>JAVIAB010000008.1:20732602-20797602 GCA_032433765.1 Megaustenia siamemsis
TCACCGGGATAGCCACAGCAATAATAATTGACATGCAGCTCATCATTTAATAGTGTTACTAGACCACTTCACGGCGATAGCCACAGCAATAATAATTGGCATGCCGCTCATCATTTAATAGTGTAACTAGACCACTTCACGGGGATAGCCACAGCAATAATAATTGACATGCTGCTCATCATTTAATAGTGTTACTTGACAACTTTACGAGGATAGCCACAGCAATAATAATTGACATGCAGCTCATCATTTAATAGTGTTACTAGACCACTTCACGGGGATAGCCACAGCAATAATAATTGACATGCAGCTCATCATTTAATAGTGTTACTAGACCACTTCACCGGGATAGCCACAGCAATAATAATTGACATGTAGCTCATCATTTAATAGTGTAACTAGACCACTTCACGGGGGTAGCCACAGCAATAATAATTGACATGCAGCTCATCATTTAATAGTGTTACTAGACCACTTCACGGGGATAGCCACAGCAATAATAATTGACATGCAGCTCATCATTTAATAGTGTTACTAGACCACTTCACCGGGATAGCCACAGCAATAATAATTGACATGCAGCTCATCATTTAATAGTCTTACTAGACCACTTCACGGGATAGCCACAGCAATAATAATTGACATGCAGCTCATCATTTAATAGTGTTACTAGACCACTTCACGGAGATAGCCACAGCAATAATAATTGGCATGCCACTCATGATTTAATAGTGTAACTAGACCACTTCACGGGGATAGCCACAGCAATAATAATTGGCATGCAGCTCATCATTTAATAGTCTTACTAGACCACTTCACGGGGATAGCCACAGCAATAATAATTGACAAGCAGCTCATCATTTAATAGTGTTACTAGACCACTTCACCGGGTTAGCCACAGCAATAATAATTGACATGCAGCTCATCATTTAATAGTGTAACTAGACCACTTCACGGGGATAGCCACAGCAATAATAATTGACATGCAGCTCATCATTTAATAGTGTTACTAGACCACTTCACTGGGATAGCCACAGCAATAATAATTGACATGCAGCTCATCATTTAATAGTGTTACTAGACCACTTCACGAGGATAGCCACAGCAATAATAATTGACATGCAACTCATCATTAATAGCCTTACTAGACCACTTCACGGGGATAGCCACAGCAATAATAATTGACATGCTGCTCATCATTTAATAGTGTTACTTGACAACTTTACGAGGATAGCCACAGCAATAATAATTGACATGCAGCTCATCATTTAATAGTGTTACTAGACCACTTCACGGGGATAGCCACAGCAATAATAATTGACATGCAGCTCATCATTTAATAGTGTTACTAGACCACTTCACCGGGATAGCCACAGCAATAATAATTGACATGCAGCTCATCATTTAATAGTGTAACTAGACCACTTCACCGGGATAACTACAGCAATAATAATTGACATGCAGCTCATCATTTAATAGTGTTACTAGACCACTTCACGGGGATAGCCACAGCAATAATAATTGACATGCTGCTCATCATTTAATAGTGTTACTAGACAACTTTACGAGGATAGCCACAGCAATAATAATTGACATGCAGCTCATCATTTAATAGTGTTTCTAGACCACTTCACGGGGATAGCCACAGCAATAATAATTGACATGCAGCTCATCATTTAATAGTGTTACTAGACCACTTCACCGGGATAGCCACAGCAATAATAATTGACATGCAGCTCATCATTTAATAGTGTAACTAGACCACTTCACGGGGGTAGCCACAGCAATAATAATTGACATGCAGCTCATCATTTAATAGTGTTACTAGACCACTTCACGGGGATAGCCACAGCAATAATAATTGACATGCAGCTCATCATTTAATAGTGTTACTAGACCACTTCACAGGGATAGCCACAGCAATAATAATTGACATGCAGCTCATCATTTAATAGTGTTACTAGACCACTTCACGGGGATAGCCACAGCAATAACAATTGACATGCAGCTCATCATTTAATAGTGTTACTAGACCACTTCACGGGGATAGCCACAGCAATAATACTTGACATGCAACTCATCATTTAATAGTGTTACTAGACCCCTTCACCGGGATAGCCACAGCAATAATAATTGACATGTAGCTCATCATTTAATAGTGTTACTAGACCACTTCACGGGGATAGCCACAGCAATAATAATTGACATGCAGCTCATCATTTAATAGTGTTACTAGACCACTTCACCGGGATAGCCACAGCAATAATAATTGACATGCAGCTCATCATTTAATAGTCTTACTAGACCACTTCACGGGGATAGCCACAGCAATAATAATTGACATGCCGCTCATCATTTAATAGTGTTACTAGACCACTTCACGAGGATAGCCACAGCAATAATAATTGACATGCAGCTCATCATTTAATAGCCTTACTAGTCCACAAAACGGGGATAGCCACAGCAATAATAATTGACATGCAGCTCATCATTTAATAGTGTTACTAGACCACTTCAATGGGATAGCCACAGCAATAATAATTGGCATGCAGCTCATCATTTAATAGTGTAACTAGACCACGTCACCGGGATAGCCACAGCAATAATAATTGACATGCAGCTCATCATTTAATAGTGTTACTAGACCACTTCACCGGGATAGCCACAGCAATAATAATTGACATGCAGCTCATCATTTAATAGTGTAACTAGACCACTTCACCGGGATAACCACAGCAATAATAATTGACATGCAGCTCATCATTTAATAGTGTTACTAGACCACTTCACGGGATAGCCACAGCAATAATAATTGACATGCTGCTCATCATTTAATAGTGTTACTAGACAACTTTACGAGGATAGCCACAGCAATAATAATTGACATGCAGCTCATCATTTAATAGTGTTTCTAGACCACTTCACGGGGATAGCCACAGCAATAATAATTGACATGCAGCTCATCATTTAATAGTGTTACTAGACCACTTCACCGGGATAGCCACAGCAATAATAATTGACATGCAGCTCATCATTTAATAGTGTAACTAGAACACTTCACGGGGGTAGCCACAGCAATAATAATTGACATGCAGCTCATCATTTAATAGTGCTACTAGACCACTTCACGGGGATAGCCACAGCAATAATAATTGACATGCAGCTCATCATTTAATAGTGTTACTAGACCACTTCACGGGGATAGCCACAGCAATAATATTTGACATGCAGCTCATCATTTAATAGTGTTACTAGACCACTTCACGGGGACAGCCACAGCAATAACAATTGACATGCAGCTCATCATTTAATAGTGTTACTAGACCACTTCACGGGGATAGCCACAGCAATAATACTTGACATGCAGCTCATCATTTAATAGTGTTACTAGACCCCTTCACCGGGATAGCCACAGCAATAATAATTGACATGTAGCTCATCATTTAATAGTGTTACTAGACCACTTCACGGGGATAGCCACAGCAATAATAATTGACATGCAGCTCATCATTTAATAGTGTTACTAGACCACTTCACCGGGATAGCCACAGCAATAATAATTGACATGCAGCTCATCATTTAATAGTCTTACTAGACCACTTCACGGGGATAGCCACAGCAATAATAATTGACATGCAGCTCATCATTTAATAGTGTTACTAGACCACTTCACCGGGATAGCCACAGCAATAATAATTGGCATGCAGTTTATCATTTATAGTGTTACTATACCACTTCACGGGGATAGCCACAGCAATAATAATTGACATGCCGCTCATCATTTAATAGTGTAACTAGACCACTTCACCGGGATAGCCACAGCAATAATAATTGACATGCAGCTCATCATTTAATAGTGTTACTAGACCACTTCACCGGGATAGCCACAGCAATAATAATTGGCATGCAGCTCATCCTTTAATAGTATTACTAGACCACTTCACCGGGATAGCCACAGCAATAATAATTGACATGCAGCTCATCATTTAATAGTGTTTCTAGACCACTTCACGAGGATAGCCACAGCAATAATAATTGACATGCAGCTCATCATTTAATAATCTTACTAGTCCACTTAACGGGGATAGCCACAGCAATAATAATTGACATGCAGCTCATCATTTAATAGTGTTACTAGACCACTTCACGAGGATAGCCACAGCAATAATAATTGACATGCAGCTCATCATTTAATAGTGTTACTAGACCACTTCACGAGGATAGCCACAGCAATAATAATTGACATGCAGCTCATCATTTAATAGCCTTACTAGTCCACAAAACGGGGATAGCCACAGCAATAATAATTGACATGCAGCTCATCATTTAATAGTGTTCCTAGACCACTTCAATGGGATATCCACAGCAATAATAATTGACATGCAGCTCATCATTTAATAGTGTAACTAGACCACGTCACCGGGATAGCCACAGCAATAATAATTGACATGCAGCTCATCATTTAATAGTGTTACTAGACCACTTCACCGGGATAGCCACAGCAATAATAATTGACATGCAGCTCATCATTTAATAGTGTAACTAGACCACTTCACCGGGATAATCACAACAATAATAATTGACATGCAGCTCATCATTTAATAGTGTTACTCGACCACTTCACGGGGATAGCCACAGCAATAATAATTGACATGCTGCTCATCATTTAATTGTGTTACTAGACAACTTTACGAGGATAGCCACAGCAATAATAATTGACATGCAGCTCATCATTTAATAGTGTTACTAGACCACTTCACGGGGATAGCCACAGCATTAATAATTGACATGCAGCTCATCATTTAATAGTGTTACTAGACCACTTCACGAGGATAGCCACAGCAATAATAATTGACATGCAGCTCATCATTTAATAGTGTTACTAGACCACTTCACGAGGATAGCCACAGCAATAATAATTGACATGCAGCTCATCATGTAATAGCCTTACTAGTCCACAAAACGGGGATAGCCACAGCAATAATAATTGACATGCAGCTCATCATTTAATAGTGTTACTAGACCAATTCAATGGGATAGCCACAGCAATAATAATTGACATGCAGCTCATCATTTAATAGTGTTACTAGACCACGTCACCGGGATAGCCACAGCAATAATAATTGACATGCAGCTCATCATTTAATAGTGTTACTAGACCACTTCACCGGGATAGCCACAGCAATAATAATTGACATGCAGCTCATCAGTTAATAGTGTAACTAGACCACTTCACCGGGATAACCACAGCAATAATAATTGACATGCAGCTCATCATTTAATAGTGTTACTCGACCACTTCACGGGGATAGCCACAGCAATAATAATTGACATGCTGCTCATCATTTAATAGTGTTACTTGACAACTTTACGAGGATAGCCACAGCAATAATAATTGACATGCAGCTCATCATTTAATAGTCTTACTAGACCACTTCACGGGGATAGCCACAGCAATAATAATTGACATGCAGCTCATCATTTAATAGTGTTACTAGACCACTTCACCGGGATAGCCACAGCAATAATAATTGACATGCAGCTCATCATTTAATAGTGTAACTAGACCACTTCACGGGGGTAGCCACAGCAATAATAATTGACATGCAGCTCATCATTTAATAATGTTACTAGACCACTTCACGGGGATAGCCACAGCAATAATAATTGACATGCAGCTCATCATTTAATAGTGTTACTAGACCACTTCACCGGGATAGCCACAGCAATAATAATTGACATGCAGCTCATCATTTAATAGTCTTACTAGACCACTTCACGGGATAGCCACAGCAATAATAATTGACATGCAGCTCATCATTTAATAGTGTTACTAGACCACTTCACGGAGATAGCCACAGCAATAATAATTGGCATGCCACTCATGATTTAATAGTGTAACTAGACCACTTCACGGGGATAGCCACAGCAATAATAATTGACATGCAGCTCATCATTTAATAGTGTTACTAGACCACTTCACCGGGATAGCCACAGCAATAATAATTGGCATGCAGTTCATCATTTAATAGTGTTACTATACCACTTCACGGGGATAGCCACAGCAATAATAATTGACATGCCGCTCATCATTTAATAGTGTAACTAGACCACTTCACCGGGATAGCCACAGCAATAATAATTGACATGCAGCTCATCATTTAATAGTGTTACTAGACCACTTCACCGGGATAGCCACAGCAATAATAATTGACATGCAGCTCATCATTTAATAGTGTTACTAGACCACTTAACGGGGATAGCCACCGGAATAATAATTGACATGCAGCTCATCATTTAATAGTGTTACTAGACCACTTCACGAGGATAGCCACAGCAATAATAATTGACATGCAGCTCATCATTTAATAGTGTTACTAGACCACTTCACGGGGATAGCCACAGCAATAATAATTGACATGCAGCTCATCATTTAATAGTGTTACTAGACCACTTCAATGGGATAGCCACAGCAATAATAATTGACATGCAGCTCATCATTTAATAGTGTAACTAGACCACGTCACCGGGATAGCCACAGCAATAATAATTGACATGCAGCTCATCATTTAATAGTGTTACTAGACCACTTCACCGGGATAGCCACAGCAATAATAATTGACATGCAGCTCATCATTTAATAGTGCTACTAGACCACTTCACGGGGATAGCCACAGCAATAATAATTGACATGCAGCTCATCATTTAATAGTGTTACTAGACCACTTCACGGGGATAGCCACAGCAATAATAATTGACATGCAGCTCATCATTTAATAGTGTTACTAGACCACTTCACGAGGATAGCCACAGCAATAATAATTGACATACAGCTCATCATTTAATAGTGTTACTAGACCACTTCACGAGGATAGCCACAGCAATAATAATTGACATGCAGCTCATCATTTAATAGCCTTACTAGTCCACAAAACGGGGATAGCCACAGCAATAATAATTGACATGCAGCTCATCATTTAATAGTGTTACTAGACCACTTCAATGGGATAGCCACAGCAATAATAATTGACATGCAGCTCATCATTTAATAGTGTTACTAGACCACTTCACGGGGATAGCCACAGCAATAATAATTGACATGCAGCTCATCATTTAATAGTGTTACTAGACCACTTCACTGGGATAGCCACAGCAATAATATTTGACATGCAGCTCATCATTTAATAGTGTAACTAGACCACTTCACGGGGGTAGCCACAGCAATAATAATTGACATGCAGCTCATCATTTAATAGTGTTACTAGACCACTTCACGGGGATAGCCACAGCAATAATAATTGACATGCAGCTCATCATTTAATAGTGTTACTAGACCACTTCACCGGGATAGCCACAGCAATAATAATTGACATGCAGCTCATCATTTAATAGTCTTACTAGACCACTTCACGGGATAGCCACAGCAATAATAATTGACATGCAGCTCATCATTTAATAGTGTTACTAGACCACTTCACGGAGATAGCCACAGCAATAATAATTGGCATGCCACTCATGATTTAATAGTGTAACTAGACCACTTCACGGGGATAGCCACAGCAATAATAATTGACATGCAGCTCATCATTTAATAGTGTTACTAGACCACTTCACCGGGACAGCCACAGCAATAATAATTGGCATGCAGTTCATCATTTAATAGTGTTACTATACCACTTCACGGGGATAGCCACAGCAATAATAATTGACATGCCGCTCATCATTTAATAGTGTAACTAGACCACTTCACCGGGATAGCCACAGCAATAATAATTGACATGCAGCTCATCATTTAATAGTGTTACTAGACCACTTCACCGGGATAGCCACAGCAATAATAATTGACATGCAGCTCACCATTTAATAGTGTTCTAGACCACTTCAGGAGGATAGCCACAGCAATAATAATTGACATGCAGCTCATCATTTAATAATCTTACTAGTCCACTTAACGGGGATAGCCACAGCAATAATAATTGACATGCAGCTCATCATTTAATAGTGTTACTAGACCACTTCACGAGGATAGCCACAGCAATAATAATTGACATGCAGCTCATCATTTAATAGTGTTACTAGACCACTTCACGAGGATAGCCACAGCAATAATAATTGACATGTAGCTCATCATTTAATAGTGTTACTAGATCACTTCACCGGGATAGCCACAGCAATAATAATTGACATGCAGCTCATCATTTAATAGTGTAACTAGACCACTTCACCGGGATAACCACAGCAATAATAATTGACATGCTGCTCATCATTTAATAGTGTTACTATACAACTTTACGAGGATAGCCACAGCAATAATAATTGACATGCAGCTCATCATTTAATAGTGTTACTAGACCACTTCACGGGGATAGCCACAGCATTAATAATTGACATGCAGCTCATCATTTAATAGTGTTACTCGACCACTTCACGGGGATAGCCACAGCAATAATAATTGACATGCTGCTCATCATTTAATAGTGTTACTAGACAACTTTACGAGGATAGCCACAGCAATAATAATTGACATGCAGCTCATCATTTAATAGTGTTACTAGACCACTTCACGGGGATAGCCACAGCATTAATAATTGACATGCAGCTCATCATTTAATAGTGTTACTAGACCACTTCACGAGGATAGCCACAGCAATAATAATTGACAAGCAGCTCATCATTTAATAGTGTTACTAGACCACTTCACGGGGATAGCCACAGCAATAATAATTGACTTGCCGCTCATCATTTAATAGTGTAACTAGACCACTTCACGGGGATAGCCACAGCAATAATAATTGACATGCAGCTCATCATTTAATAGTGTTACTAGACCACTTCACGGGGATAGCCACAGCAATAATAATTGACAAGCAGCTCATCATTTAATAGTGTTACTAGACCACTTCACGGGGATAGCCACAGCAATAATAATTGACTTGCCGCTCATCATTTAATAGTGTTACTAGACCACTTCACCGGGATAGCCACAGCAATAATAATTGACATGCAGCTCATCATTTAATAGTGTTACTAGACCACTTCACGGGGATAGCCACAGCAATAATAATTGACAAGCAGCTCATCATTTAATAGTGTTACTAGACCACTTCACGGGGATAGCCACAGCAATAATAATTGACAAGCAGCTCATCATTTAATAGTGTTACTAGACCACTTCACCGGGTTAGCCACAGCAATAATAATTGACATGCAGCTCATCATTTATTAGTGTAACTAGACCACTTCACGGGGATAGCCACAGCAATAATAATTGACATGCAGCTCATCATTTAATAGTGTTACTAGACCACTTCACTGGGATAGCCACAGCAATAATAATTGACATGCAGCTCATCATTTAATAGTGTTACTAGACCACTTCACGAGAATAGCCACAGCAATAATAATTGACATGCAGCTCATCATTTAATAGCCTTACTAGTCCACAAAACGGGGATAGCCACAGCAATAATAATTGACATGCAGCTCATCATTTAATAGTGTTACTAGACCACTTCAATGGGATAGCCACAGCAATAATAATTGACATGCAGCTCATCATTTAATAGCCTTACTAGTCCACAAAACGGGGATAGCCACAGCAATAATAATTGACATGCAGCTCATCATTTAATAGTGTTACTAGACCACTTCACCGGGATAGCCACAGCAATAATAATTGACATGCAGCTCATCATTTAATAGTGTAACTAGACTACTTCACCGGGATAACCACAGCAATAATAATTGACATGCAGCTCATCATTTAATAGTGTTACTAGACCACTTCACGGGGATAGCCACAGCAATAATAATTGACATGCTGCTCATCATTTAATAGTGTTACTAGACAACTTTACGAGGATAGCCACAGCAATAATAATTGACATGCAGCTCATCATTTAATAGTTTTTCTAGACCACTTCACGGGGATAGCCACAGCAATAATAATTGACATACAGCTCATCATTTAATAGTGTTACTAGATCACTTCACCGGGATAGCCACAGCAATAATAATTGACATGCAGCTCATCATTTAATAGTGTAACTAGACCACTTCACGGGGGTAGCCACAGCAATAATAATTGACATGCAGCTCATCATTTAATAGTGCTACTAGACCACTTCACGGGGATAGCCACAGCAATAATAATTGACATGCAGCTCATCATTTAATAGTGTTACTAGACCACTTCACGGGGATAGCCACAGCAATAATAATTGACATGCAGCTCATCATTTAATAGTGTTACTAGACCACTTCACCGGGATAGCCACAGCAATAATAATTGACATGCAGCTCATCATTTAATAGTCTTACTAGACCACTTCACGGGGATAGACACAGCAATAATAATTGACATGCAGCTCATCATTTAATAGTGTTACTAGACCACTTCACGGCGATAGCCACAGCAATAATAATTGGCATGCCGCTCATCATTTAATAGTGTAACTAGACCACTTCACGGGGATAGCCACAGCAATAATAATTGACATGCAGCTCATCATTTAATAGTGTTACTAGACCACTTCACCGGGATAGCCACAGCAATAATAATTGGCATGCAGTTCATCATTTAATAGTGTTACTATACCACTTCACGGGGATAGCCACAGCAATAATAATTGACATGCCGCTCATCATTTAATAGTGTAACTAGACCACTTCACCGGGATAGCCACAGCAATAATAATTGACATGCAGCTCATCATTTAATAGTGTTACTAGACCACTTCACCGGGATAGCCACAGCAATAATAATTGACATGCAGCTCATCCTTTAATAGTGTTACTAGACCACTTCACCGGGATAGCCACAGCAATAATAATTGACATGCTGCTCATCATTTAATAGTGTTACTAGACAACTTTACGAGGATAGCCACAGCAATAATAATTGACATGCAGCTCATCATTTAATAGTGTTACTAGACCACTTCACGGGGATAGCCACAGCATTAATAATTGACATGCAGCTCATCATTTAATAGTGTTACTAGACCACTTCACGAGGATTGCCACAGCAATAATAAATAACATGCAGCTCATCATTTAATAGTGTTACTAGACCACTTCACGGGGATAGCCACAGCAATAATAATTGACTTGCCGCTCATCATTTAATAGTGTAACTAGACCACTTCACGGGGATAGCCACAGCAATAATAATTGGCATGCAGCACATTATTTAATAGTCTTACTAGACCACTTCACGAGGATAGCCACAGCAATAATAATTGACATGCAGCTCATCATTTAATAGCCTTACTAGTCCACAAAACGGGGATAGCCACAGCAATAATAATTGACATGCAGCTCATCATTTAATAGTGTTACTAGACCACTTCGATGGGATAGCCACAGCAATAATAATTGACATGCAGCTCATCATTTAATAGTGTAACTAGACCACGTCACCGGGATAGCCACAGCAATAATAATTGACATGCAGCTCATCATTTAATAGTGTTACTAGACCACTTCACCGGGATAGCCACAGCAATAATAATTGACATGCAGCTCATCATTTAATAGTGTAACTAGACCACTTCACCGGGATAACCACAGCAATAATAATTGACATGCAGCTCATCATTTAATAGTGTTACTCGACCACTTCACGGGGATAGCCACAGCAATAATAATTGACATGCTGCTCATCATTTAATAGTGTTACTAGACAACTTTACGAGGATAGCCACAGCAATAATAATTGACATGCAGCTCATCATTTAATAGTGTTACTAGACCACTTCACGGGGATAGCCACAGCATTAATAATTGACATGCAGCTCATCATTTAATAGTGTTACTAGACCACTTCACGAGGATAGCCACAGCAATAATAATTGACATGCAGCTCATCATTTAATAGTGTTACTAGACCACTTCACGGGGATAGCCACAGCAATAATAATTGACTTGCCGCTCATCATTTAATAGTGTAACTAGACCACTTCACGGGGATAGCCACAGCAATAATAATTGGCATGCAGCACATTATTTAATAGTGTTACTAGACCACTTCACCGGGATAGCCACAGCAATAATAATTGACATGCAGCTCATCATTTAATAGTGTTACTAGACCACTTCACGGGGATAGCCACAGCAATAATAATTGACATGCAGCTCATCATTTAATAGTCTTACTAGACCACTTCACGGGGATAGCCACAGCAATAATAATTGACATGCAGCTCATCATTTAATAGTGTTACTAGACCACTTCACCGGGTTAGCCACAGCAATAATAATTGACATGCAGCTCATCATTTAATAGTGTAACTAGACCACTTCACGGGGATAGCCACAGCAATAATAATTGACATGCAGCTCATCATTTAATAGTGTTACTAGACCACTTCACTGGGATAGCCACAGCAATAATAATTGACATGCAGCTCATCATTTAATAGTGTTACTAGACCACTTCACGAGGATAGCCACAGCAATAATAATTGACATGCAGCTCATCTTTTACTAGTGTTACTAGACCACTTCACGAGGATAGCCACAGCAATAATAATTGACATGCAGCTCATCATTTAATAGTTTAACTTGTAAATATAGAAATCTGGAATAGAAGATGATGGATGATGATGGTGATGTTAGTGATGCTGATTATGCTACTGATGAGATTGATAATGATGACGATAAGGATGATGATGATAGTGAAGAAACCGATGTTGGTAATGGCGAAGATTGAGTTATTGAGTTATTTGCGGGTCATCATCATTGCACTCCGAACATGTCCATTGATGCTCAGATCCCCTCCTCAGCAATTCCCTTAGTGTCCAGCGACTGACGACTCCAGTTCTATGTTGGTTGATAAGTCTTCTTACATGGCCACCAAGTTTCTCATTTCTGGATGTGCTCATCTTAACTCCCATTTCCATCATCCGAAGAAGTGACGTGGATCTGTGTTTGTCGAAGTCCTGTGCTCTTCCCACATCTCGGAGGACATTGATGATATCCGCCCGATCCATTGGTTGCCCGTCCTCAACGACAGCGCAGCTAGCCAACCTGTCCGCTCTTTCATTTCCCCGTTCTCCTGCATGTCCTGCGACATAGACAAAGGTGACCTTACGTATTTTGGATTTCTGCAACGACTCTACCCATTGCATGCGTACAGAGCCCGCCTCCACATTTTAAATCATGCTCATCGAATCACTCAGTATACATGCGTGGGTGTAGTCTTGTGACTCTAACCATTTGAACGCCTTGGTCACTGCCATCACCTTCATTGTCATGCTACTCGTTATCATGACGTATGCACCACTGTCTTCTTTGACTATTCTGCCTGCCGAGCGTGCTGTAAATGCCCATGCACTTCTTTGGTGTCGTCATACAGATCCGTCTGTATAGATGACTGCATCTTTCTCATCGGTGTTATTGCAGATGAGACCGTTTACCTCAGTATTAACCACGACCGGGTTCTGTTCCCTACTTTTCCTGTCGAGTGTGACAATACACGAGAAAGTCCCCTTGAATGACGTAGGTACCGGTATCCACTCCTCACCAACGCTGATATTGGTAAGCCCACAGACCTGTTTGATGACATCTTCTGCTCGGCCCACCCATGATTTGCCTTTTTTAGCCTGGCACCTTTCCCTGTGTTGAGCCCGTGGTGCAACAGATGCTCTGTATCTGTACTAATCTTCAGGTATGCTCGTGCTCTCCAGATCTTGATTCTGTCATCCATGGTTGGAAAGTCAAGAAGATACCTCATTGCTACACAGGGAGTGTCCCTTGTACATCCCAAGATAATGCGCATGGCTTCATTTTGTATTTTCTCCAGCCTATCAATTTGAGTCGAACTGGCAGTAAGAATTGCCAGGGCATACTCGATAGGTGCGAGGACTAATCCCTAGAACAGAAGAGTAGGTAGCCTCTGCTCGATGTTGGCAGATGCTATGACCTTCAAGACGACTAATAGACTATGCTGATGATGATGGTGATGACGACGATAATGTTGAAGATGACGACGATTATGAAATCTAATACGAAGAGTATGTGAAGAAATGCGATGGCGCAGTATATGAAGATAATGATTGGCTTAATGATTGTGCATAAAAAAAAGATAAGGAATTTACGAAAACGTAGAAAGAAATGACGATAGCTTAGTTTGGGGAATCAACAAGCTCATCAGCAAATACAAGCGTCAGGATCGGCGGCGACAGAGCTGATCAAGACCGTACTCCACCTCCCACTGGTGCCCCTAGCAGTAGACTAAACAATGTCACCAAGCGAGTGGGGATCGAAGAAGGAAGGTAACCTGGTGCCTAAAATATGGGGCTGATTTTACTTGGGTCAAATGGCACAGATATCACAGCTCTGTTGACAACCACACTGAACGCACACTTAGCTTTTTTAAAGGGCGGATGAAGAAGAGTAGCTGTCGTGTCAATGCAGAAGAAATAAGAAGAAGAAGAGGGAGAAGTAAGAAGACGAAGTATGAAGATGAAGTAAGAGAAATAAGTTAGGAGAAGGGGAAGAAGAAAAGGAGGAAGAATTAAGAATTTGAAGAAGTAAGAAGAATTAAGAAGAATAAAGTAAAAAGAAGAATTAAGAAGAACAGAATGAAGTAAAGCAGGAAGAAGTAAAATGAGGAGAGACAAGAAAAAAAAAGAAATAGAACAAGAAAAAAATAGAAGAAAATTGGTTAATATGATAAAGAAGTAGAAGAAGAGACCTTCCGATGAAAGAGATGGGAGTTCAGATGGGCACAGCCAGAAACGAGAAACTTAGTTGGTGTGTACGAAGACTGACTAATTAACCAACACAGAACTGGACTTGTCAGTCTCTGGACACTGCGAGACTTGCTGAGGAGAGGATCTGAGCACCTATGGACATGTTCGGGGTGCAATGATGATGACCCACTAATAACTCATTAATCAAGGCTGAGACCAATAACAGAACTACAGTTAAGCGATTCTCAAATGAGGTTCCGAAAAAAAAACAGGAGAAACGGGTACTGACGCTTTATTAGCCTTAAAACAGGTAACAGAAAAGACGACAAAACACAATCAAAATGTGTACATAGCTTTCGTTGACCAGGAAAAAGCATTCCACAGAGTAAATAGAGAACAACTGTGGGAGATACTAACAACATACGGAGTAAGCCAACATCTAACCAACATTATTAAACGTTTCTACATCAAACAGCAGCTGCAGGTTCGGAACAGCAGCAGGCTGCACAGACCACTTCGAGGTTAGATCAGGTGTAAGACAGGGGTGCGTACTATCCTCCCTACTGTTTATTACATACATGGACTATATATGCAAGCTAGCCAACCCATCAGAGACAGAGGAAATCAGCGAGCTTCTATTTGCAGACGATCAGGCACTAATACATAAAACAATAGAAGACATACAAGAACACTTAAACAAACTCAACAGCACAGGCACAAAATAAAACATGAAAATCAACATGAACAAATCAGAAGTAATGAATGTCTCAAAAGAGAGACCGAATATCAACGCAACTATAAAAGGCAGGCAACTAAAACAAGTAGAGGAATTCAAATACCTAGAAAGTCTAATGACAAACGATAATTCTCAAACAGCAGAGATAGACTCAAGATGCAACAAAGCTTGTCAGATCATCGGACAATTATCACCACTATTGTCCAAGAAGGAAATAACTCTGGAAGCAAAACGGGCACTATACAATACAATCTTCATCCCAACATTGTGCTACCAGTGCCAGCCCTAGGCCCTAGATGCAAGAACAATAACCTGTACGGAAATGACATATATTAGACAAATGATAGGAAACAGATAAGATCAGAAATGACGAACTGAGGAAAAAGCTAGGAATAACCCCTGCCGTAGAATATATAAAGAAATAAAAGATAAAATGGTTTGGCCACGTGACAAGGCAGAAAGATCAAAACACAACACAACGAGCCTTCAACAAACGTTGTGAGAACTCCAGACCCAAGGGTAGACCACAAAAGATGGGTCGATGAAATATTAGAAGCACTAGGAAACATATCATCAGCAGAGGCGAACAGAAGAGCAAAAGACCGCAAATTATATCTCCCCTCAACGCTGAAAGGCAGATGAGGAAGGAAAGAAGAAAAAGAAATGATGAAAATGACAAACGAAGATAATGAAAATGATAAGAATGGTGGTGATATAAGAATTAAAAAGAACTGGACAAATAATGAAGACGATAATTTATAAGATTAAGAAATGGATATTGATGATGGTGATGATCAAATATAAAATGACGATAATAAGTATAGAAAAATGACTACAGAAAAACAATAATGAAGAATTCGAAAGAGCCAATTCTAGTGTATACCTTTATGTATGGTAGAGCGTGTTCACCAACATCATGGAAGCGGTCGATCGTTTTCCTAATGGTGTCTGTCAGCTTCTGATCACACTTATGTTCATTATGAGAGCAATATTCAAGGGTACCAATGAGGCTGCCTGCACAGCAACACAAATGAAGATTTCAGCAGGTACACTGTTTGATTATGTTATCTACGACTACAAGTGATGATGTTCAATTATAGCTTGTTTCATAAGTCGTGCCCAATTTTAAAAATCAATATCTTTTAAACCGCTTTTTGTAATTTTTTCAAAATTTGCATGTATAGTTATAATGATTAGAACCCAACAGGGAATTAATTTCATTAAAAACAAACATTTGGTTATTATTATTGCTTATTTGACTTATATAAATTTATAACGACCCATTGATGTAGTCAAAACTTAGTGTTTACAGTATTTAAGTTAAAAATAGCGATTACAAATCTATAGACGGTCCAATTTACGATTTTGCACGCTTTCCGCGTGAATTGTCTGACACAATTAGAGACTTGTAGTAAACACGAGACATTGTGTTTTCCATTTCCGTTAATTCAGCGGCGTAACGTGGAACAATAACATTTATCATGAGTCTTAAAATGAAATTCTGCAGTTTACAAAATATCGCAATAAAAATGTATGACTATTTTTGCAAAGAGGCTAAACGAGGAAGATTATTTCATTCTTTAGAAAACCCAGAGAATAGGACAAGACACATTTTGGATTTATCTAAACGGTCATTTAATCGCTGGATTCAAGCACGTGACCGTCAATGTTCCAAATATACAAAATCACAAGGAAGAGCAAAAATGTTGGATAATTTCGACAGTGAACTTATTAGAAGTGAAATTCGCAAAATGTTGGGTATGAAACTGTTACAATAAGAAAATTAAAAGTATCGCTGAAAAAGAACAACAGTATTGAAATATCAAAGTCTACATTATGGAGGAATGTGAGAGCTGCAGGCTTTACATTCAGAAAGTATTCCAATGGACGAAACATCATCTGTGAGAAGCCACACATAGTAGTCATGAGAAGCAAGTACTTACGTGAAGTAAAAGAGGTGCGCAAGCAAGGTTATGATATTGTGTACTTGGATGAAACATGGATCAATGCTCACCACACTAACCAAAGGGAATGGCAGTCATCAGATGGAAAGATTAAGAGATTAATACCTAGCAGCAAAGGACAGCGCTTGATAATTGCTCATGCAGGTAGTCGACAACATGGACTAATACAGAATGCAGAGCTCATTTTTCTTTCAAAATCCATAGACAATCGGGATTATCACTCTGAGATGAATGGTCACATATTTAGACATTGGATTGAAAATTCTGTTCTCCCAGCACTAGATCGACCATCTTGCCTAATAATGGACAATGCAGCGTACCACAACATTGTTGCACTTGAAGATAAAGTCCCGACGTCATCCAGTACAAAAGATGCTATTAAGATATGGCTCACAAAGGAGCACATACAATTTAATAACATGTACTTAAAACCTGAATTACTATCTCTAGTAAAGCAAAAACAAAGGACAAAGATTTTTCAAATAGATAAGATTATCCAAGAGCACGGTCATATAAGTTTGAGGCTGCCACCTTACCAAGCTCATTTAAATCCAATAGAACTAATCTGGGCAAAATTAAAAGGACAAGTGGCAGATGAAAATACAACATTCAAAATATGCGATGTAAAGACTCTTGCTAATCTCGCTTTATTAAATATAGACAAAGATTATTGGGCTAAATGTGAAGACCACGTCTTAAAACAGGAAGAGGAATATTGGAAAAATGATGGTTTGTGGAATGTTCAACCCCAAATAGTTATTAATCTTTTAGACTCGTCTGATTCAGAATGAAAGTATATAGCCCCCACAATGTTGGCCCCTATATTACCTTAAATTATTTCAACAAACGGTCCTTTTTCAGGACCACACAACTATGAAAATTGGACATACAGGTATACCTTGATATTATTATAATCCGTCCTCGAACTGAGCAGACAATAATTCTCCTGGTGTTTTGTTTTATCCAGTTATTTCCCCATTACGGCCACGCCTTTACCTAGTGAAAATTAATCGTAGACCAGCAACTACGGTAGTTTCTATTCTTTCTCTCTCTCTATTGTCCTTTCGAGCCGAAGACGGCACATAGGGCAGAACCACAATCTCAAAAACAGAAACCTTGCATGCCAAAGTGGCACATATTGCAGAGATCACTGCTTCTAAAATCTATGGCTGTTTCCATAACAATACTTTTTACAATGACAGCTTGTCAGGCCATCGATCAACCTCCTTAGTCGCCTCTTACAACATGCCTGGAAGGTCACAGTGTCACTATTCTTTACTTCCCTCATAATGAGGCCCCGGTAACACACAGGAATTCTATTCTTTAGGGCTTCACAATTTACAATTTTGACAAACATCAAAGAAATATCGCCGCTTTAAGAAAACTGCAGCTGCAAGATATTTGTTAAATATACATTTAAAGGGTCTTTTGCATTCTAATAACATTTGGAAAATTTCAAAAGTATTTAACAAACGGTTAGAGAGTAATAGCGTGTTGAAGTTGGGCAAATGTTTTGAAACGAGCTATAGTGATGATTTCCATGATGATCGCGGCACGCGGTATTTCGGAACATTAAAATTGTTTTGAAATAAAATAGTCCCAAATAATTTTGGAATACCGGTCAATATGGCGGATGGCCAGCAAGAAACATTGAGGCAATGTCTGAAAAGTGTTCCTTGAAACAGTTTCCCCATATTCCAAGTCCGGCTTGCTGCCGGAGCTACTGAGTTTAGTGCTCTGTGCACACAATGAGCTGTGTTTGTCATCCGGATCCTGTCTCGATATTCTGATTACTTACGATGAATGATGATATCGTATGAAGAAGAACAGTTCAGCTGCGTTCACTTTCGATTTCGCTTGGCCTTATGTCTTTTGGCGTGTTCTGTAGCTGATATGATGTGGACTGCAGCTGCCTTTCTTTGTTTAGATCCTTCACTGAGCTGAGTTTTAATTCTGATGATTCTAATGGCACGGGCGGTTGAGCAATTATGGATTTTCATTCGTTTGCAGTGATACCGGGGCCTTCGACTAAGCATAACCATAACCATCATGAAATAGCCAACGAGGTGACTTAAAAATGGACATAATGACATTGTGAGGAGCATTAGAGAACACCACTCGCATGAAGGAGACAACGAAGCGGTGATAACCCATGACCCATGGTAGAGCGTGGTTCTACGAAGGTCGAAGCAGGAAAGCGTCTGCAGCGGAAAAAGAACGCAACACGTTCAGTCAATGTTGGACATGAATAATCAGTGGACAAACACTTCGATGGTTGCTGGAATGTTTAGCAGAGCGGATATGGGAACTCCTAGACTGCAGTGATGCCAGTCCGAACTATAGATTACCATACGATCGTTTTTATATTGTTGTTTTTTTTTAAAACAAACATGACAGGTCAGACATGCTAGTCTGCTTGATATCAGTTAATGTGATGGTAATAATATGACAGGCATTATCTAGCATTATAAACATTAGTACTGGGATGAAATGTGTTAGACGAATGGCAGGAAACAGTCTGAGAGATAAGATCAGAAATGAAGAACTGAGAAAAAAGCTAGGAATAACTCTCGCCACAGAATATATAAAGAAACAACAGATATAATAGTTTGCCACGTGAGAAGACAGAAAGATCAAAACACAACACAACGAGCCTTCAATAAACGTTGCGTGAACACCAGACCCAGGGGCCGACCACGAAAAAGATGGATTGACGGAATATTAGAAACACAAAGAAACATAACAGCAGCAGAAGAGAACAGAAGAGCAAACCCGCAAATTATATCTCCCCTCGAAGCTGAAAGGCAAATAAGGAAGGAAAGAAGAAGAGGAGAAAGATAAATGCTAGTGTTTGGACGTGTTCTCAATAAAGAACTAGTAAAGAATTGTGGATTAATGAGATAAACGTTAGTGTTTGGACGTGTTCTCAATAAAGAACTAGTAAAGAATCGTGGATTAATGAGATAAACGTTAGTGTTTGGGTGATTAATTTAGTTTTATTTAATGGACATATCTTCTTCATTTCATATTGGGAAATTGCATAGTGTTCTATCCACATGGTGAATGGATAACTAGTGAGCTATTGAAACTCTCGCTGCACACGCTTCATCATCTGCTACAAGCGACTGAGGATCTCCAAGGAGCTGGGATGTGAGTTGAAACAAGAATGATCAGTTTTCTGGGGAACAGTCGAGGTGACAATGATGAAAGTAAGGCTAGCGAGAAAAGTCATATAGGTTAGTTTGTTACGTCATTATGGTGTAGATGGACTGTATAAATTGATAAAAAAAATATGGAGAGGTATGTAGTTGACATATACATAGAGTGACATCTCTTGTGTTGATGTACTTACCTTGACACATACATGGAGTGGCATCTCTTGTCCTCATGTACTTATCTTGACATATACATTGAGTGGCATCTCTTGTCCTCATGTACTTATCTTGACATATACATTGAGTGGCATCTCTTGTCCTCATGTACTTATCTTGACATATACATTGAGTGGCATCTCTTGTCCTCATGTACTTATCTTGACATATGCATTGAGTGGCATCTCTTGTCCTCATGTACTTATCTTGACATACACATTGAGTGCATACATACTTCTTCTCTTGATGTACTTACCATAACATATGCATAGAGTGCATACATACTTCTTGTCTTGATGTACTTACCATAACATATGCATAGAGTGCATACATACTTCTTGTCTTGATGCACTTACCTTAACATATACATAGAGTGCATACATACTTCTTATCTTGATGTATTTACATTAACATATACATAGAGTACATACACACTTCTTGTCTTGATGTACTTACATTGACATATACATATAGTACATACATACCTCTTGTCTTGATGTACTTACCTTAATATATACATAGAGTACATACATACTTCTTAGCTTGATGTATTTAAATTAACATATACATAGAGTGCATACATACCTCTTGTCTTGATGTACTTACCATAACATATGCATAGAGTGCATACATACTTCTTGTCTTGATGTACTTACCTTAACATATACATAGAGTGCATACATACTTCTTATCTTGATGTATTTACATTAACATATACATAGAGTACATACACACTTCTTGTCTTGATGTACTTACCTTGACATATACATAGAGTACATACATACTTCTTGTCTTGATGTACTTACCTTAACATATACATAGAGTGCATACATACTTCTTGTCTTGATGTACTTACCTTAACATATACATAGAGTGCATACATACTTCTTGTCTTGATGTACCTACCTTCAGACATTCTAACCCCAAACAAGCCGTCCATATTGACCTCCAGAAAACCCGTTTCAAAGAACTCCACAACTTTCTCCAGCGCTGCTAAAACTTTGCTAAGTAGCGACTTGTAAACCTCCACACTGACCGAGTCTTCCCCTGACTCTACAGGGCCACAGAGCGCCACCAGAACCAAACACGGGATGAAAGTTTTCATCTTGGCTGTCTCATAGCGAGGTCTCATTTTGGCTGTCTCATAGCGAGGTCTCATTTCCAGACAGACCTGAATCCAAACATGTCAGGAATCAATTAGATAAGTAGGCAATACACAATCAACACATATACTGGGATTATACATTCGTTATGGATAACACAAGGATAACGTGGCGCATCTACCACCAAGAATAAGTTTCTGGAGGCATGCAATGAAGATGGTTTTCATCGTGATCATCATCGACTTCAGGACAGGTGGATGTCCAACTTTGATTTATTACCAGTGATCATCGTTTTCTACTTTCCTTTCTTTGAGATGTTCGCCGTCTTCTGTTCTTTCGCTGGTCGGTTTTAGCCGTCTCTTTGCCTAATGTTTCTAGTATACCATTTATTCATCTTTAAGAGGACGCGCTCTCGATCTGTTGTTTCCGTGCCCTTTGATGATAGATTCAAATTATGGAATCTTCAATTCGTTCTGTACCACCCATAGTGAAACATCCTTACTAAATATGAAATTTTACGGATTTTCAAGTAAAACTCGCCCGATCTGCCCCAATTAAACATACGTAGGAGACACGATGATGTCATATATGACGTAATAAACACACCAATTTGCAATTATGTATGTGCTTAATCTCTAGTATTAATTCGTTTTACTGCAGATTGTTGAGAGATCTGTGTGTTGCGGAATCCGCCCTCATTGTTTGACTATGGAGGGCTTCTATTGGTTCACTGTGAACCTCAATACTATCCACTACAGAGACACACTACACAACCTGCATGCAGCCACCAAGAATAAGAGACCCGGCATGCTTTCGCGTGGTGTGATTCTGCTGCCCGACAATACTCGGCCACACGTCGCGAAAATTGTGCAGGAAGTGTTAGCAAGGAAACGGTAGAAAGTACTTCCGCCCTCAGCCTAGATCCTCAATCTGCCACCTGGGAACGAACGCGCAGACAAATTAGCTAAAGAATGAGGGAGATTACCACAAGAGAACCATCCGCTCAGTTATGATGAAGCCAAATCCATCCTCAAAGGTCAGTTCCATGAAAAATGGAAACGAGAACACTCAAAGCATAACGAGAGTGACGGATACCACCAACTATCAAGGAGGGATCAAGTCATCATACTTCGCCTACGAACTGGCCACAATAGAATGAGAAATCACATGTTCACCAAATTCAAAATAGGTACAACCAGACTATGTCACTGTACACTGGACAATATGACTACAAAACATGTTCTACAGGAACAGAAATGTGCCCCCGGCACATAGACCTCAGAAGAGCAATGTGGTCCACACCCACCTCCCTGGAAGAAAAACTATATGGGGCAATCGAATCACTTAAACAGACAGCTGGCTTCATGAGAGAGTCTGGAATCCTACTCTGATTGAGTCTTGATCGCAGAGAGAGAGAGAGAGAGAGAGAGAGAGAGAGAGAGAGTGAGAGAGAGAGAGAATCTGCCACCATGTGACTTTCATTTGTTCTGATCCTTTTAAAATTGTATAAAAGAACAACGATTCTACTCCGATGCTGACGTCATGACCTCGCCGACAAAACTATCCAATGAGCAACCAAAGCTATTTTATCTCCTATCATCCATCCATCTCCTAACCAAACAGAGAGATGTCTCTAAATGTCTACGGCAGCGCTTTCTAAAGAGCCCTGATGAGAACTTGCATTATAACAATCGCTTTATTTAATTGTGCTACATTTGCTGACGTACCTTATACACGTTTGTAATAAAGCCACTGGAACGGGTTTCATTTGAACACCCCATGTAGAATAACTTACTGCATGATTGCTGCCTCCTGCCATAGTTAACTGTTATTACTACTACTATTCTTTGTAAAACTATATTTATCTTTACAGTATTCTTTGAATTGCTGTGGTCTGCCGCGGAGTATGGGGGAAGTGGGGTGGGGGTGTAGGACCAGAGAATACAGACCACATGTCCAGATATCAGTCGCCTCGAGATATTCAGGACTGAGTTGTTATTTCATTCCCGATAGAAAATAGATAGTTAGACCGGGATTTGAACCCGCGCGCTACTGGTTTGAAGTCTGACAAGTTGTCGAC
This sequence comes from Megaustenia siamemsis, assembly GCA_032433765.1. Classification (NCBI taxonomy): domain Eukaryota; kingdom Metazoa; phylum Mollusca; class Gastropoda; order Stylommatophora; family Ariophantidae; genus Megaustenia; species Megaustenia siamemsis. The sequence goes on from JAVIAB010000008.1 coordinate 20,756,553, forward strand.
TCGACCAATCGCTTACCACCATCTACTATCTTGTGTTGTCGGTCAGATTTCGGTTCTATCTATAACCTTCCTACCGTTAGCATAGTACTTGTGTTGTCGGTCAGATTTCGGTTCTATCTATAACCTTCCTACCGTTAGCATAGTACTTGTGTTGTCGGTCAGATTTCGGTTCTATCTATAACCTTCCTACCGTTATCGTAGTACTTGTGTTGTCGGTCAGATTTCGGTTCTATCTATAACCTTCCTACCGTTATCGTAGTACTTGTGTTGTCGGTCAGATTTCGGTTCTATCTATCCTAACCTTCCTATCGTTAGCATAGTACTTGTGTTGTCGGTCAGATTTCGGTTCTATCTATAACCTTCCTACCGTTATCGTAGTACTTGTGTTGTCGGTCAGATTTCGGTTCTATCTATAACCTTCCTACCGTTATCGTAGTACTTGTGTTGTCGGTCAGATTTCGGTTCTATCTATAACCTTCCTACCATTATCATAGTACTTGTGTATGTCGGGGTATGTTAGTGACTCTATCACGGATATGGTTGAGACACATCTCATCTCTACCACAACATTGTTGAGATACATCTCATTTCTACCACACCATTGTTGAGACACATCTCATCTCTACCACACCATTGTTGAGACACATCTTATCTCTACCACACCATTGTTAAGACACATCTCATCTCTACCACAACATTGTTGAGACACATCTTATCTCTACCACACCATTGTTGAGACACATCTTATCTCTACCACACCATTGTTAAGACACATCTCATCTCTACCACAACATTGTTGAGACACATCTTATCTTTACCACACCATTATTAAGACACATCTCATTTCTACCACAACATTGTTAAGATACATCTTATCTCTACCACAACATTGTTGAGACACATCTTATTTCTACCACAATATTGTTGAGAAACATCTTAGATCTATCCCAACATTGTTGAGACATACCTTATCTCTACCACAACATTGTTGAGACATATCTTATCTCTACCACAACATTGTTAAGACACATCTTATCTCTACCACGACATTGTTGAGACACACTTCATTTCTACCACAACATTGTTGAGACACACCTCATCTCTACCACAACATTGTTGAGATACACCTCATTTCTACCACAACATTGTTGAGACACACCTCATCTCTACCACAACATTGTTCAGACACACCTCTTCTCTACCACAACATTGTTGAGAAACATCTTATCTCTACCACAACATTGTTGAGACACATCTTATCTCTACCACAACATTGTTAAAACACATCTTATCTCTACCACAACATACTTGAGACACATCTTTTCTCTACCACAACATTGTTGAGACACATCTTATCGCTACCACGACATTGTTGAGACACATCTTATCTCTATCACAACATTGTTGAGACACATCTCATCTCTGCCACAACATTGTTGAGAAACATCTCATCTCTACTACATGGTTGAGACACATCTTATCTCTACCACAACATTGTTGAGACACATCTTATCTCTACATCAACATTGTTAAGACACATCTCATCTCTACCGCAACATTGTTGAGAAACATCTCATCTCTACTACTTGGTTGAGGCATATCTCATCTCTATCACAACATGGTTGAGATACATCATTCTTATATCACAACATGGTTGAAACACATCATTCATCTATCACAACATGGTTAAGATACTCATTTTTATATTACAACATGGTTGAGACACATCATTCTTCTATCACAACATGGTTGAGACACATCGTTCCTCTAATCACCATCATCATCGAGTGCCTTCTCCGCAACGAAGGTTGGCTACCATAGATCGCCATTCTACTCTGTTTCTTGCTTTGATGGTGCAGGCTGACATAGATTGTCTTGTCCATCTTTTGATGTTACTCGTCCATGTTAGTCTTGGTCTGCCTCTGCTTCTTTTACCTTGTATTTGCCCTTCCAATATTACTTTTAGTAGGCTGTTGTGTCTTTTAACATGCCCAAAAAATTTCATTTGTCTTGTCTTAATTGTATTTAGTAGTTCTTTTTTTTATTTTCAGTTGTTTTAAAACTTCATCATTTGTTTTCTTTTCTTTCCATCCAATTCTACATATTCTTCTATAAATCCACATTTCAAAGGCTTCAATTTTCTGTTATGTTTTCTTGTCTAATGTCCATGTTTCTGCACTATACACGAATATTGAGAAGATGCAACATTTTGCCATTCTTAGTTTCAGCCCTGCTGATATTTGTTTTGTTGTTAGTATACTTTTCATGGCATTAAAATTACTTTTTACCATACCTATTCTTTTGTTTATTTCAATTTTACATTTTCCATCATTGGTTATACGAGTAGTATGTCCCAGGTAGCTGTAGCTCTGGACTGTCTCCAGATGTATTCCTTCAACTGTGATATTTAATTGTAGGTCTTGAGAATTTTATTTGTTTATGATAACAGTTTTAGTCTTTTTGATATTCATATCTAGTCCATATTTTTTGCTTGTTATGTTTATCACATTAATCTTTCCATTAATCTTTAGGCCTGGCATCTCTGAGATGTTTTTAAAGATTTGCTCAGTGTATAGATTGAACAAACTTGGTGGTAGGATGCATCCTTGTCTTACTCCTCTTTTTATGTCCATGTGTGTAGAGTTCTCCTTGTTATATGTTATTATTGCTGTTTGCTCCCTGTACAAATTACATATTAGTCGTTTGTCTGTGTCGTCTAGATTTATATCCTTTAGGCAGTCTATGAGTTGGTTATGGTGTATTCTATTGAAAGCTTTGGTGTAGTCTCTGAAGCAGGCATATATTGGTTTGTTTACTTCTATGTACTTTTCAATCAATGTTCTCATGCTAAATGTGGCTTCTTTTGTGCCACTGTTTTTCCTGAATCCAAATTGTTGCTCATCTAATTCAGTATTGATTTTATTCTGAATCTTTCCCTGTATAACTTTTAGTAAAATGTGTGTTGCCTGGCTCATTAGGCTTATTGTTCTGAAATCACTGCATTCAACTGCACCATTCTTTTTAGGCAATGCAATGAAAGTTGATGTTTTTAGTTCGTTTGGTATGTATCCTGTATGGTATATGTCATTGCATATTTCTGTGATCACTTCGATGCCAAAATCTTCTAGAGCCTGTATCAACTCTATGTTCCTCTAAAAACAACATAATTTGATACACGTTTCGTCCTTTCTTTCAAACCTCTACAGGATGCAGTCCCGCACAAATATATGTTGAAGACGGATCTGATGGGTTACGAAGCACACAATACAGTGCCTCCCAGTCCGTTAATTGGCGCTTGAAGTAGATGAAAAAGGGAAGAATATGAAAAAGGGAAGTAGATGAAAAAAGAGAAGAAGATAAAAAAAGAGAAGAAGATGAAAAAAGAGAAGTAGATGAAAAAGAGAGTTAGATGAAAAGAGAAGTAGATGGAAAAGAGAAGTAGCTGAAAAAGAGAAGTAGATGAAGAAGTCTATAAATTTGAAGTGAAAGAATCCAGAAAGAAAAGTACTATACACAGCTATTTGTTTTCATATAAAAGTGCCATTTTAGTTCTTGCAGATTTAGCAGCGTTAGCAGATCAAGATATCTAGAGCCTTGTACATTCTCCTAATTTTAAAATGTATATCTTATGAAAGTGGTTTCAATTTGTGACACCCACCACACAAAAAGTATGGTTTTCAGTCAAAGTCAATATTTATGTGTGGCCGATACTTTAGTTAATGCTCGTAGCAACAACACAAATTAAGATGGCAATTCGGTGAGTTTCCTGCCATGCAACATTGCATTTTTAGCCACAAAAGTTAGTAAACTTTAAGAAACATCTTCTTTTAATCACTTTAAATGTAAACTATTTTACGGGTTGAGTAGTCTATATTACGATTTCGGCGCCGGAACAGGAAGAACCCGGGTTCAAAGCTCACCAGAAGCGGTTGTGGTTTTTTTTTTTTTCAAAAATATAAAATAATTACTACCTTGGACATACTATAACCAGTGATGGAAAATGTACAACTGAAATAAATAAAACAATAGGTATGGCAAAAAGTAATTTTAATGCCATGAAGAATATACTAACAACAAAACAAATAACACCAGGGCTAAAACTAGTTGATCAAATGTTACATATTCTCAAATTTCCTGTATGGTGCAGAAACATGGACATTAGACCAGAAAACAGAACAGAAAATTAGAGCCTTTGAAATGTTGATTTATAGAAGAATGGGTAGAATTGGATGGAAAGAAAAGAAAACAATGTGGATTTATAGAAGAATAGGTAGAATTGGATGGAAAGAAAAGAAAACAAACGAGGAAGTTTTAAAACAAATAACAATGAAAAGAGATCTACTAAACACAATTAGAACAAAACAAGTGACATTTTTTGGGCATGTTAAAAGACACGACAGCCTAATAAAAGCAATATTGGAAGGGAAAATACAAGGTAAAAGAGGCAGAGGCAGACCAAGACTAACATGGACGAGTAACATCAAAAGATGGACAAGTCAACCTATTACAACCTGCACCATCAAAGCAAGAGACAGAGCGGAATGGCGCTCCATGGTAGCCAACCTTCGATGAGGAGACAGCACTCAATGATGATGATGAAAAAATAATCCGTGGTTTCTTTATCTCGTTACCTTTCCTGATCTCTTGGATAGTGAGATCCGATGTCTAGCCCTCTCGAATAACGGCAATAAACAGAAGGTTCGTGTGTACTTGCGCACGTTAAAGATTCCTTGGCAGATTAATCGAAAAGAGAAAACCATAAATCTGACCGCTGCCAAGGCAAAATCATCAGCAGAAAATCCTACCCCTCAGAGTGGATCCCAGATCATGCTACGGAGTTCGGTCACATGGGTCGGGATTCTCCTCGGATTTTCTCGAGAGGGATATCGGAGCACCTCGGGATCCGTTCGGCGTGCAGTGATGATGAACTACACAACAAACAAACAATAGAAGAAGCATATATTCCATCTTTCCTAAAAGACAAAAACTGGAACATCAACAAATGTACCAATAACAACCATCAGTGTATAGAAGAAATGCTGAGAATGTGACTGTATGTTATTGAGCTAAATAATTAGATAAACATGGACATATGTTGCTAACTCAGATATACACGATTATATGTTGCTCTGACGAGTCTGAATATTCATGTAGATTACCGCCTACACGCTCACACTCAAGTGTGATTCTCCTTCATCTCATACTGAATCACTAATGAAATGTCGGTTCTAGTCTGAGCATAACTTTATTGTACCAAATACGGTACCTTTTTTTTTTGTTATTGAATTTATTGTGTAGCAGGAGAGAGTTGGGAAGCCGCGATAGCTCAGTGGTTAGTGAACTGGACTATAAAGGAGAAGAGGTCAAGTTCGAACCTGATCGACGGCTTACAGGCTCTCCCTGCCTAAAATGGGTACCGGATTTTTCTGGGAAAGTTAAGCGACATAGGCGTAATACAGACCACATTACCCCAAAAATTCATGTGGTCTGTAAAAAATATGGTCACAAACATCGTATTCCATATACGCCACGAGGTGCGACGGGGCTCTTTATTTTTTGTTTTATTTATTACAAGCGAGGTGACTAGCGTACAAGGTCAACGACTTACAGCTGACCGAGACTTCACTTACCCTTCCAGATTATTCTATAGAAGCGTTGTCGCCAAGGCAGTTGAATATAATTGTAGTCACCGCAGTGTTAGGATATGTTGTTATGATGACACAGTATTATATTTATTTCTTATCATCATCATCATGTACCGTGCTTGCTGGTGTAGACGATCATGCCCCTTCATACTTTCAATTTCCGCAGTTATTTATCATTTCTAATGTTGACTTCCCACAAATCATTTTTTATTTGTATCTTTTCTGTTTCCCTTTACCACTTTTTGAATCAATTTTTTTATAGCTGTCACAAAATATTCCAACTGTTCCATTCTTATAACAAGGCTCCAACAAAGCTGATGATCGTTCCTGATATTGGAAATGAGCTTTCTTTCTGCTTTGAAGCGCTAACAGATGTAAATACGTAACACTATTTTGGCAAGATGCCACATAAAACTGTATGGGGTTTTCCCCCTTTCCGGTTAGTTATAGTCCTGACTGTACCTCCACAACTAGATATTTCAAACTTCTAAACCAGAACCCGGAAAATCAAGAAAGACGTTCAGTTCACAGATTTCGTTTCCTTTATCATCTAAAATCAAGAGAAGAAGGTGGATATGTGTTGACCATATGATGAGAAGAGACAGCCGGAGAATGTGGTCATGTGTTGGCGATGTGATGAGAAGTGACAGCCGGAGAAGGTGGTCATGTGTTGGCGATGTGATGAGAAGTGACAGCCGGAGAAGGTGGTCATGTGTTGGCGATGTGATGAGAAGAGACAGCCGGAGAAGGTGGTCATGTGTTGGCGATGTGATGAGAAGTGACAGCCGGAGAAGGTGGTCATGTGTTGGCGATGTGATGAGAAGTGACCGCCGGAGAAGGTGGATATGTGTTGGCGATGTGGTGAGAAGTGACAGCCGGAGAAGGTGGATATGTGTTGGCGACGTGATGAGATGTCACAGCCGGAGAAGTTGGATATGTGTTGGCTATGTGATGAGAAGTGACAGCCGGAGAAGGTGGATATGTGTTGGCGATGTGATGAGAAGTGACAGCCGGAGAAGGTGGATGTGTGTTGGCTATGTGATGAGAAGTAACAGCCGGAGAAGGTGGATATGTGTTGGCGATGTGATGAGAAGTGACAGCCGGAGAAGGTGGATATGCGTTGACGATCTGATTAGAGGAGACAACAAGAGAAGGTGGTCATGTGTTGGCTATGTGATGAGAGGAGACAACAGGAGAAGGTGGTCATGTGTTGACGATCTGATTAGAGGAGACAAAAAGAGAAGGTGGTCATGTGTTGGCGATGTGATGAGAGGAGACAACAGGAGAAGGTGGTCATCTGTTGACGATCTGATGAGAGGAGACAACAGGAGAAAGTGGTTGTGTGTTGACGATCTGATTAGAGGAGACAACAGTAGAAGGTGGTCATGTGTTGGCGATGTGATGAGAAGAGACAACAGTAGAAGGTGGTCATGTGTTGGCGATGTGATGAGAAGAGACAACAGGAGAAGGTGGTCATGTGTTGGCGATCTGATGAGAAGAGACAACAGGAGAAAGTGGTCATGTGATGACGATGTGATGAGAAGAGACAACAGGAGAAGGTGGTCAAGTGTTGGCGATCTGATGACAGGAGACAACAGGAGAAGGTGGTCATGTGTTGACGATCTGATGAGAGGAGACAACAGGAGAAGGTGGTCATGTGTTGACGATCTGATGAGAGGAGACAACAGGAGAAGGTGGTCATGTGTTGGCGATGTGATGAGAGGAGACAACAGGAGAAGGTGGTCATGTGTTGACGATCTGATGAGAGGAGACAACAGGAGAAGGTGGTCATGTGTTGACGATCTGATGAGAAGAGACAACAGGAGAAGGTGGTCATGTGTTGGCGATAGAATGAGAGGAGACAACAGGAGAAGGTGGTCATGTGTTGACGATGTGATGAGAGGAGACAACAGGAGAAGGTGGTCATGTGTTGGCGATGTGATGAGAGGAGACAACAGGAGAAGGTGGTCATGTGTTGACGATGTGATGAAAGGAGACAACAGTAGAAGGTGGTCATGTGTTGACGATGTGATGAGAAGAGACAACAGTAGAAGGTGGTCATGTGTTGACGATCTGATGAGAAGAGACAACAGTAGAAGGTGGTCATGTGTTGGCGATGTGATGAGAAGAGACAACAGTAGAAGGTGGTCATGTGTTGGCGATGTGATGAGAAGAGACAACAGTAGAATGTGGTCATGTGTTGACGATCTGATGAGAAGAGACAACAGGAGAAGGTGGTCATGTGTCGGTGATGTGATGAGAAGAGACAACAGTAGAATGTGGTCATGTGTTGGCGATGTGATGAGAAGAGACAACAGTAGAAGGTGGTCATGTGTTGGCGATGTGATGAGAAGAGACAACAGTAGAAGGTGGTCATGTGATGACGATGTAATGAGAAGAGACAACAGGAGAAGGTGGTCATGTGTTGACGATGTGATGAGAAGAGACAACAGGAGAAGGTGGTCATGTGTTGGCGATGTGATGATGAGACAGACGTCAGGAGAAGGTGGTCATGTGATGACGATGTGATGAGAAGAGACAACAGGAGAAGGTTGTCATGTGATGACGATGTGATGAGAAGAGACAACAGGAGAATGTGGTCATGTGATGACGATGTGATGAGAAGAGACAACAGGAGAAGGTGGTCATGTGTTGACGATCTGATGAGAAGAGACAACAGTAGAAGGTGGTCATGTGATGACGATGTGATGAGAAGAGACAACAGTAGAATGTGGTCATGTGTTGGCGATCTGATGAGAAGAGACAACAGTAGAAGGTGGTCATGTGTTGGCGATGTGATGAGAAGAGACAACAGTAGAAGGTGGTCACGTGTTGACGATGTGATGAGAGGAGACAACAGGAGAAGGTTGTCATGTGTTGACGATCTGATGAGAGGAGACACCAGGAGAAGGTTGTCATGTGTTGACGATCTGATGAGAAGAGACAACAGTAGAATGTGGTCATGTGTTGACGATGTGATGAGATGAGACTACAGGAGAAGGTTGTCATGTGTTGGCGATGTGATGAAAAGAGACAACAGGAGTAGGTGGTCATGTGTTGGCGATGTGATGGGAAGAGACAACAGTAGAAGGTGGTCATGTGTTGACGATGTGATGAGAAGAGACAACAGTAGATGGTGGTCATGTGTTGACGATCTGATGAGAAGAGACAACAGTAGAAGGTGGTCATGTGTTGGCGATGTGATGAGAATAGACAACAGTAGAAGGTGGTCATGTGTTGGCGATGTGATGAGAAGAGACAACAGTAGAATGTGGTCATGTGTTGACGATCTGATGAGAAGAGACAACAGGAGAAGGTGGTCATGTGTTGGTGATGTGATGAGAAGAGACAACAGTAGAATGTGGTCATGTGTTGGCGATGTGATGAGAAGAGACAACAGTAGAAGGTGGTCATGTGTTGGCGATGTGATGAGAAGAGACAACAGTAGAAGGTGGTCATGTGATGACGATGTAATGAGAAGAGACAACAGGAGAAGGTGGTCATGTGTTGACGATCTGATGAGAAGAGACAACAGTAGAAGGTGGTCATGTGATGACGATGTGATGAGAAGAGACAACAGGAGAAGGTGGTCATGTGTTGGCGATGTGATGAGAAGAGACAACTGTAGAATGTGGTCATGTGTTGGCGATCTGATGAGAAGAGACAACAGGAGAAGGTGGTCATGTGTTGACGATGTGATGAGAAGAGACAACAGGAGAAGGTGGTCATGTGTTGGCGATGTGATGAGAAGAGACAACAGGAGAATGTGGTCATGTGTTGGCGATGTGATGAGAAGAGACTACAGGAGAAGGTGGTCATGTGTTGGCGATGTGATGATGAGACAGACATCAGGAGAAGGTGGTCATGTGATGACGATGTGATGAGAAGAGACAACAGGAGAAGGTGGTCATGTGATGACGATGTGATGAGAAGAGACAACAGGAGAAGGTGGTCATGTGATGACGATGTGATGAGAAGAGACAACAGGAGAAGGTGGTCATGTGTTGACGATCTGATGAGAAGAGACAACAGTAGAAGGTGGTCATGTGATGACGATGTGATGAGAAGAGACAACAGGAGAATGTGGTCATGTGTTGGCGATCTGATGAGAAGAGACAACAGGAGAAGGTGGTCATGTGTTGGCGATGTGATGAGAAGAGACAACAGTAGAAGGTGGTCATGTGTTGACGATGTGATGAGAGGAGACACCAGGAGAAGGTTGTCATGTGTTGACGATCTGATGAGAAGAGACAACAGTAGAATGTGGTCATGTGTTGACGATGTGATGAGAAGAGACAACAGGAGAAGGTGGTCATGTGTTGGCGATGTGATGAGAAGAGACAACAGGAGAAGGTGGTCATGTGTTGACGATGTGATGAGAAGAGACAACAGGAGAAGGTGGTAATGTGTTGGCGATGTGATGAGAAGAGACAACAGGAGAATGTGGTCATGTGTTGGCGATGTGATGAGAAGAGACAACAGGAGAAGGTGGTCATGTGTTGGCGATGTGATGATGAGACAGACGTCAGGAGAAGGTGGTCATGTGATGACGATGTGATGAGAAGAGACAACAGGAGAAGGTGGTCATGTGATGACGATGTGATGAGAAGAGACAACAGGAGAATGTGGTCATGTGATGACGATGTGATGAGAAGAGACAACAGGAGAAGGTGGTCATGTGTTGACGATCTGATGAGAAGAGACAACAGTAGAAGGTGGTCATGTGATGACGATGTGATGAGAAGAGACAACAGTAGAATGTGGTCATGTGTTGACGATGTGATGAGATGAGACTACAGGAGAAGGTGGTCATGTGTTGGCGATGTGATGAAAAGAGACAACAGGAGTAGGTGGTCATGTGTTGGCGATGTGATGGGAAGAGACAACAGTAGAAGGTGGTCATGTGTTGACGATGTGATGAGAAGAGACAACAGTAGATGGTGGTCATGTGTTGACGATCTGATGAGAAGAGACAACAGTAGAAGGTGGTCATGTGTTGGCGATGTGATGAGAAGAGACAACAGTAGAAGGTGGTCATGTGTTGGCGATGTGATGAGAAGAGACAACAGTAGAATGTGGTCATGTGTTGACGATCTGATGAGAAGAGACAACAGGAGAAGGTGGTCATGTGTTGGTGATGTGATGAGAAGAGACAACAGTAGAATGTGGTCATGTGTTGGCGATGTGATGAGAAGAGACAACAGTAGAAGGTGGTCATGTGTTGGCGATGTGATGAGAAGAGACAACAGTAGAAGGTGGTCATGTGATGACGATGTAATGAGAAGAGACAACAGGAGAAGGTGGTCATGTGTTGACGATCTGATGAGAAGAGACAACAGTAGAAGGTGGTCATGTGATGACGATGTGATGAGAAGAGACAACAGGAGAAGGTGGTCATGTGTTGGCGATGTGATGAGAAGAGACAACTGTAGAATGTGGTCATGTGTTGGCGATCTGATGAGAAGAGACAACAGGAGAAGGTGGTCATGTGTTGACGATGTGATGAGAAGAGACAACAGGAGAAGGTGGTCATGTGTTGGCGATGTGATGAGAAGAGACAACAGGAGAATGTGGTCATGTGTTGGCGATGTGATGAGAAGAGACTACAGGAGAAGGTGGTCATGTGTTGGCGATGTGATGATGAGACAGACATCAGGAGAAGGTGGTCATGTGATGACGATGTGATGAGAAGAGACAACAGGAGAAGGTGGTCATGTGATGACGATGTGATGAGAAGAGACAACAGGAGAAGGTGGTCATGTGATGACGATGTGATGAGAAGAGACAACAGGAGAAGGTGGTCATGTGTTGACGATCTGATGAGAAGAGACAACAGTAGAAGGTGGTCATGTGATGACGATGTGATGAGAAGAGACAACAGTAGAATGTGGTCATGTGTTGGCGATCTGATGAGAAGAGACAACAGGAGAAGGTGGTCATGTGTTGGCGATGTGATGAGAAGAGACAACAGTAGAAGGTGGTCATGTGTTGACGATGTGATGAGAGGAGACACCAGGAGAAGGTTGTCATGTGTTGACGATCTGATGAGAAGAGACAACAGTAGAATGTGGTCATGTGTTGACGATGTGATGAGAAGAGACAACAGGAGAAGGTGGTCATGTGTTGGCGATGTGATGAGAAGAGACAACAGGAGTAGGTGGTCATGTGTTGGCGATGTGATAAAGAAGAGACAACAGGAGAAGGTGGTCATGTGTTGGCGATGTGATGAGAAGAGACAACAGGAGAAGGTGGTCATGTGTTGGCGATGTGATGAGAAGAGACAACAGGAGAAGGTGGTCATGTGTTGACGATGTGATGAGAGGAGACAACAGGAGAAGACCTCACAGTAGCTTATCAAGAATGGGCCGCCGTTGATTTATGGACACACAATTCCAATAAGTAACGCGCACATACTTTTACGCCTAGCCTCTCACACTTCGACAGTTTAATGCCACCACGCTTACCTTGTCGTGTTTTCCTTCTTCGATGTTGTCGTTTGGGCTGCATCTGAATACTTACGGTCGACATAGTATCATAGATTATTTTGTCGCTGAACGTCGATGCTGTGGATGGTCTAGACTCATGTGCACTTACTCAGTCGCACGGTCCAGAACCCGTTTCCACGTTATAAACTGGCCAACTCCAGTAAATAGCTCTGCAGCACTCGGATACACTGTGAGCCTTTTACAAATTAAATGAATTACGCGTCCTTGACGACAGATCCCATCATTAACATAAACTTTAAAAATAAACTTTGAAATAAACTTTGAAATAAACTTTAACTAAAGTTATACGATCTACCACATTGAGCTATTGCTCTTATAATTAAAACTTAAAAGAAAACACACACACACACACAAAGGTAAGAAATGATTTTTATCTTCAAAGTTAAAACATAAAGAGAGTCTGCAAGAAACAGACTGTGAAGACAGATTTTAAAAGTAATGTTAATAAAACATAGTTCATACAAAAAAACATACCTGGGAAGCTCTTCAGTCTGAAAGAATTGCCTTTGGCTTGTTATTCCACGAGTTGTTGTAACGATATTCAGTGACAAACGCATCAATCTATTGTCCGACGGTTCTCAACCTATGCTTGATTTTACACGAAACTAGTATGTGGTAAATGCTTTATTTGAATTTCTTACTATGAGTTATCTATTCAACGGATTGTTGGATCAAAAGTGAATACATATACATACATATACATACATATACATACATATACATACATATACATACATATACATACATACATACATATACATACATATACATACATATACATACATATACATACATATACATACATATACATATATATATTTCTGTTCGCCAGCTTTGACCTCTGAAGAAGTCCCTAGAGGCTATGAACTGAATTTTGCATGTTAATCCATTTTTCCCTGGCAGCCATGTGCACATGGGGGTCCCTCACCGCACAGGCAGATAACTCCGTCTTCGGAGCTTACTCCGATTTTTTCCATCCATGAGTAATTGACATTTCAAGCCGGGTCTCGCTGTTGAGACCAGTGGTGGTTGCCGCAGAGAGAAGTCACAAATAAAAATCCCAACTAGTGCATACGGGATTTGAACCCACAACCTCTCTGTCTCGAGGCCGGCGTTTTGCCTCGAGACCAACCAATCCCCTATTTATATATACAGATAAATATGCATCATCATTATCGGGTTGCATGTCAATTTGAAGAACGTTGCACTCATCACAGCCCGACTGAAAGAGTCTCCGTCTCTAGCCCGATCTCCCACCTTTTCTATTGTCATGTTCAATGTCTCCTGGATGTTCGAAACCATCTTCTACTTGGTCTACCACTGATGCGTCGCTATGTATAGATAATAAGTGTGTGTGCATGGCGGAATGAGAGGGTGAGGAGAAGGATGTCTGTGAATTTCATTTCAGGACCAAATACGGCGAAGTTATGTCCCCCCAACTGGCTTTCAAATGATATGAAACTTCACAGATGTGAAAAAGTCCCAAGGGTTTGAGTTTTGAGTGAATATTACTTGTACCTACAGACAGATGTGCCCCTACTTCAGATCTATTCTAATTCTGTACCATAGAAAGAGTTCACATTTTTGGGATATCTTTTCCTAACATGTTTTTCCGGATAGTCATCATTTTGTGGCCTTCTCTTTTCGATTTCCAATTGCCACAGATTCTTTGACATACACAAATTGCAATCTGGACCAATTGTTTTTTTTCTCTCCATTATTCGAGAGGGCTAGTTATCTGATCTCACCACCCAGAGACACCCAGAGAGGGCTAGACATCGGAATTCACTACCCAGAGATGGCTAACCATCTGATCACACTACCCAGAGAGGTCTAGACATCGAATCTCACTACCCCGAGAGGACTAGTTATCGAAACTCACTACCCAGAGAGGGCTAGACATCGGATCTCACTACCCAGAGAGGACTAGACATCGGATCTCACTACCAAGAGAGGGCTAGACATCGGATATCATTACCCAGAGAGGGCTACACATCAGATCTCACTACCCAAAGACAAAGGGTGGGTAAAACCACGAACAAACATGGGCTAGAAGTTAAACATTCCAATTGCTCGGGTTGGGGTTGAATTCGAACCCGCGACCTTCTTGTCAAGAGAGCGACGACTAATCTCTACACCATCATTCCCCCCCCCCCCACGGGTTCGCTTCCATAGCCATCACAGGAAATTGGAGTATGATCTTGATCAGTTCTCAGTTTACGTATCCTGATGCAAACAACCAGCTTTGAGTCATAACAGCGTCCAGTCCATACGATGTACGGTATCTTGGCCTCACATACTCTACTTTGTACGGTATCTTGGTCTCACATACTCTACTTTGTACGATATCTTGGCCTCACATACTCTACTTTGTACGGTATCTTGGTCTCACATACTCTACTTTGTACGGTATCTTGGTCTCACATACTCTACTTTGTACGGTATCTTGGTCTCACATACTCTACTTTGTACGGTATCGTGGTCTCACATACTCTACTTTGAGAAGCCGTGCAGAGTGTCAGCTTCCATGGCACTCAACATCACATATTATGAATAAATCTGAAAAAAACGACATACAATATTGTAATAAACACATACGGCCTGCAACCTGTGATAACACTTCGATGACGCAGTAATCCGTGAATTATCACCTCCCGCACGTTGGTGTTGAGATACAGAAATACGCCAGTTGTTAAATGAGATATCTGATCCATAGCTCCAAATGAAGCCTCAATTTGTTCACAAACTTGATCCACTTCTCTAATCCGTATGCTAGTTTCTGCGTTGCTTTAACCCAGAAAGTCTCTAATGCCATCTATGTTCTCTTGTATCTGTTGCAACGTCTACTATCGTTCACTGTCACTTGCAAGACTCTATCTGTATAAAAACACGTATCTTGTTACGTCATATATGCGTACAGACATTTGTTTTCTATGTGGGAAGCTCTTCACGCAGGTCCTTGCTTTTGACGTTGATTTTACAAACATTCTCATTTTGAGATGTGGGTCTCTGTTTGAGATTTCTGACGAAATAATAATTTTGCTTCCTTCATTTCTCGTCGCTTACATTTTGGGGGTTGTTGGGGCACTGCTCGGATACTTCATCAACCTCCTTCATTTATCTATATCTTTAGACATTCTTTGAGACAATCCAAAGTTGAGGCCTCTCCATTCTTTGATGTTATCTTCCAGTGTATCTGTATGCCTATTCGTGTCCCTTCTTTGCATATTTACATTACAATCACATTAAATTACATGAAATAGCATTCTATCTACTCTACTTTTTTTACATTACAATCACATTAAATTACATGAAATAACATTCTATCTACTCTATTTTCGAGCAGAAGACGCTGCATCGGGCACAAATTCTCGACTTTTTATGTCCTAAATCTTTGTTGTCAAGTGTCAAACCTTACACAGGACCCGCAATGTATTTCGTCACACATCCCTGTTCTGGACATGCTGTTCAATCTCGACGAGGGAGCTAATGCCTGCTATTGTTGTCTCTCTCTCCTGTGTTCTGTTTAGTATTTCTCTTTGTCAGCCTCTTTCTTTTACCGCCTTTTTTTTACTGTTCGAGGGCCTGCTTATAGAAGATGTTTTGGGAAAATAAAACTAGTTATTATTGACTGTTTTCCATGTCATGACGCTAAGCTATCTCTAGTATCTTTTCGTCGTCCACGATCTCTCTTTCCTTTTATTTTGCCAGTTGTAACCAAGTATTCCAACTTTCCTCTTCTCATGATGTGCCCAAGAAAATGTTGATTGCTTCTTTCTGATGTTTTTTAGGAGCTCCATTTTTTGTGTTGGCCTCTTTGAGAATTTCCTCATTGGTCTTTTTAGCTGTCTAGGGAACTTTCAACATTCTTCTGAGAAATCCCATCTCTGTGGCCTCTAACCGTTTTTTGTCATTTATTTGTCTACTGTCCAGATTCGCTTCCATAGGTCAGAATTTATTCTCTATAGCACTGATGAACTCTCTTTCTCACTTCTATACTACAATACCACACCATTGATAAGCTCAAAGTAAAACAAACAGATACAGTTGAAGTATTTTTAATTATAATGTCATTGTAACGTTATGAATCTCTACAACAGTAAGTATTCTAGTTACATTTTTACTGAGGACAAACTGTATGAGTCTGTAAAATATCTTTACAACAGTAAGTATTCTAGTTACATTTTTACTGAGCACAAACTGTATGAGTCTGTAAAATAAAGAATAAATTGTTAATTAAAGCTCACACTTTTTAACGCAGACAAACTTAGGAATCTGTAATACACAAAGAAATAATCATCATAATTAAAGCTAAAACTTTTACCACACAAGGTCAGTAACAAGTCTTCCACATTGTAATGATTTCTTTTAATTTGTAAGAAATTTTATAAAAATTATACTTGTCAACTTTACAAGGAAATTTGTATGGTAAAAAGACTCTTTGTGTGACTTTCTGCATCTATTTTTATCTAATAAATGAATGCAGAAGTGCTAAAATGTATACAAATGCTAACCAATTAAATCATAATAAACATACATTTTAAAGTTGCTATATATATTGAGGCCAACAACTAGGCTACCTAAATATTCTCGCTTCTTGGTCCTTCTCGATCCATTAGACATCACATAGGGCTTGTAGTGTTTTTCACCATCTACCTCTGTTCTGGGCAAGATGTTCAATATTATCTAATGAGTCTATGCTTGCCAGCTTTGCTTCCCTTATAAGTGTTCATTTTAGTGTCTCCTTAGGTCTTCCTCTTTTTCTGTATTTGATGTTTCCTATAGAAGTGTTTGTTTTGGAATTCTTTTGTTGTCTCTTCTCAGCACATGTCCGACATATATCCATTTTCTTTCCGTAATTATAGATGAGATCTTTGGTTGCATGGCCATTTCTCTTATTTCAATATTAGTCTTCAATTCATTCCATTGTACACAGAGTATTCTTCTTAGGCATTTATCTTCAAAAGCATTTTTTTTCTCAATCTCTTTGATGTTTTCAAGCCCTCGCATGCATAGGTAAGTGTTGATAATAAGTTGGAGTTGCATATTCTATGTTTGGTTTCCTTGCAGAGTATTTTTGACACAGAATTTGGTTTCCTTGCAGAGTATTTTTGACACAGAATTTGGTTTCCTTGCAGAGTATTTTTGACACAGAATTTGGTTTGGTTTCCTTGCAGAGTATTTTTGACACCTCAATATAAAAAAAAGTAAAGTACCCCCCCCCCCCCCCCCGTCACGCCAAGTGGCGGCGTATAGGGAAATATGGTGTTAGTGACCCTATATTTTACAGACCTTCAGCACATGATTTTTGGGGTAATGTGGTAGGTATTACGCCCGTGCTGCTTTACTTTCCCAGAAAAAATCCGGTACCCATTTAAGGCTGGGTGAACCCGGAGCCGTCGGTTGGGATCGAACCCTACCTCTTGTCCGTAGTAGTCCAGTTCACTAACCACTGAGCTATCGCGGCTCCCACTAATTTTTAGGGAATTAGTAAAACCCAGGTGTCCTCGCCAGGGTACGAACCCCGGCTGTTGCCGTGGTAAGCCAACCGCCTATCGATTGCGCTAACCGGACACCCACACCTCAATATACATAACCAATAAAAATAGACACTTGTTAATAACAACAGTGGTATAACCTGGAATACCTAGTCAGAGGCTGGGCAGGTTGTGCTAGTCAAGAAGGTAACAAACTCAAGGTCAACTAGATATGCCACTGGATCTGGGAGAGAAAGAATGGGTGTGTCAGATTTTTTTCCCATTTGTAAGATTGTTGTGTGTTTTAATGTACAAGTTTTTCTTAAAAAAATATTAGTGATATGCTGTGATACACAACATAGCAAGACAGACACTGAAATAGAACCCACAAGGAAAGATAAAAATAGAGAGGGCCCAGGAATATATGGAGAAGTGAAACCATGAAAACCCATTAGGACTATTTGGTCCTTTTGATTTTTGACTGGAAGGAAATAAAGAAAATGTCAAAGATTAGGTTTTGAAATTAGTGAGGCTGCATCACATCATTTTTCTCTGACATTTCTCATCTAATCTCAACTTCTGCATTTGTTTACTCATGTGCTAGACAAGTCACTGGTAGAGACACCTTACGGTGTGTACAGGTCAGGAACACCACCCACTTATCTGACATGGTTTGGGGGCTATCTTTATCTAAATGATTAAGTCTGGCCAACACTGTGTATGTTTATTTCATTTTTACTGGATGTCATTATCCCACATGTCTTTTTTTCTCATTTTTATAATTACATATTCCAGGAATTTATATAAAAGTGTATGTTCAATTAATTATCTACATCTTCCTTTAATCTTAGTCTACAATTTCTCCCTTTTTTTTTTTTTTTTTGCAGATTCATATTTGGCTTCCTTGTGTATTGTTCATGATATAAATTGTGTTTTATGTATATTCTTATCTCAGCTACCAACTATTTCAGTTAGGCAATCCAGCTTTTTTTATTTTGATCTGTTTATTCATATATTGATTTATATAGAAAACATCATAAATAAGAGTAAAAAAAGAATTGATATATTGATTTATATAGAATATGATGGATTGTCTAAAAGATTATAAAACAATTTGAAAAAGAATATCTGTTTAACATATGCTAAAGAATGTACAGATCCAGTGTTCTGACCAAACGGTCATCATCAGGTATTAGAGACAATAAAAAATAAACAATAAAAAACAATATTATTTAAGAAAACAACATTGATGAGCAACAGCCTGGACAGTCTGCAAAAATCTCTTGTTTACATATCATTAGAGTACTTATGTTATATTTTTGGATCTGCCAGAGGATTTCCTTTTCTTGTCAGCTTTACAAAGGCAATTTGTTACAACAAACAAAAACTTTTGCGTGACTTTCTCTGTTTTTCTTGTTAACACATTCTGTACCACAAGCCACAAATTGCGGCTCTAGTAACCAGTGAGAAACCCAGTAACCATATTTTGTCTTAATTTACTGGACTCTTCACAATTATTTCCACTAAAATCTTGTAATCCTCTTATTAAGCCTCTTTTTCTTAATTCCAGAGTAAATTGTCTGAACGAAACATGTATTTTAGATAAATTTGTATTTATTTTCTCGCTGTTATTTCAAATTTAAAAAAAACAATTATGAAAACGACCTGGCCATGGTGTGCTAAACCCCTTAGCTGTGAATATGTTAGAAAAATCAACACACATATCATTTGACAAAAAATATAACGTATGCATAAATGTAGAAAAGCAAACAAGGAAATTAGAGAAATCGCCAATCAACCACTAATATCTTCAGTAATAAAGAAAAGGCGATGGTTATATGTTGGACATGTGATGAGAAGAGATAATAACTGAATAGCAAAGCAAGCCCTCATGTGGGAAACAACAGGTAAGAGGAAAAGAGGAAGACCCAGAGAGACACTGAGAAGAACATTGATGAGAGAGGCAAGAGCAGCAGGAATCGGCTCCCTCAATGAGATAGAGCTGCTTGCACAGAACAGAGACAAATGGCGAGATTTGATAAAAGATCTTTACAAGGATTGAAAACTACCAGAATAAAAATTTAGAAAAGAGAAGGAGTATCGGGGTCTACGCCCTATGGGCCGACTATGGTCAATAGATAGACAGATAAATGTAAAAATAGCTCTGTTTATATCTATCTATCTATCTATTGTCCTTTGGAGCCGAAGATGGCACATAGGGCAGAACCACAATTTCAAAAACAGAAACCTTGCGTGCCAAAGTGGCACATATTGCAGAGATCGCTGTTTCTAAAATCTATGGCTCTGTTTCCATAACAATACTTTTTTACAACGACAGCTTGTCAAGCCATCAATCAACCTCCTTAGTCACTTCTTATGACATGCCTGGAAGGTCACAGTGTCACTATTCTTTACTTCCCTCATAACGAGGCCCCAGTAACACACAGGATGATGTTATCTGTTTATATGCTAGCCAATACAAGTGTAACAAACATACATTTTAAATCAATTGTAAATACCAACACAAATTAGCTTACCTAACATGGGTAGACGTAACCAATATAAATAGAGTTTTAACTAAGAAAATTTGTAAAGTCAACTGTGGTCTAGCAAAACCTAGAAGACATGGTCAGAGGATGAACGGGTTGTGCCACCCAAGAAGAAGGAATGAAAGATTACATCAACCAACCACACAACCTGCAATTTTTTAAATTTTATTTATTATTTTTTTTTTCAAAGCAAAAAGAGAGCTAATTTCCAATGTTAGGAAGAGACAATCATCATTGTTTGGCCATGTAATGAGAAGAGAACAACTGGAATATATTGTAACAACTGGGAAAATTGAGGACGAAAAGATTGAGGGAAGCAAAGAGAGAAAATAACAGACAGCTTAAGAGAATGCCTTGGCAGAGGGTCAACAACAGAAATGATAAATAATTGAAAGTTGTGGAGAGGCATGATCACCTACGCCACTAGGCCCGGTACTTGAATGAATGAATTTTTTTTTTTTTTTTGGGGGGGGGTGTTAGAGAGAAAACATGTTTGTTACCCTATTCTTGAACTTGTTCATTTATCCTGTGTACAGGTTTGCCCTCAAATAATATGGGAAGTATGAAATAGGTTGAGCTATGAGCTTCTCAACACAGGGTTAGAATGTAACAGGCTACTATAGGGGTTGAGCTATGAGCTTCTAAACACAGGGTTAGAATGTAACAGGCTACTATAGGGGTTGAGCTATGAGCTTCTAAACACAGGGTTAGAATGTAACAGACTACTATAGGGGTTGAGCTATGAGCTTCTCAACACAGGGTTAGAATGTAACAGACTACTATAGGGGTTGAGCTATGAGCTCCTCAACACAGGGTTAGAATGTAACAGACTACTATAGGGGTTGAGCTATCAGCTTTCAGACCCAGGCTGGTGATGTAACAGGCTACTATAGGGGTTGAGCTATGAGCTTCTCAACACAGGGTTAGAATGTAACAGACTACTATAGGGGTTGAGCTATGAGCTTCTAAACACAGGGTTAGAATGTAACAGACTACTATAGGGGTTGAGCTATGAGCTTCTAAACACAGGGTTAGAATGTAACAGACTACTATAGGGGTTGAGCTATGAGCTCCTCAACACAGGGTTAGAATGTAACAGGCTACTATAGGGGTTGAGCTATCAGCTTTCAGACCCATGCTGGTGATGTAACAGGTTACAGAAGGAGTTGAGCTATTAGTTCTAACACCCAAGGTGATGATATACTAAAGGGGTTGATTATTAGCTCTAAAACCAGACTAATGATGGTGATGGTTATGGAAGGCCCCGGTTTACTGCAAACGAATTAAATTTCATATTTGCTCAACCACCGGTACCAGTGGAATCATCCGAATTAATATCTCATCTCCCAAATAAAGAAAAGTAGCTGTAGTCCCCATAATAGCAGTCTCAGCACACGTCAAAAGACAGGGTAATGATATAACAGACCACCATGACTTTCTTGATTTCTAAAGCTCTACTAGAGAAGATGTTTACTATGTCCATCCTAGTGTTACTGCAGTACTAGATTTTTTAAAAAAATGAATAAACTCTCCTACTGATGGAATTAAAAAGGAGTTTGTGATGTTGTGGTCATATGACAAGATTAGGACCAAAGATTAGGACCAAAGATTAGGACCAAAGATTAGACCAAAGATTAGGACCAAAGATTAGGACCAAAGATTAGGACCGAAGATTAGGACCAGTGAAGATCACCTTACAGTAAACATGACAAGTGGAATATAATGAGGGATACAAGGCAGATAATTGATAGACAGTATTAAAGACTAGGCAGGGTTTATATATGAACAAATTCAGATATCAATACATAAGAGGGACGCATATTGTAATCAATTCATTATGTCAGCATCTCAAAGGTTCGTAAGTTAGTCTAAGGTTTGACAAATCAAGGCAAGGTGTGAGTCTAAGGTTTGACAAATCAAGGCAAGGTGTGAGTCTAAGGTTTGACAAATCAAGGCAAGGTGTGAGTCTAAGGTTTGACAAACAAGGCATGGTGTGCGTCTAAGGTTTGACAAATCAAGGCATGGTGTGAGTCTAAGGTTTGACAAATTAAGGCATGGTGTGAGTCTAAGGTTTGACAAATCAAGACAAGGTGTGAGTCTAAGGAGCCAGTGATGGCAAGTGTTAGACACTCCAAGGTATGGTGACAGCTTTACAAAGAGGGAACACAACACAATAATGACATTTCGGCCTATAGCCTTCTTCAGAAAACAGGGACAATGACAACAAACGATGAAGCACAATTATCTATATCTACATGTTAGATGATCAGGTGAATAGAGAGGTGGACAGAAAAGAAGAGAAGAAAGTAGGATGTTGAAATAAGAAAGGAGGCTACATGAGTGGAGGTAGGATGAGAGTCAAGATGTGTAGGAAAAAGTGATAGGAAAAATGAGGAAGAAATAGAATGTCAATAGTACAAATGTGAGTCTAAGGTTTGACAAATCAAGGCATGGTGTGAGTCTAAGGTTTGACAAATCAAGGCATGGTGTGAGTCTAAGGTTTGACAGATCAAGGCAAAGTGTGAGTCTAATGTTTGACAAATCAAGGCACGGTGTGAGTCTAATGTTTGACAAATCAAGGCAAAGTGTGAGTCTAAGGTCTGACAAATCAAGGTACGGTGTGAGTCTAAGGTTTGACAGATCAAGGCAAAGTGTGAGTCTAATGTTTGACAAATCAAGACATGGTGTGAGTCTAATGTTTGACAAATCAAGACATGGTGTGAGTCTAATGTTTGACAAATCAAGGCATGGTGTGAGTCTAATGTTTGACAAATCAAGACATGGTATGAGTCTAATGTTTGACAAATCAAGGCATGGTGTGAGTCTAATGTTTGACAAATCAAGGCACGGTGTAAGTCTAATGTTTGACAAATCAAGACATGGTGTGAGTCTAATGTTTGACAAATCAAGACATGGTGTGAGTCTAATGTTTGACAAATCAAGGCATGGTGTGAGTCTAATGTTAGACAAATCAAGGTATGGTGTGAGTCTAATGTTTGACAAATCAAGGTATGGTGTGAGTCTAATGTTTGACAAATCAAGGCATGGTGTGAGTCTAATGTTTGACAAATCAAGGCAAAGTGTGAGTCTAATGTTTGACAAATCAAGACATGGTGTGAGTCTAATGTTTGACAAATCAAGGCAAAGTGTGAGTCTAAGGTTTGACAAATCAAGGCATGGTGTGAGTCTAAGGTTTGACAAATCAAGGCAAGGTGTGAGTCTAATGTTTGACAAATCAAGGCATGGTGTGAGTCTAATGTTTGACAAATCAAGGCAAAGTGTGAGTCTAAGGTCTGACAAATCAAGGTACGGTGTGAGTCTAAGGTTTGACAGATCAAGGCAAAGTGTGAGTCTAATGTTTGACAAATCAAGGCAAGGTGTGAGTCTAATGTTTGACAAATCAAGACATGGTGTGAGTCTAATGTTTGACAAATCAAGGCATGGTGTGAGTCTAATGTTTGACAAATCAAGACATGGTGTGAGTCTAATGTTTGACAAATCAAGGCATGGTGTGAGTCTAATGTTTGACAAATCAAGACATGGTGTGAGTCTAATGTTTGACAAATCAAGGCATGGTGTGAGTCTAATGTTTGACAAATCAAGGCAAGGTGTGAGTCTAATGTTTGACAAATCAAGACATGGTGTGAGTCTAATGTTTGACAAATCAAGGCATGGTGTGAGTCTAATGTTTGACAAATCAAGGCACGGTGTAAGTCTAATGTTTGACAAATCAAGGCAAAGTGTGAGTATAATGTTTGACAAATCAAGGTATGGTGTGAGTCTAATGTTTGACAAATCAAGGCATGGTGTGAGTCTAATGTTTGACAAATCAAGGCAAAGTGTGAGTCTAAGGTTTGACAAATCAAGGCAAGGTGTGAGTCTAATGTTTGACAAATCAAGACATGGTGTGAGTCTAATGTTTGACAAATCAAGGCATGGTGTGAGTCTAATGTTTGACAAATCAAGACATGGTGTGAGCCTAATGTTTGACAAATCAAGGCATGGTGTGAGTCTAATGTTTGACAAATCAAGACATGGTGTGAGTCTAATGTTTGACAAATCAAGGCATGGTGTGAGTCTAATGTTTGACAAATCAAGGCAAGGTGTGAGTCTAATGTTTGACAAATCAAGACATGGTGTGAGTCTAATGTTTGACAAATCAAGGCATGGTTCTATTGTTTGACAAATCAAGGCATGGTATGAGTCTAATTTTTGACAAATCAAGGCAAGGTGTGAGTCTAATGTTTGAAAAATCAAGGCATGGTGTGAGTCTAAGGTTTGACAAATCAAGGGAAGGTGTGAGTCTAATGTTTGACAAATCAAGGCATGGTGTGAGTCTAAGGTCTGACAAATCAAGGCATGGTGTGAGTCTAAGGTTTGACATATCAAGACAAGGTGTGAGTCTAATGTTTGACAAATCAAGGCAAGGTGTGAGTCTAAGGTTTGACAAATCAAGACAAGGTGTGAGTCTAAGGAGCC
Source organism: Megaustenia siamemsis (assembly GCA_032433765.1). Taxonomy (NCBI): domain Eukaryota; kingdom Metazoa; phylum Mollusca; class Gastropoda; order Stylommatophora; family Ariophantidae; genus Megaustenia; species Megaustenia siamemsis. The sequence continues at coordinate 20,781,209 of JAVIAB010000008.1, forward strand.
AGTGATGGCAAGTGTTAGACTCTCCAAAGTATGGTGACAGCTTTACAAAGAGGGAACACAACACAATAATGACGTTTCGGCCTATAGCCTTCTTCAGAAAACAGGGACAATGACAACAAACGATGAAGCACAATTATCTATATCTACATGTTAGATGATCAGGTGAATAGAGAGGTGGACAGAAAAGAAGAGAAGAAAGTAGGATGTTGAAATAAGAAAGGAGGCTACATGAGTGGAGGTAGGATGAGAGTCAAGATGTGTGGGAAAGAGAGATAGGAAAAATGAGGAAGAAATAGAATGTCAATAGTACAAATGTGAGTCTAAGGTTTGACAAATCAAGGCATGGTGTGAGTCTAAGGTTTGACAAATCAAGGCATGGTGTGAGTCTAAGGTTTGACAGATCAAGGCAAAGTGTGAGTCTAATGTTTGACAAATCAAGGCATGGTGTGAGTCTAATGTTTGACAAATCAAGGCATGGTGTGAGTCTAAGGTTTGACAAACCAAGGCAAGGTGTGAGTCTAAGGTTTGACAAACCAAGGCAAGGTGATGTTTTATAGGATCACATCAGAATTGTGGGGGGGATTAGCAAAAAAATAATACCAAATCAGGCACTATAACTGTCACAGGAAATTTAAAATGTTAATACTCTGCCAGCATTTTTAATGTTTCAAAATTCTATGATTTTATGCAACAGTATGTTGAAGAGCTACCTTAAAATTTGTTTACCTCTGATAATGTTATAATACAAGAGGAGTTCAACAATAAATAACACAACACCTCTATTCCCTCTGTTAATTAAAAAAAAACAACTTAATTTGCATTATTTAACTTTCCACATAAGCTCATATGAAATCATTATTCTACTCGTAGACGGTAGTGATACATACAGTTGGCTGCCAACATGGAGTATATGAATGGAGCTTGTTACAAACAAAGAACATTGAATTTCTTCTGGCAGGAAATGGAACATCTCAACATTGAATTTCTTCTGGCAGGAAATGGAACATCTCAACATTGAATTTCTTCTGGCAGGAAATGAAACATCTCAACATTGAATTTCTTCTGGCAGGAAATGAAGCATCTCAACATTGAATTTCTTCTGGCAGGAAATGAAACATCTCAACATTGAATTTCTTCTGGCAGGAAATGAAACATCTCAACATTGAATTTCTTTTGGCATGAAATGAAAGCACCTCAAGCACTCATAGACATGTAAAGAATGTGTACAGAGAGTGGATAAAAACACTGTCAGTTGTTGGGTAAACCAGTTTGTTTTTCAATGGAAGATGGTTGGAGCAGTTTGTCTGATTAACCATGCTCAGGGTGTCCACACACTGTGGTGACAACTGCAAATCTGTGGAAATCCTTATTCTGAACAATCAGCGAATCACAAGAAAAAGCCTTTCTGCTGAACTTAACATCTCTGTGCATAGTGCCATTACAATTATCCAATAGCTAGGATATCCACCATTTTGTGCCAGGTATGATACTGCGAGCATCTCTGTGGATAGTGCCATTACAATTATCCAATAGCTAGGATATCCACCATTTTGTGCCAGGTATGATACTGCGAGCATCTCTGTGGATAGTGCCATTACAATTATCCAATAGCTAGGATATCCACCATTTTGTGCCAGGTATGATACTGCGAGCATCTCTGTGCATAGTGCCATTACAATTATCCAATAGCTAGGATATCCACCATTTTGTGCCAGGTATGATACTGCGAGCATCTCTGTGGATAGTGCCATTACAATTATCCAATAGCTAGGATATCCACCGTTTTGTGCCAGGTATGATACTGCGAGCATCTCTGTGCATAGTGCCATTACAATTATCCAATAGCTAGGATATCCACCGTTTTGTGCCAGGTATGATACTGCGAGCATCTCTGTGCATAGTGCCATTACAATTATCCAATAGCTAGGATATCCACCATTTTGTGCCAGGTATGATACTGCGAGCATCTCTGTGGATAGTGCCATTACAATTATCCAATAGCTAGGATATCCACCATTTTGTGCCAGGTATGATACTGCGAGCATCTCTGTGCATAGTGCCATTACAATTATCCAATAGCTAGGATATCCACCGTTTTGTGCCAGGTATGATACTGCGAGCATCTCTGTGGATAGTGCCATTACAATTATCCAATAGCTAGGATAGCCACCGTTTTTTGCCAGGTATGATACTGCGAGCATCTCTGTGGATAGTGCCATTACAATTATCCAATAGCTAGGATATCCACCGTTTTGTGCCAGGTATGATACTGCGAGGGCACACACAAGCCTGTTCACTTGAGAGAAACTCACAAAACTTCACTGAACTGTCCTTCCTTATTCTCCCTACAGCCCAGATCTTGTACCTTCAGACTACTTCCTCTTTGGTCCTCGAACTGATGCCATCCATGTGAAGAGTTGTGATGATAATGAAGAAACGTGACAAGGGCTAAGAAATCAATATGCAGAGTGGTATTGTGAAGGCATACATGATCTGACATCTAGATAATGCAAAGTCACAGATTTACTCCACAATTATTTAGAAAAAAACAACTGTGTAACCAAATAATGGGAACCTGTGTTGTATATTCTAAATTTTAATAAAACAAACCCTGATGTTAAAACAAATGTGTTGCATTATTCTTTGAATCCCCCTCATACTTGTCAATAATATTTCTGTGAATATATATAGAAGCGATGGTAGTAAGGCTTCTATAATTATTATTAGAAAATACAGCGTCTGTAAAATAAATTAATGCTGATGTGATAATATAAGCTGCCATTTAAAGAAAAAATATGGTTGACAATCTCTGACTGTCATTATAATTTTAAAATATTAAAATAGTAAGTTCTAACTTGCCAGCAAACAAATGTAAAATTGAATGTATATTTTAAAATGTAAAAAATTTTTTAATAATCATTAGGATTCTGATGAGACCATCACAAACCTCTTCATCTACCTTTCTTTAGTATTGTCTCATCCTGTCTTTCCTGTTATTCTCTTCCTGTAATTTTGTAGTTGGCCTCCAATAGTTTGTAATCCAATTTTTCTACATCACATAATGTCCAAAATATATTCTTTCTTCTTTATGATGATTTAATACGTTGTCTATGTGTACTCACATATTTCTAAAATGAGTCATGAGTCGTGTGTTCACCATATTTTGTTAAAACAAAATCTGCTGGTGAAGATAGTTGAACTGAAGTTACCGACTGCAGATAAGCTTTTAATATCAATTACAAGCATACAAACATAGTTTTGAACATGCAAGTGTAAAAATATTGGAAAGAACATGAAATAATTATAAAGAAGAATAATGGATATAAAATAGCAGCCTTATTTACTCTCAGAGAAATAAATAATTAATAAACAAAGTGAATTTTTCTCCTGTGTCCACAGCTGGTTGTTTGTCAAGTGTTTGTGATAAATGTTGCTGTTGACTTGAGTTCCTCTTTAGCTGCATCCTGTTTTGTTTGCAATGTTGAGTTTCTGGGTCAGTGCATCTTTCTTAGCCGGTTAAATATCATGTAAACCAGTTGTATATTTTCCATAATTGAGTTATTTAGAACACGTGCACTAGTCTAGTTTAGTCAACAGGTCATCCTTATTGCACATCAGACAAGTCCATAAGTGCTCAAATCTCATTCTAAATGAATTTCTCAACATGCAGCAACTAAGAACACTGGTGTTGGTTGACAAGTCTTCTTTAGTTTCTTGCCAAACACTTGTCTCATATATCACACTTTAATATAATTTTCATATGGGCTGTCCATGGATGCATATTCTGTCTTTTTTTTGGATCTTTCATGCAACTCTTGGAGGTCTTCAGAATGTCAGCATGGTCCACAGCTCCTCTCTACTTCTATGTCAGCATGGTCCACAGCTCCTCTCTACTTCTATGTCAGCATGGTCCACAGCTCCTCTCTACTTCTATGTCAGCATGGTCCACAGCTCCTCTCTACTTCTATGTCAGCATGGTCCACAGCTCCTCTCTACTTCTCATCAGCCAAACATTTTAATTCAGGATTATTTTGTTAAATGACATGAATTTTCATCATTTTCAGAATTATTTTACATGAACTATCCTAATGTCATCACATTCAAGTTTCTGTTGTCAATTAAAATTTGTCAAAAATAAATCAAAATGGAGAGATAATGTTGCATGACATCAAAATATTGCTAATGATAATAAAGTATGCACATAACACTTTAGAATGTTGTCAGAATCGTTAGACAGACTTATAGAGTTAGCAAAGAGAAGTCGCTATAATTGTCAGTACATCATGATGGCTGTGTGGTTGGTACACTTGATGCTGAACAGAAGATTCCAGGTTCAATTCCCAGATGTGGCCAGTTTTTTCAGGCTGACACATCTTCAATATTCACCCAGTCTTTGAAAATAGGTACCAGACATTTTTCTGGGAGAACAAGGAATCCTGGCATGATACAGACCACATCCCTACCATAAAATGTGCCTGCAATTTAAAAATATGGGCACAAAAACTCTACTCTCTATATATTTTGAAGTGTGTAGAAAACATTGGCTTACTTGAATTACTACAAATGTAACTACAGACATATTGAGTGGCCATGTTATATTATAAGATTACAAATGAGGCCTTGAGAAAAATGGTGGACAAAGCAAGAGGGAAACCAAGAAAGAGTTAGGGAGATGGAATCAAATAAACGTTAAGTAAATTGGGTTATTGAGTTATTTGCGGGTTATCATCATTGCACTCCGAACATGTCCATAGGTGCTCAGATCCCCTCCTCAGCAAGTCCCACAGTATCCAGCGACTGACGACTCCAGTTCTATGTTGGTTGATAAGTCTTATACAGCCACTAAGTTTCTCATTTCTGGCTGTGCCCACCTTAACTCCCATTTCCATCATCCGAAGAAGTGACATGGATCTGTGTTTGTCGAAGCCCTGTGCTCTTCCCACATCTCAGAGGGCGTTGATGATGTCCGCCCGATCCATTGGTTGTCCGTCCTCAACGACAGCGCAGCTAGCCAACCTGTCCGCTCTTTCATTCCCCCGTACTCCCTCATGTCCAGGGACATAGACAAAGGTGACCTTACATGTTTTGGATTTCTGCAACGAGTGATCAGAAGGGACAGAATCCAAAATAAGATTACAAGAGAACGTGTAGGCATTGAATCAATCCTAAACTGCATTTAAAAAAACAATAAAAATATAATTTACCCATCTAGAAAGAATGCCATGCAATTCCTTACCATCCTTTATTCTTGACCCTTCCCATGCCATTAGATGTCGCATAGGGCTTGTGGTGTTTTTTGTCACTCATCTCTATTCTGGGTGAGATGTTCAATTGAGTTTATGCCTGCCAACTTTACTTCTCTTATAATTGGTCTTTTTAGTGTCTCTTTAGATTTGTCTCTTTTTCTGTATCCTGATGTTTCCCATAGAAGGACCTGTTTTGGAATTCTCTTGTCTCTTCTCAGCACATGTCTAACATATGTCCATCTGCTTTCCTTAAATTAATTGTAGATGAGATCTTTGGTTGCATAGTCATTTTTCTTATTTCCATATTAGTCTTGAATTCATTACATTGCACACAGAGTATTTTTATTAGGCTTTTTCTAAGATTTCCGAATTTCTCATGTGAAATCTGATTTTTTTATTTTTTTTAAAATTTTCATTATTATCATCAGCTTTGTATTTCTATGCATCTTAATGGATCTTTATGCTTTTACCCTTTGATGTAAAGGAGCCTGTTGTTTCTGTATACTATATAATACCTTCCTATTTCCAGATTTGAAGGCTAATTCGACTTCAGTTGCCAGATTATCTATATATGTTCTTTTATCATGTCTTGTAGAGTTTTTCACCTTCTTATCAAGGTCTTTATATGTTGCTTTGGCTAGTGTTTTACCTAACTCAGTCTTGACATTTAACAAGGCTAGTTTGACTTCACACCTATTTTGTATATGCTTCCATGTGATGTCTGAGATCCTTGCTTTTCTTTCAGTTTCTTTAAATCCAGCACTTAATTCAGCTGATGTCAATATTGCTGTGTTGTGAATGTCCCATAGTTCATCAATATTCAATTCCCCCATTGCACCCAAAGCTTCAAGATGATTCCTTGCCATACAGAGCACATATTAAAGGAGAAGAGAAAACAACAAGAGGGAGGCCCAGAATGGGATGAACAGACAGCATCAAAGAAATGCTACAACATCAACTACAATGATTGAACAGAAGGGCAAGAACCAGAACTCTGTATTTCACTTGATATCAAAATGGGGGTACAAGAGGAAGTGAGAAAGAAGATGGTTCATCAACTTCCTGTAGCTGATATCATTTTTGAGAAGTTGATTCAAACTCTAAGAATGAGATAACATATTTTTTCTGTTGAATTAATTTGTGACTTAGTCGCAACTTAATGTTTAAACTTCAAAGTGACTTTCTAGTTACAATCCTATAAATATGGCAGCATTTATAGATGAAGGCGCGCTGCACCTTTTACACTGTGCTTAAAATTGTTATATTTCATTCCATAGAACCATTCAAATTTGTGAATCATCCAGTTTAATTAACTGAAACATTTAATATGTTTCTACATGTTATTTTAGTGATTATGAGAAGAAATATTTCAATGATAAGATTATAAAATTTGTTATGACAATTTCTGATGTGTAAATTTCAATTAAATAATTGTAATTTTTTAAAAATGTTATTAATGTAAAAAGTTAAACTATAACTTATTCTAACTAAATTGAATATACTGCAAAAAAATCATACGAGAAAAATTGTATATTTTTGAAATAGTCAAAATGGAAAAACAAATAAAATATCACAAATGAATAGTTGTGAACTATGTTTTAAGAAATGAAAAGTGTGATATTAATTTTTTAAAATGACAAAATTTACTCAAAATATTGTTCCTTTTTTATAACTTTATAGTATACAGCATGTGTGATGTCTTTACTTGTAATAACTCGATGGTACACCACATCATGTACAGTTATTATTGCTGAAGAAAGTAACAGTCCAAGACAACAGAAATATAATTTTTAAAAAAGAACAGCAGTTCCAGTTGGCAATAAATCATTAGAAAGAAGTCAAAATGAAGAAAATAGGAATATTCATTACAACCAATTTATGCATAAAATCAATCTGTCAGACAACCTATAAAATGAGTGTATAACACAACCTCTAATATCAGTTTATCCAATAACATTTGAACTGATGAAGATTTGCCAGCATTTAAATCCTCTGGAAAAAGGTCCAAATGTTAATTCTCTTTTCTTCAATATCCCTTCTATGTTAGATCATCTTAAATACCATTTATTTTTTTTAATGAGACTGTACGAGCCCAGATTACCTTTAACACTCGTAAATACCAGCATCACATAGATCACAGCAGATAACGTATACCCATATATATTGTACAAATACTTCAAGGAATGAATGTAACATTTCATAACAATATTTCAGTTATTATTGGCAAGTGAAGTGGCTTTTTAAAATATTTTTATATTTATTTATTTTAAGCAGTTGCCATTAAAGTAAATTTGTAATTTGGCTTAGTTCTAAGTATGTCATCTTTGGCTTAGCTCTAAGTATGTCATCTTTGGCTTAGCTCTAAGTATGTCATCTTTGAATTCTAAAACTTGTGTGTCCGGTTAGCGCAATCGATAGGCGGTTGGCTTACCACGGCAACAGCCGGGGTTCGTACCCTGGCGAGGACACCTGGGTTTTACTAATTCCCTAAAAATTAGTACCTCTGAAGTCGGAGTAAATCTGCCTGCATGGCGAGGGGCATCCTGTAATGGGATAAAACAGACTTTACACGCAAAAATTCAGTCCCACAAAATTGAGTGGGTGGGACTTCGTCAGAGGTCAAAGCTGACGAAAGCGAACGAACGAATTCTAAAATGTGCATTTTTTGAAAAGGTTGAAACAAAAGTTTTATATCAGTGTTTAAATTAAAAAATGGTCACAATAATTGCAACAAGTACATTTGTGGCTGCCATGTCATTGTTAGTAATAAAGTAATCTTTCATCTACACAATAAAAATATACACAATAATTACATATTACTTAACTTTTTCCAGACTTTGGTGGACTTTTAGGTTTTACTTTAGGTTTGAACCAGATCAATTTTCAATTTAGAATTATTCCATCACATGTCTTTTTCATTTTACAATTTCATGCAATAATATAATTAAATATGGTACATGTTATACATCACCAGATAGGAAAATGTTTGAAGAAAATGAAAATAGTAACCCATTGATGATATACATGTATATCCAAAGGAGAAAAATATATTATTTATTATAAATAGTACAATAATATAAATTTAAATATTTGGGAATTTTATTAACCTCAGACGGAAGATGTACAACAAAGGTGAGATGCAAAATGGCTCAGGCAAAAGCAGCTTTCTAAAAATGAGGAAGATACTATGCAATCCATTTTTGACAATAGAAACAAGAAAAAGAGTTCTTAAATGTTATGTAGAGCCAGTCTTAACATATGGATGTGAATCATGGACTATTGCACAATAGACAAGTAAATCACTGGAGTCTGTAGAAATGTGGTTTTACAGAAGAATGTTGAGAACACCATGGACAGCTAAGAAGAGTAATGAAAACGTTCTGAAAGAGACCAAAGCAAAAAGAGAGCTAATTTCCAATATTAGGAGGAAACAATCATCATTTTTTTGGCCATTTAATGAGAAGAGAACAGTTGAAATATAATGTAACTGGGAAAATTGAGGGATGAAGAGATAGAGGGAAGAAAAGAGAAAAGATACCAGACAGCTTAAGAGAATAGCTTGGCAAAAAGTCAACAACAGAAATGATAAATAACTGTCATGATCGAAAGTTGTGGAGAGACATTTTTCAATTCAAAATATCATTTTTCACGTACATCTATTTTCCTAGACTAGAAGTGTGTTGCCATCCATTCTTCTCAAAATTTTACACAAACTGATCCAAAGTTCGTGAAAATATACTTTACATTTAAGTCCACAAATAATGAAATCATGCACAAGAAATAGCATAGTGTGTGTAGCCACTATTTGTCAGAAATAAACACATTTACATAAAAAATTCAACCAGTTTATCTCTATAACAAAGAAAACACCATGTGGTAAACGAAGGAAGTAATTATGAAGTTTCTTCTAGATATCAAATACAAGTACTGGTGAATATTTATACAGAATCGTTAGTTTACTTTAAAATATTCAACCGTACTCGGTCTGAACTGATATGTTGGGTTAGGTCCCAAAGTACCTTCATAAGTGGAGCCGATGTGTTGGTTAGTGGTCCAGAATGAGTTAAAATTAAATTTATCTTCCACTGATATCAATCTCCTATTTCTAGAATTTCCTTCATTTTGACAATTCCACATTTTCATATATAAAATTAAATAATCAGAATTCCATAAAATCAACTAATTTTAATGTTATGTTTGCATGTTACAAACACAGCTCATCAAACATTTTTGATAATCAAATGATTAATTATCCCATAATTTCAGTTTATTAGGTATCTTTTTAAAAAAAAATTAAAGCTTTAGCAAAACTAATTTTGGCAGCAGTTGTTATTTGTAGCAAAGTATTTTTGGTAAAGATTATGCTAATCTTCATACACGCCACATTGCATGGTTTAACCATATCTGTATTGTTTCTGTTTTTCACTTGTTTAACCACATTTGTAATGTATTTATTTTTATATAAAGTGTACATAGAACGTGAGATTATTTCAAACCTAGAAAATAGACAACCAGGCTTTAAAAGATCACAAGATTTTATATGTTTAATTCAATTAATATTCAACAATTGCCAAACAAAAATATTTGAAATATGTTTAATTCACTTGACATAAATCAGGCATAAAATATGTTTCTCATTGTCTTTGAAATGTCTTCAATAACTGTACACATTAAATTTTATTCTCCTCAGTTTTTGGTCTGTGTGCAATAGCATACATGAGAATGAATTAATATTGACTAAAATGTGTGGCAGAAGTAACAAATTAAAGAAACAATTCATAATTGAACCCAAAAAAATTACTAAATTTTTTATAAAAAATGAAATAAAAAAAGCAACAAAACATTAATTAATTGTCACATTTCTTTTTCTGTGGTCAAAATTCATTATGTTTTTAAAAAATGTTCATTGCTGTAACTGTTTTTTTTTATCTTTAATCTGCAGGGTTCCATTAAGGGGCAACTAAACAAGTTATATGAACATTTATGCTCACTGTTCCAAAATTCCATTCCAACTTTAGTTGAATATAAATGCATATCACAAGCAAATTTATCATAAAAGCAAAGAATACATTTTGATTAACAATGATACAATTTCCAAATGTTTTGCAATTAACAAATCTGGCAGTTAAAATCTACGTTAAAATAAAACTTGACTTTAATAACAGAGCACGTCACTGATAAACGTGTGGACAGAATTAAAATAGTGTGTCCCACTCACTACCAAAATCTCTTCAACTTACATTTCCTCAATAATCTTTTTTCAAATTTTATTGAAATGTCCTCATTAGTTGTACAAAAATAAGAGAAATGCCGAGTTTGGTAAACGCCCTGTTTTTAGCATACCTTAAATTCAGCATTTAACCCTAGATTATGATATCTAACTGTGGGTCACATTTTCACGATACAGTCGTAAAAATTACTACCATTTAATTGTTACATTTAGAGTTAGGAAAATGATATTTTCTTAGAACGTTTGCTACATAGCTGTGTGTTTATCCAAGCAGACACATGGGAATCGGATGCTGTAATTATTTCCTGGGTTACGTTAGATTTATGGCCTGAAATTCAAACGCATGGTGCTGTGGCTACAGAAGGTAATACGTTGTCTATTGAAATGGCGGCCATCAGTCTGTTAATCCAGTAATATGTTCAGCTACCTCTAAGTATTGTTTGTTGTCTATCCCATGTTACAAAGGTTTGCTTGATGTCTCGCTGACAGTCGAGAAAATCCCCCCCCCCCTTTTTTTTTTTGCTCATCATAAGGGGGAAAAAAGAGAATTTCTTGAAAATTGATGACATTTATTTAAAAAAAAATCCCACTTTCTAAAGTATCTTCCCATATCAAACTTTTTATCACTCACTTGAAAAGACAAAAAACATCAAAGGAAACAAACCCAACACATGGGGTTACTGGAAGAAGTAATTAGAAAGGTATAGGAAGGAGGGGAATGCTTGCTCACAGAAAACTGTCAAATTTCAAGAATTTGTATTTTGAGGTGGCAATTTTTATGATGGTATCGTAATCCAGGGTTAATGTGTGACATAACATGGGGCCGGCCAGATAAGAGTTGCAGGTAGAGGTGGTTCATTTTTTATGCCAAGCACCAGGATTTTAAAAACATGTCCCACTGATCTACTGAATAAATAATGGCTACCTGGCCTTTGGTCAGAGAAGGCAGGCATCTTGGGAGAAAACTGACCACACTTTTCAAAAAATAATTGCTGAAAAGAAATGAGCCCAACACATAACTTCTCAAAGGCAGTAAATGCTATGGATTACTTTTACCTGTACTAACACTTGTTGTCATTGACAACCTTATTTGCTTGTGAGAAAAGCAAAACAATTTTTACAAATTACTAACAAACAACTCTTTGACACTGAAAGTGAAAAAGATATTCAGTGGTCTTGCATATACAACAACTACTCTCTTCTCCAGCAGTCAGTTTTCTCTATGGATTAATGTTTCCTATGAATGGCCTTGTGCTATGGTTTTGCTTTTGTTGTGGATCAGCTTTTGCTTTGCAACTCAACCAAAAATGATCATGAATGGTGCACTTCATGTCTTCTCTGGTTCCTCATAGTTTGTTGTAACACAGATTTGCTTCTGTGAGCCAAAACTTTCCTTTTCAAGCTTGAAGTACAATTTATCATTGTACTTGAACATTGTCCATTAGCATTTGATCCAATCGCAGATTGTGTAGGCATCTTATAGAAATGATTTAAATCCAGTTTACCATCTTTTAAATTATATTATAAATTTTAGCGCTTCTTAATTTCTGTTTGGCTGCATACAGCCTACCTTTGTTGATATTAAGCTACCAATGATTCTTTCAGATGTTTAAGTTCAACAAGGAATATGCACTTTATCATTGGACTCTAGGCATTCATTCTACCAAATCTGAGATTAAACTCTAAAAAAAAAAAAAAAACCACAGCACCTCACACAAACTTCAAACTGGCCACTTTTGAAATTGATGTGAGGACTTAATTCTTCAGCAACATTGTTCAACGAAATAAATCATAAATGCTAATAAAAAATATGCAAGCTTTAGACAAAAATGAAACAAAGAAAATAAAACATTCAAAATACGGTTCCTGAGGTTACACGAGTAATTGTGTATGAAAATTGATTGTACATTATTGCAAAATGCAGTTTTCATAAGATATGTTAATGTAAAAAATAAAACAGAAGAAAAGAACGGCATTAGAATATAATATTTTAAGAAAAATATTATATAAAAAGAAACTACGAAAGACAGAGGTGACTTATGGGATGACACGGCAAGATGGCATTAAAAAAAATATGAGCATCTTACTTATTTAGTCAACATGCACAGTGAAGTATTGTGGGACACTGCATGTTTTCTATCCTTGGTCATGTGATCACTGTTAACTCAAGTCATTGCAGGATATTTTTCATGTTGTTCATCTTTTCAATTATTATCTTCATTTTTGCAGACCCACATCCCTCAAGAGATGTTTGAATCACATCATTTCCTGTTTTCAATATAAGATACATGGTCTTGTTCCAGTTATTTTCAAGATGTCCTCATTTCTGAATCTATCTTTTCCAGAGACATTAATTTATCAAACATTTCATCTCACAGTTATGATCTTCTTTTCTCGTGCCTTAAGTAAGGAGCATATTTGACACAAATAACAAATGGATAGCAGGAATAAAGTATTTATTATTTGTTATCATTTTGATTTCTTGGTGAAGGGCATGAGTTACAGGAATACTTCATTGAGAGATGACATGAGTTACAGGAATACTCCATTGAGAGATGACATGAGTTACAGGAATACTTCATTGAGAGATGACATGAGTTACAGGAATACTTCATTGAGAGATGACATAAGTTACAGGAATACTTCATTGAGAGATGACATGAGTTACAGGAATACTTCATTGAGAGATGACATGAGTTACAGGAATACTTCATTGAGAGATGACATGAGTTACAGGAATACTTCATTGAGAAGTGACATGAGTTACAGGAATACTTCATTGAGAGATGACATGAGTTACAGGAATACTCCATTGAGAGATGACATGAGTTACAGGAATACTTCATTGAGAGATGACATGAGTTACAGGAATACTTCATTGAGAGATGACATGAGTTACAGGAATACTTCATTGACAGATGACACTGGGTGAGATTAACTATCAATATCAGTAGGCACAAACATGTAAATTATGTTGATGTATGTTGTTATGGATTCAGCATTATGAAGTATGTAGTTATGGGTCTAGCATGGTGGTGTATGTTACCATGAATCCAGCATGATGATGTCTGTTGTTATGGGTCCAGCACAATGATGTCTTTTGTTATGGATCCAGCAGGATGGCATATAAAGATTACATATTCATTGTGACAATTGTGGGTACCATTTTTATATTGACTTAACCTTTTGAAACTTTGAATCTCTCGATCCTTAACAACAATAAATAAACCTCAAGTCCACTAAATACATTTGAGCTATATTTGACAGTGAGCCCAAAACAAAAGGATAAACATTAAGTATCACTAATAACAAGCTTAATATAGCAATTAATCACAGCCTTTATATTAATTGAATAATGGGATAGCTTTGAACAAACCAATTATGTGCCCTTTTATGTATGACACATTTATAGCACAATTTGAACATGCAGTAGCAGATATTTTTTGTTGATCAGCAATGGCTGAGACCAACGTAGCATAAAAAGCCTCTAGGACTAGCAAATGAAAGAGTATTAGTGCTACTTTGCCTCCTGTATAGGAAGAGTTGAATGCAAAATTGTAGTGTTTAAACATGATTATTCACTAGATGATCTCATAGATGATGATTATGATTATATATAGGACATAGGGTATGAAACACAGCTGCATATTTTACAGAATTCTTAGTTTGTTATAACACAGATTTGCTTCTTTGAGCCAAAACTTTCTTTCTCAAGCTTGAAGTACAATTTATCATTGTACTTGAACATTGTCCATTAGCATTTGATCCAATCGCAGATTGTGTAGGCATCTAATAGAATTGATTTCAATCCAGTTTACCATCTTTTAAATTATATTATAAATTTTAGCACTTCTTAATTTCTGTTTGGCTGCATACAGCCTACCTTTGTTGATTTTAAGCTTCCAATGATTCTTTCAGATGTTTAACTTCAACATGCTTCAACATTTGTTGCTTCCACATGCAGAGGTTTTGTTCTCAAGAACTCAGGTATTAAGTATTTGGGGGTTAGTGAGCAAAGGAATAATAACAAGCAAACTGTATTTACAGCATTATCCCATCTCTGATGCTGGGGGGAACTTATAGGACTGGAGAATAAAGGCCACTTATCCAGTGCAGTCAGGAGCCACGATAGCTCAGTGGTTAGTGGACAAGAGGTAGTGTTCGATCCCAACCGACAGCTTCCTGTTCACCCAGCCTTTAATGGGTACCGGATTTTTTTCTGGGAAAGTAAAGTGGCACGGGCATAATACTGACCACATTACTCCAAAAATCATGTGCCAAAGATATGTAAAATTGATGGTGACTAACACCATATTCCCTATACGTCACTTGGCGTGACGGAGGTACTTTACTTTATTTTATCCAGTGCAGTCACCATGAATTGTTCAAGTCTTAGTTGTTATCTCCCCTCAGACAGAAACAAACCTTTGACCCTACCATGATTTGAATTTGAGCTTGCTCCTGCTTTGGAACACGATAAGTTATCGATTCAGTCACTCACTGTCCCTTAAGAAGCCAAAGGGTTAATAAATCTGACTGCATTATCTTTTTAATTTATTCTTGTCTTTGTATTATAGAAACTGCCACATCTCGTGTCTAAACTTGTATGGTCTCATCTTTCTGGTCCAGACAAAGGAAAACAGTTTATGTGTTTCAATTTTAACTGCCAAAGATTCTTTTATGTGCTTAACTTTATATCATCTATCTCTGATAGGACTAGGCACTCAATCTCAAATACCTTGAGATGAGATTTAATTGGAAAAAAAATGCAGTTGCTACAAATCTGGATTAAACAAGATATTTTACAATTGTCAGGTCAGCAGTTTCACCTAAAGACTACAGTGACCTTCTCCCCGGCACACCGCTCTCCCCAAAAGGAAAAAAATTAATTTATGACTTAAAAACATGACAGCAGACAGTAATAAACAACTGTTAATAAAACATTATTTACTAAAGATATAGAAAACAATATTAGGAAGCCTTAATAAACATGTGTTTATCAATGTTCAGTATAATGAAAAAATCATAAACAGTAGTTAATAATAAAATTAATTATCAAAGTAAAAAGTAATCTATATATCTGTTGTATTTTTGAGCTGATGTCGGCACGTAGGGCAAAAATTATCATAGAAAAATAAATGTTCTTCAAAATGTACAGAAGAAATAATAAACAGCTGCAAATAATGATTTTATCTATCAAGTAAGCAGATAATATTCAATGATTTAAAACAAATTAGCATTCAAATTAAAAAAAAAACATTCTGATAACACTAATGAATGAAACCAGTGCACAATGAAAACTTTAGAAGTACACTATAAAAAGAAAAGCAGTTAATCTT
Source organism: Megaustenia siamemsis (assembly GCA_032433765.1). Lineage (NCBI taxonomy): Eukaryota > Metazoa > Mollusca > Gastropoda > Stylommatophora > Ariophantidae > Megaustenia > Megaustenia siamemsis. The sequence goes on from JAVIAB010000008.1 coordinate 20,797,024, forward strand.
CTTTGGTCATATCATGAGAAGGAGGAAAACTGAAGAGTATTGTAACAATAGAGAAAAATTGAGGGAAAGAGAGACAGAGAAATACAGGAACAGAAATAATACCAGATAGTTTAACAGTCTGATGGAGATAGATAAACAGTAAAACTGAGAGGGAACACCAAGACTTGAGTATTTAGAGAGATATGATTGTCTAAATCTTTGAGTATGACACATGATGATGATGAGATAAATAAATTAATTTTCCAGTACGTAACATACACAATAAATGAGGTACAGATTTTGTTTTTAGTTTTCTAATCATTTGCAAAATATCAGAGAATGTGGCAGTAAAATCACATGTGCTGACCAATATTTCCATCTTTTTCTGGTTATTATCTGTCAGTAAAATCACATGTGCTGACCAATATTTCCATCTTTTTCTGGTTATTATCTGTCAGTAAAATCACATGTGCTGACCAATATTTCCATCTTTTTCTGGTTATTATCTGTCAGTAAAATCACATGTGCTGACCAATATTTCCATCTCTTAGGGTAATCTTCTTCTGTGATCAAGGCTCATTCAGAGTAGGATTCTGTACT
>JAVIAB010000008.1:20802602-20910102 GCA_032433765.1 Megaustenia siamemsis
TTTAGTTGTGTTCTGGCTCTCGCAAACATAAGCAAGGATGGATAATACATTTGATTTTAAAAGCCTGAGCTTTGTTCTGGCATTGCAGAATCTGATTTTGGTTTCTATTTTTAGGGCCAAAAGTTGAAAACAATGTTAGATCCTGATTAGGATTTGTCATTTCTATTTAAGAGTTCAGATTTCTGTTTCAATAACAATGGATTTTTCACAATCGCTGCCTGTTAAACCACTGATCAATCATCCCTAGGAAGAAGATGAAAAAGAATCCTCCATCTTGGAACCAGAAACACAAAGTCAAACTGAGTTACTTCAATTATTTGACATTAACTCTTTCAGTACGGTAGGTTTTTATCAATTTAGCGGTAGAGATTTCAGAACAAGATTTTTCATGTTTTAAAATATTAAAATATATGTTTATATTATCTAACACGTAACATATTAAATATAAATTGTTAGAAAATTAAACATGGAATTAGATTTCATCAAAACTAAAATTATACAAGACATAAGAAGAATATGGTTTGGTGACAGTTTAAACTAACCAAAGTGAGAGTGACGCACTGTGCGGCAAAACGTACGGAAAGAGTTAAGGGTTAACACATACAAATAATAAACCCAAGATGAGCAACACTTACATTTATCCAATGCAAACGGGAATAAAAAAACAATGAAGTTTATAGGGATTCAAAAAGAAAATAATCCACAGCTCATGGATTGCACAGTAAACTTCTTGCAACAGAAACAGATAGGGAATCACACCATGAAGAAAAAAGAGAGAATATTGTAACCTTTAAGGAGAAATATTGGAAACAAATATAACTTGACACAAATATAGGAGCTTGTAGTAGGGTGTAATGTACATTCCTACAAGGTATGGTAACAGGTTCACAAAAAAGAAACACAACAAAATACTGACGTTTCAGCCTACCTGCAGCCTAATTCAGTAAATGAGAACAACAGCAAACGATGAAATACAGATAATTCTACAACTGTATTTCATCGTTTGTTGTTGTTCTCATTTTTTGAAGGTTGCACGTAGGCCGAAACATCAGTATTTTGTTGTGTTCCTATTTTGTAAAGCTGTTACCTTGTATGAGTGCACGTTACACCCCACTACTTGCTCCTTGCTACCATCTTTACCGCAGCCCTGCAATTATTTGCCTGTTCCCTGACGCATATATAGCATTATATGTATTAATTCAACATGTTATAGACAATTTATAGACAGCCTAAGAGATTCTTTTCTACTTTGCATTTATTCTTGACTAAATACAAGCTATCTCACTTGCTACCAAACCCTGCATCTCCTCTTAATTCTACCACCAATGAATAGTCATGGACAATAAGCATCCACTCCCTGTGTAGCAATGAGGTATCTTCTTAACTTTCCAACCATGGATGACAGAATCAAGATCTGGAGAGCATACCAGAAGATTAGTGCAGATAAAGAGCATCCATTGCACCATGAGCTCAACACAGGGAAAGGTGTCATGTTAAAAAGAGGCAAAACATGGGTGGGCTGAGCAGAAGATGTCATCAAACAGATCTGTGGGCTTACAAATATTAGCATTGGTGAGGAGTGGATACCGGTGCCTATGTCATTCAGAAGGACATTCTCATGTATCATCACACTCGACAGGAAATGTAGGGAACAGAATAGTCAAGGAAGACAGTGGTGCAAACATTATGACCATGAGTAGCTTGATGATGGAGGTGATGGCAGTGACCAGGGCATTCATCTGGTTAGATTCACAAGACTATACCCACGCTTGCATACTGAGTATGATAAGAAAAGTGGAGGTGGGCTCTGTAATAGCAGAAGTAAAAACTATGTAAGGTCATCCCAGGACATGCAGGAGTACAGGGAAATAAAAGAGTGGACAGGTTGGCTAACTGCACTATCATTGAGGACGGTCAACGAATGGATTGAGCGGACATCATCAATGCCCTCCAAGATGTGGGAAGGGCACAGGACTTCGACAACCATGAGCCCATGTCACTCCTTCAGATGAAAGAGATGGGAGCTAAGATGGGCACAGCCAGAAATAAAAAACTTAGTGGGCGTGTAAGAAAACTTATCAACCAATACCAGAACTGGATTGTTCAGTCACTGGACACTGTAAGACTTGTTGAGGAGAGGATATGAGTACCTATGGACATGTTCAGAGTGCAATGATGATGACCCGCAAATAACTCAGTAACTCAAGCAAGATAATACAAAGAACATTAGAGGCAACTGTGATGTGATTTATCAGAAGAATGCTAGGAATCTCATAGATAGCAAAAATTACGAATGAGGAATGTTTAAAATGAGCTGGAGAAACCAGAAATATCATCAAAATGATAAGAGAGACCATCTACATTCATTGGCCATATCATGTGAAAAGAAGGCATTGAGAATACTATAACAACAGGCAGACTATATGGAAAGAAGAGCAGAGGAAAACCAAGAGAAAAATATTCTATTAATAGAGAGAGAGAGAGAGAGAGAGAGAGCGTGCGTGTGTATGTCAAATCCTAATTGTTGTAGCACGCCTGTCTGATGTGTCTCTCTACTGATCTGTAATTTGACTAAGGGTGTCTACACTATGTATGGTTTTTGTTTGTGAGTGTTAGTGTAAAGTACATGTGAGTTCACACAGGATAGTTGATAAATGTATTGTGATACTCTGAAAGAGGGAGTGTTTAGTGGGTAAACCACTCAAGGAATACCATGTTTGGTAGCAAGTGTGACACCTTATGTTTAATACATGAAATAAAATGAAAGTAGAGAAAATATTCTAAATTGAATATTAATTAGAAAGCCCAAAACAACTGGCCAAAAAAATAATAAATAAACTGATTTTACACTTAGATAATCATGATAACAAAATAAGAAAACTTTGGAAATATAAATTGAGTCAAGATCAGGTTAACAGACAAGATGATCTAATTTTATGGCTCCCTTGATCTGCATTTTTTGACAATCGAAACAAGAAAAAGAGTTCTTAAATGTTGTGTAGAGTCAGTCTTAACATATGGATGTGAATCATGGACAATAGGACAACAAACAAGAAAATCACTGGAGTCTGTAGAAATGTGGTTTTACAGAAGAATGTTGAGAATACCATGGACAGCTAAGAAGAGTAATGAAGAGGTTCTGAAAGAATCCAAAGCAAAAAGTGAGCTAATTTCCAATATTAGGAAGAAACAATCATCCTTTTTTGGCCATGTAATGAGAAGAGAACAACTGGAATATATTGTAACAACTGGAAAAATTGAGGGACAAAGAGATAGAGGAAAGCAAAGAGAAAAAAATGCCAGACAGCTTAACTTTTTCCGGATGTTTCACCACACTGTGCACCATGCCGATTTCTGCAGCGTACGTTTCGCCGCATAGTGTGCAACGGCAAATTGATTAGTGTGAACGCCATCAAACCATAATCTTTTTACATGACTTGTATCATCTTGATATTGGTGAAATGTAATACCTTGTTCAATTATCTAAACATTCATATATAATATGTCACATGTTAGATAAATATAAATATGTAGATTGATTCTTAAAACCTTGAAAAATTTTGTCTCTTAAATCTCTTCCGTTGCATCGATAAAAAGCTTCCGCACAGAATGAGTTAAGAAGCAAAGAAAAAAGATACCAGACAGCTTAAGAGAAAGGCTTGGCAGAAGGTCAACAACAGAAATGATAAATAGCTGTTGAGATAGAAAATTGTGGAGAGACATGAACACCTATGCCAGCAGGCCCAGTACTTGATGATGATGATGATCTGCATTATCAAATATTTTATTTTCATTTTGCAACTTCTACAATATTTAAATTATGTCAAAGACTTTCTAGTTTTCTTAATGGAAGGCAATGGACGTTTATAATTGAAGGCAACACAACCTGGTAAAGATTTGTTTGAACTTTGAACAAATGAAACTACTGGCACAGAACTGTCTCCAGAATCTTGGCTCGTTTTGAGAGATTCTGAGCTAACTAAAATCTTATTGGGAAATCGTTGTGATATTTGACCTGGATGCAAAGGCTTTCGAGATCGTGAAGTAGATCTATGACTGGTGTCTATGCTACTGTCAGTGTTGGTGGATTTGTTTAACAGAGATTTAGATGACACATTTTGTGAATCCCCGGAAGAGCTGCTTGTGGGATAAGGTAAATAGTGTGAATTGTCACTGTTATATGAGTCTTCAAATGTTCCTTGAAAGTTGACATGTGTATGGCTCTTACCATTTGAATGTCTAGAATTGAATGAGTTAAAATCTGTGAAGGCAGCATTATTTGATCTGTTGGATGGTAAAAGGTGATAAACAGATGCAGTCATTGTTGGGATGATTGAGGAAGAATGAAGTTGCTCTTGAATATTATCATCTCCAATTTGTAATTTATCCAAGCTGTTGTTTGCAGTACCATTAGCTAATCTTTCTGAAAACTGGTGCACTTTGTCATGGTGAGAAATAACAGTTGTATCTGGCTGTTCATGGGAAGTATAAAGCTGGTTCTTAGCATCTCTGGCTGAGTTTGATGCACTTTTTTTAATGCTTGAACGTTGGGAGGTCCGAAGTTTGATTTCCAGGCACAGGCAGCCGCAGGAATTTGGGTCAAGATCATTTCCAAAACAGGATGGGCAACATGGTTCCTCAGAACAGCATCTCGTTGATGGATGAGTGCAATCACAGAATAAGTTTGGTGTCAAGCTTGAGCAAGACTGGGAAAAGAAATTCAAGTGATTTTAATGTTTCATCATTTTGATGTTAATATATTAGTGTCTCATTTCTAAAATAAGATACCTAAAATCAGATATTTGTTACTCAGTGAGAGTCCTTGCAATAACTTTCTCTACATTCTATTCCTTTTATTCCAATCCCACTCTTATTGTTAATACAGACACTGTGTGATTAATGTGCTCACTATATGATTAATGTGCTCACTATATGATTAATGTTCTCACTATATGATTAATGTGCTCACTATATGATTTATGTGCCCACTATATGATTTATGTGCTGACTATATGATTAATGTGCTCCTTAAGTGATTAGTGTGCTCCCTAAGTGATTAATGTGCTCCCTATGTGATTTATGTGCTCACTATATGATTAATGTGCTCCCTATATGATTAATGTGCTCACTACATGATTAATGTACTCACTATATGATTTATCTGCTCACTATATGATTAATGTGCTCCCTATATGATTAATGTGCTCCCTATATGATTAATGTGCTCCCTATATGATTATTGTGCTCACAATATGATTAATGTGCTCACTATATGATTTGGTTATTTGGTTATGGAAGGCCCCGGTATCACTGCAAACGAATTAAAATCTATAATTGCTCAACTGCCCTTGCCAGCGTAATCATCCGAATTAATATCTCATCTCAGCGTAATCATCCGAATTAATATCTCATCTCCCAAACAAAGAAAGGTAACTATAGTCCCCATCGTAGCAGTCTCAGCACACGTCAAAAGACATAAGGCAAAACCACGCAGAAAGTGAATACAGCCAACTGTTCCCTGTCATACAATATCATCATTCATCGCAAACAATTGGAATATCGATACATTATCAAAACGGATGAGACACACAGCTCGCGGTGTGCACAGAGCACTTAACTCAGTAGCTCCTGCAACAAGGAATATGAGGAAACTGCAACAAGGAACACTTTTCATGCATAGCCTTCAATTGTTCCCGCCACCTATCCACCATATACCATGGAAGTTCACGTCCTCTTGAAAATGATGATCATCATGTTTTTTTTAAAATGTGTAGCACTTGATGATGTTAGGCCATCGTTGTTGACTCCAATTCCGAACATATAGACACACAGTTCATCGTCAGATTATCCCTGTCGCACATCAAACAACAGACCGTAAGATTAGCGTACGGCCGGTCTATGGATGTACAATGAGCCATTACAATGACGTAGTCACTACTATATGATTTATGTGCTCACTATGAGATTAGTGTGATCACTACCTGCCAGACAGGTCTGAGTTGAACTCCCAGATTTAGAAAATGTAAAAGTCATGGCTTCAGGTTTTATCCAAATCAGAAAATGAATACTAGAGATTTTTTTCTTTGAAAGGAGGTTTGCCTAGATAATACTGACCATAGCATCCGTAAAATGAGCAATGGAAAAATATAAGCAATAACATACCTTTTATATTGTAAGGGTTTCCCTTAATCTATAGGGATTTTTCTAAAAACTGGACTTATCTTTCATATTGGGCTAGTGATGTAACAATCTAAAGCAGTTTTGTTGCATTATTTAATATTTTGATTCACGATAAAGAATTTATAAAGAAGTTTGGTTGTATTATTTAATATTTTGACAAGTGATAAAGAATTATAAAGAAGTTTGGTTGCATTATTTAATATTTTGACAAGTGATAAAGAATTATAAAGCAGTTTGGTTGCATTATTTAATATTTTGACAAGTGATAACGAATTATAAAGCAGTTTGGTTGCATTATTTAATATTTTGACAAGTGATAAATAATTATAAAGCAGTTTCGTTGCATTATTTAATATTTTGACAAGTGATAAAGAATTATAAGGCAGTTTGGTTGTATTATTTAATATTTTGACAAGTGATAAAGAATTATAAAACAGTTTGGTTGCATTATTTACTATTTTGACAAGTGATAAAGAATTATAAAACAGTTTGGTTGCATTATTTACTATTTTGACAAGTGATAAAGAATTTATAAAGCAGTTTGGTTGCATTATTTACTATTTTGACAAGTGATAAAGAATTATAAAGAAGTTTGGTTGCATTATTTACTATTCTTACTACTTGCAATAAAGCATTATATCATATATCAAGCATACAAAGAAGTCTGGTTTACATTTAATTATTTATCATTCAGATAACAGTGCACTATAAAAAAAAGTTAGTTAAATTTGTCATCATTTTTGCACAAGTGATATGACAATTGAAGTATGGCACTATAAAGAAGTCTGGTTTAATCATTTATAACTGACAAGTGGTAGAAGATTCTGAAGAAGTTTAGTTACATTATTTTTTATACTGATGGGTGATAAGATATATTTTCTTTACATCTGGCACATTACTTACCATTTTGACAAGTATTTATTGGTTATGAAGAAGCTTAGTGACATTACATTAGACCTAATTACTCATTCAATAGACAACTACATAATAGATAATATGATTTGAATAAATGGAAAGTATTTACACTGTAAAATCCACACGTTAGTCTAATAATATATAAAATGGTGTTCCTGTCCATATTTAATCATTTATTAATAATAATGAATACAAATAAGACATTAATGACCAATGACAAATTGTTATGTTTGATGTGGTCAGCTATAACACCAGGGATAAATTGTTATGGTTGATGTGGTCAGCTATAACACCAGGGACAAATCATTATGGTTGATGTGGTCAGCTATAACACCAGGGACAAATTGTTATGGCTGATGTGGTCAGCTATAACACCAGGGACAAATTGTTATGGTTGATGTGGTCAGCTATAACACCAGGGACAAATTATTATGGTTGATGTGGTCAGCTATAACACCAGGGACAAATAGTTATGGCTGATGTGGTCAGCTATAACACCAGGGACAAATTGTTATGGTTGATGTGGTCAGCTATAACATCAGGGACAAATTGTTTTGGTTAATGTGGTCAGCTTTAACACCAGGGACAAATTGTTATGGTTGATGTGGTCAGCTATAACACCAGGGACAAATTGTTATGGTTCATGTGGTCAGCTACAACACCAGGGACAAATTGTTATGGTTGATGTGGTCAGCTATAACACCAGGGACAAATTGTTATGGTTGATGTGGTCAGCTATAACACCAGGGACAAATTGTTATGGTGGATGTCTTCTTCTTCTTCTACCTTTTAGCTCCCAGTGGAGCATAGGTCTTCAACAAACACTTTCCAAGTCGTTCTGTTTTTTGCAATTCTTTTAAGATCATTCCATGTCTTCCCCATCATCTTCATCTCTGCTTCAATCTGTCTTCTCCAAGAATTCCTTGGTCTTCCTCTTTGTCTTTTCCCCTGGGGATTCCAAAAAAGGGCCTGTTGTGTAATACTCTCAGTTGGCTTCCGTAGTGTGTGTCCTATCCACCGCCATCGTCTTCGCTGTATTTCTTTATCCACTGGTATTTGACTGGTACATTTCCATAATTCCACGTTAGTGACTTTGTCCTGCCATTTCCATCCCTTTATTCTGCGCAAGCAACAATTAATGAAAGTCTGTACCTTCGTGATTGTCAATTTTGTTATTCTCCATGTTTCACAGCCATATAATAGAACCGACTTAACATTGGAGTTGAAAATTTTTATTTTTGTATTTAGCCTAATTTCTTTGGATTTCCATATGTTTCCCAGTGCAATGAAAGCTCCTCTTGCTTTTGATATCCTTATTTTGGTATCATTTTCTGTTCCTCCTTCTTTATCTATATTACTGCCCAGATATATATAAGATTGTACGTCTAGCAGAGGTATTTCTCCTAGTTTTATTTGGTTATTGCCAACTGCATTAATTCTCATAATGTTGGTCTTATCTCTATTAATCTTTAGTCCTAGCTGTTGTGATCTCTCATCTAATATACTCATTTTATCTTGCATCTGTTGGTGGCTGTGTGATAGGAGAGCTATGTCATCAGCAAAGTCTAAATCATCAAGTTGTTTGGTCAGTGACCACTGGATCCCATTTCTGTTGTATTGAGTTATTTTCATAATCCAATCTATGGCCAGTAGAAAGAGAAATGGAGACAGAAGGCATCCTTGCCTTACTCCTGTTCTTATTTCAAATGCTTCTGTAAGCTGTCCTTCATGCACCACACTACATTTTGTTCCTTCATACTGTGTTTTTATCAGGTTAATAAACTTTATGGGGATTCCGTAATGACTCAGCAACTTCCAAAGCATTCTTCTGTCTAAACTATCAAATGCCTTTTCGTAATCTATGAATCCAATATAAAGTGGGGATTTTAGTTCTAAACTTTGTTCAACTATTATACGTAGAGTAGTTATTTGATCAGCACATGATCTGTTCTTCCTAAAACCTGCTTGTTCATCTCTCAAGTGTTTCTCTATAGACTCTTTTAGTCTCTCCAGAATGATTCTGCCTAATATTTTTCCTGGCACTGGTAGTAGCATAATTCCCCTATAATTTGTGCACTCCTGTAAACTTCCTTTCTTTGGTAGTTTGATCATATAACCTTCTCTCCAGTCTTTAGGTATTTCTTCCCTCTCCCAAATTTTATCCAATAGATCATGTAACATCTTGGTAGAGGTGATAATATCTGCTTTGATGGCTTCCGAAGGAATTTCATCTGGTCCTGTGGCTTTACCATCTTTTAATAATTTGATGGCTTTCATTATTTCTTCTTTGCTTGGTTTTCCGCAGTTAACGTGTAACTCTTCTTCTGCTGGTAGTATATCTGGAGGATTATTTGAGTCGGGTCTGTTCAAAAGTTCTTCAAAGTGCTCTTTCCATCTCTCCATTTGTTCCCTTATATTACTAAGCAGATTTCCTTTCTTATCTTTGATAAAGGCGTTAATCTGTTTGTATTTTCCACCTAATTTCTTTGTGCTGTTGTACAGTTCTTTCATATTCCCTTTATTTGCTGCTTCTTCTGTCTCTTTAGCTAATTCATCTATATATTTCCTCTTATCCCTTTTAATGCATCTTCTCACTTCTTTGTTCACCTCTGTCTAAGCTTCCTGTGTCTTGGCTTTATTACTTCTTGTTTTGCTTTTATTTATGTCTGCTTTCTTGTTCTTTCTTCTTTAATTTTATCCAGGGTCTCTGCTGTCATCCATGCCTTATCCTGGCGTTCTCTTTTCCCCAGTGTTTCTTCGCATGTCTCTTTCCATATATTTTTTACCTGTTTCCAATGATCTTCTATATTTATTGTATTTTCTAGTTGTTGGAGGACTTGGTATTTGTTTGATATTGTGACTGCGAATTTATCTTTAATTCTTTGTTCTTTAAGAAACCCTACATTGAAATACTTTCTACCCTTATTCGTTGTAGTATACCGTTTTAATTTAATTTTAAGTTTGGCTAACAGAAGATGATGATCAGAAGCTATATCTGCCCCTCTATATACTTTTACCTCCTGTAAGGATGACTTAAACTTTTTATTAACCACCAGGGACAAATTGTTATGGTTGATGTGGTCAGCTATAACACCAGGGACAAATTGTTATGGTTGATGTGGTCAGCTATAACACCAGGGACAAATTGTTATGGTTGATGTGGTCAGCTATAACACCAGGGACAAATTGTTATGGTTGATGTGGTCAGCTATAACACCAGGGACAAATTGTTATGGTTGATGTGGTCAGCTATAACACCAGGGACAAATTGTTTTGGTTGATGTGGTCAGCTATAACACCAGGGACAAATTGTTATGGTTGATGTGGTCAGCTATAACACCAGGGACAAATTGTTTTGGTTGATGTGGTCAGCTATAACACCAGGGACAAATTGTTTTGGTTGATGTGGTCAGCTATAACACCAGGGACAAATTGTTATGGTTGATGTGGTCAGCTTTAACACCAGGGACAAATTGTTATGGTTGATGTGGTCAGCTATAACACCAGGGACAAATTGTTATGGTTGATGTGGTCAGCTATAACACCATGTAGTTAAACATTTCCAGAAGAAAATCTCTGGTACCCCTTTTCAGAGGCTGGGTAAAATCCAAAGCCTTGTCAGTCAAAAAACAAATGTTCACCACATCTGAGAACAGAACCCAAACCCTTCTGATCAGTCGCAAGAGCACTACCCACTCAATCAACATGAATATCTAGGAAGTTTTAGTGATAAATGGCAACACAAAAGCAGTAGAAATAGACTCAATATACTGCAATGTATGGTGGACAATTAAACAGACAGTACCAATGCTGAACGATACAAATATAATAATAGAGTAAAACAGAGCACGCTTCAACTTAATCTTCATTCTAATATTGTCTAACCATCTTCTGAGATCTAAACACTAGAACACAGAACAATGAATAAAATAATTACCAATAAAATGAGATTGATTGACCAGATGAGAACTACAATTAAATGTACAGGTAAAGGAAACGCTGCGGACCATCTAGCAGAACAATATATATATATATATATATATATATATATATATATATATATATATATATATATATATATATCTATCTATCTATTGACCTTTCGAGCCGTAACCGGCCCATAGGGCGTAGACCAAGATACACCTTCTCCTATATGAATTTTTGTTCTAGCAGTTTTCTTTTAAAGATATTTTATCAAATCTCGCCATCTGTCTCTGTTCTGTGCAAGCAGTTCTATCTCATTGATGGAGCCGATTCCTGCTGCTCTTGCCTCTCTCATCAATGTTCTTCTCAGTGTCTCCCTGGGTCTTCCTCTTTTTCTTTTACCTGTTGTTTCCCATATGAGGGCTTGCTTTGCTATTCGATTATTATCTCTTCTCATCACATGTCCAACGTATGACCATCGTCTTTTCTTTATTACTGAAGATATTAGTGGTTGATTGGCGATTTCTCTAATTTCCTCGTTTGTTTTGAATTCGTTCCATTCTATACCAAGTATTTTCCTTAGACATTTATTTTCGAATGCGTTCAACTTTGTTTCTATATCTCTTGTTGTTTTCCAGCTTTCACACGCATACGTAAGGGTTGATAGTACATTTGATTTGAATAGCCTAAGTTTTGTGTTTGTGCTAATGAGTTTTGATTTCCACAACTTTTCAAGGCTTCTGAAAGACATTGCTGCTTTAGCCAGTCTGATTCTAATTTCTTTGCTCGTATCCCCTTCTCGATCAATGTGACTTCCAAGATAGATAAAGTGATCGATCTCTTCTACTGGTTTGTTTTCCATGTATATTTTGTCACTTGTTGGAATTAAACTTTTCATGACTTTAGTCTTTTCATGATTGACCTCAAGCCCAATTTTGCTGGCTATTGATGATAGTTCATTTGTGTTTTCCTGCATCGTTTTTATCTGACTGCTGATGAGAACTATGTCATCAGCAAAGTCGAGGTCCTCCAAATGGTCTCCTTGTATCCATTCGATGCCTTTATTACCAGTGCAGCATTTCTTCATTATGAAGTCCATAACAATTCCAAATAACAAGGGCGATAAAATACATCCTTGTTTAACCCCAGTTTCTATTGGGAAACATTCGCTCAGTCCTTCCTCTGTTCGAACTGCACATGTGTAACCATCATATATATATATATGTATTAATAATATTAATAATTTATTAATATTAATAATATTAATACAAATTCAAAACAAACGAGGAAATTAGAGAAATCGCCAATCAACCACTAATATCTTCAGTAATAAAGAAAAGACGATGGTCATATGTTGGACATGTCATGAGAAGAGACAATAACCAAATAGCAAAGCAAGCCCTCATGTGGGAAACAACAGGTAAGAGAAAAAGAGGAAGACCCAGAGAGACACTGAGAAGAGAACATTGCTGAGAAAGGCAAAAGCAGCAGGAATCGGCTCCTCAATGAGATAGAGCTGCTTGCACAGAACAGAGACAAATGGCAAGATTTGATAAAATATCTTTAAAAGAATTAAAAACTGCTAGAACAAAAATTCAGATAAGAGAAGGAGTATCTTGGTCTACACCCTATGGGCCGGCTACGGCTCGAAAGGTCAATAGATAGATAGATATATGTATATGGCCTTTGGCGTCTTGACAGATGCTTGGTAGCAAGCAATCATGATAAGTCAGTAGTTCGGTAAAGCATTAGTGTCTCATACTGGGTGCTGCTTTACTGAACATCTTCTCTTGTGGTTGAATTTGTCAATCCTGGACAGACAGATCCATCCACAGAACGAGCAAGGTGTATTTGCGGTACCTGTCGCTTTTCCCTTGTACCTTTTGTCTTCTGAATTTGATATCAGCACTGTCTCATTTTTTATTTTTGCTCTTCATGTGCTACGATCCACAGCCACATTTTCCCAGTTTCTTTCACTTATAGAAAATTCCCTCAAGGAAGCCCTGCAAACATCTTTATATCTCAGCACTGATCTGCCATTTGGTCTCTTTCTGTCCTTAAGTTCGCCTTTGGGAATATGATTGCTTGCCATTCTTCTTACATGGCCTAGCCACCTTAGTCAATATATATTTGTATAAAATCAACAAACTACATGTAAATGTCTCATTGCATAATGATGACAGAAACAAATGAGCACTAGACACATGAATGAGAGAGACAGGGAGGGGACAGAAAAAAGACAAATGGACGGAATACTTGCATCAATTGGAAAAGTGATGGTAGAGAAACATAACCAAAGAGCAACTGTATCTATCCTCAATGTTAACAGGTAAATAATGAAAGAAAAGAGAAGAATACAGAGAAAATGAAGAAGATGAAGAAAAGAAGTAGAAGAAAAGAAGAAGGCAATGACTTGTGATCTATTGTTTTTATTATTCTCTTCATTTTTCCAGGATTTCTTCAATCGCCTTTCTTCTTCTTCTTCTGCGATCACGGTTCATTCAGACTAGGATTCCGGGCTCTCTCATGAAGGCAGTTGAATCCTTTCAATTTCCGTATCTTCCTGCTGGACACAATGTCTTCTCACCAGAATAGGCAGTTTTCTCTACTCAGGTTTGACCACTATGATTTATTAACATCAAGTGAGATCAATGACATATTTTCCCCCAACTCCAATGAACAACCCTTTGCTAGTATAGCTAGTAAGGCCTAAATGCACACAGCAATGGATGAGAGATGTATGGTTTTGGGAAACAATGCAAGTTGTGGCTGCGGTTGAAGAAAGAACTGCTTTTTTTTATTAGATTGACCAATGGCCAATATGCTTTCATCATAAAGGCTGAGAATTGGCACACACAGAATTCTGTACACACTTGTTCAAATCTATTCACAAATCATATAATTTGTGATTGCAATGACTTCAAGAAACACCAGTGCATATTACTTAGAACAAAAGTGATGATGATGGAGACAGTGGACAAGAAGTTAAAAAAACAATCAGAAATATTCAAGGAACATGATATTTGCTGAAAGCCACACAAAGAAAATGCTTTATCATGAAGTGATTAGTTAATACCAAACTTTTGGCTAGGGACACAATCTCTCAACATGTTTTATCATGAAGTGATTAGTTAATACCAAACTTTTGGCTAGGGACACAATCTCTCAACATGTTTCATCATGAAGTGATTAGTTAATACCAAACTTTTGGCTAGGGACACAATCTCTCAACATGTTTTATCATGAAGTGATTAGTTAATACCAACTTTTGGCTAGGGACACAATCTCTCAACATGTTTTATCATGAAGTGATTAGTTAATACCAAACTTTTGGCTAGGGACACAATCTCTCAACATGTTTCTACTGATCTTATTATTACTGCATTCTACTGTAATCTGCAAACAAAGAAAGAAAACAGACAACTTGTCAAACAAAGAAACAAAACAGACAACTTGTCAAACAAAGAAAGAAAACAGACAACTTGTCAAACAAAGAAACAAAACAGACAACTTGTCAAACAAAGAAAGAAAACAGACAACTTGTCAAACAAAGAAACAAAACAGACAACTTGTCAAACAAAGAAACAAAACAGACAACTTGTCAAACAAAGAAAGAAAACAGACAACTTGTCAAACAAAGAAACAAAACAGACAACTTGTCAAACAAAGAAACAAAACAGACAACTTGTCAAACAAAGAAACAAAACAGACAACTTGTCAAATAAAGAAACAAAAATACTTACAACACAACACCCATCTGGACAAGCACATGAGCAGCACAGCAAGTCTCTGCAATTTGTTTCCTGAAAATAATTATTACTTCTTTTTAGTTACCCAAGAGAACCAAAACAACAATATCTCATGTCCGCTAATCAAAAGTATAAAACAAACAATATGGGAATCAATACAGAAAGAAACAGAAGCCACAGCTATAGGGAGAGAGAAGCAATAGAAAGCACAAGTATAAAACAGGTTTCAGAGTTCAAGTCCTGAGCTCAAATATGTAGGAACAATATTATCTAAAGATGACAAAATGGATAACAAATACGAACATTAGGTACAGTAAGACAAACCAAGTACTGGAACAGCTAGCTCCTCTCCTGCAACACAAGACAGTACCAGCCTAAACAAAATCTTGGCAAATCATACTTGTCCCCACTTTATGTTGCCAGTGCCAAACATGGCCACTCACAATAAGTCAGAAAAGAAAGTTAGTTGCTACAGAAATGAGATGTTGGAGAAAAGCCGTAAAAGTGATCAGAAGAGACAAAATCAGAAATGAGGCCATAAGAGAAAGAGTTGGCATAGATTCAGTTTTGAACAACATACAAAGACAACAAATAAAATAGATTTCCCACCTGAGGAAGATGTCTAGTGATACCATATGATACAAGGCATAGTCAAAAAGACAAGGACACCGAGCTTGAGGTATATCCAAACTATCTTGGAGTGACAACATTAAAGAAACTTAACAAAAGCATCAAATGTCAATTGTTGAAGCTGCCCCCTGGTGGGCAAGAACCAGAACTCTGTATCTCCCTCAACACAGGAAACAGTAAAAGAGAGAGACAAGAAGAAGCAGAACTAAACTCAGCAAATGCTAAGAAAGCCATTGATTGCCACAAAGCAAGTCACAACATTTTTCTTTTCTTTATCAACTCGTTTATGAACGTTGTCAGCACCCTTCCAGGCTGCCCCACTGTCCATGACAAAATCTCTGATGTTCAATTTCAGGGACTAGTGAATCTTGTAGCCATTTTGATTGTAACAAAATATACTCATAAATGAAACCTGTAGCCAGTTCACCAGTACATCTACAGCAAGAAAGAATAGACAATCATTGCAGAAGATACTACAACAGTGTGAAATTAATGACTAGTTTATTCATCAACATCTTCATATGCCATACTGGTTGGCATAGGCGATTATGTACTTCCACAATCTTCTATCCACAGTGCATCGTATGAGTTTTGTTGTTGACTATTTTCCATGCCATGACACCAAGCTATCCAGTATTTTCTCTCTTTCCTTTTATTTTGCCAGTTGTAACCAAGTATTTCAACTTTCTTCTTCTCATGATGTGCCCAAAAATGTTGATTGCTTCTTTCTGATGTTTTTTAAGAGCCCCCTTTTTGTGTTGGCCTCCTTGAGAACTTTATCATTGGACCTTTTAGCTGTCCAGGGAACTTTCAACATTCTTCTGAGAAATTCCATCTCTGTGGCCTCTAATCGTCTTTTCATTTGTTTGTCTATTGTCCATGATTCGCTTCCATAGGTCAGAATTGGTTCTATATAGCATCTATGAACTCTCTTTCTCATTTCTATTGACATAGATTTGTTGCATAAGATATTTTTCATTTTCTGAAATGCTATTTTGGCCTGAGCCATTCTGCTTTTTATTTCTGTGTTGCACCTCCCATCTGATGTTATCACTGTGCCCAAGTATTTCAAATGTTGCACTTGTTTTAGATTTGTCTTGTTTATTTTTATGCTGCATAATGGTGATGATTGTTTCTTCAATATAACCATTACTTCTGTTTTCTTACTATTCAGACTGAGATCTTTCTTGTTGCTTTCTTTTACTATTATATCTATCATTTCTTGTAGCTCATTCTCTGTCTCTGCAATTAAGACTGTGTCATCCGCATATCGTAAATTATTTATGTTGTGACTGTTGACTTCAATTCCTTTTTTGTCTACTATTGATCTCATAATATGTTCGCTGTAAAGTGAAAACAAATCCGGCGACAGAACACAGCCTTGTCTGACTCCTTGTTTTATAAATTGAAATTGTCCTGTTTGGTTGTTAATTCGTATAGCTGCTGTTTGTTGCTAGTACATGTTTTTTATGATTTGCAGATCCTTGCCATCAATGTTTAATTTCTCCAGCATATTGATTATTTCCACATGCTTTACTTTGTCAAATGCTTTTGTGTAGTCTATAAAGCACATATATAGATCTTTCTTTACCTCTATAGATCTTTTACTATCAATGTTCTAAGATGTATATTGCATTATTGGTGCCCTTTTCTTCCACAAATCCACATTGTTCCTCACTTATTTCTGGTTTTATTTTGTTCCTTACACGTCTCATGATGATTCTTAGTAATATTTTAGTCATATGGCTCATGAGACTAATAGTGCGATGGTCTTCACAATCAGAGGCGCTGACTTCTTCGGTATGGCTACAAAGATAGATTTTAGTAGATCTTCAGGTATGTGTCCAGTGTTATATATGTCATTGAATAGTTTTGTTTTGACTTGTACTCCCAGCTCTCCTAATGCATTTATCTCTTTGGTTGTTATATTGTTGGGACCTGGAGCTTTGCCTCTTTTCATGTGTTAAATTGCGTCCTCCACTTCACTCTGCATTATTGGTGGTCCTGTGTCTTCATTTTAATTGTTTAATTCTGGTCTTTCATCATCATAGAGTTGACTGATATATTCTGTCCATCTTTCCATTGTCTTCTCCTGTCCCATTATTATATTTCCTTCCTTTGATTTCACACATCCTGAAACTTTGACTGTTAATTCCTTTAACTGATTGTGCATAATTTTAAGTCTTTCTTTTGTTGTTTTTCCATTTCTTCACATTTCTGTTTTAACCATCCTTCCTTTGCCTCTCTGCATTTGTTTTGGATCTCTTTGTGCAATATTTTGTATGTCCGTTATTCTTTCTTATGTTTTCTTCTTTCGTCCATTAGTTGTAATATTTCTTCTGTCATCCATTTCTTTTTGTTGATTCTTTTAGTCACTGGTATTACTTCTTTTGATGTTTGTTGAATCGATTGTTTGAGCATTTCCCACTGTTCCTGTATTTTCTCAATTGCATCATATCTATTTTGTACTATCGTGCTGTACTTATCACTCATCTGTTTATCTACTCTTAGCATATCTAGTTCTAATTTTATATTTCTTAGTGATTTCTGTGCCTTCCACAGTTTTATTCTTATCTTTCCAACCACTGGTACATTGTCACTATTGCAATCTGCTCCTGGCCTTGTTTTAACAGATGTTAGTCCATTCCTGAATCTTATCTGTACCAGTATAAAATCAATTTGATTGTGTACTTTTTTGTCTGGGCTTTGCCATGTCCATAGTCGCCTAGGGTGTTGTTTGAACAAGGTGTTACCTATAATCATTTCATGTGTCTTTGCCCAATCTATCAATCTATCCCCTCTATCATTCGTCTCTCCAAGGCCATGCCCCCCAGTCACATTTAAAAAAAATTATATCTACTATTGATCTAATATTATTTTAACTGTAAATTGAAAACAAATCTGGCGACAGAACACAGCCTTGTCTGACTCCTTGTTTTATATATTGGAACTGTTCTGTTTGGTTAACTAGTTTATTAACCAATGCAAAATTTGATACCAAAAGAGCCAATATAAAGTAAGGACTTGTGGTATAGCCGACAATAGGAAAAAACAGATTAAGAAACAAGGAGTATGGTATAAGCAGTGTTACTTGTTATAAAGATAACATGATCTAATGTTGCAAGCCAAAAAGCTGGTCTTCTGCTGGACACAGATAATACAAACAAACAGAAATTAAAAAAAAAAATTGAAAAGTTGAAGTTTAAACAAACAAAAAAATACAATTAGAAAGCAAAAAGTGTGAAGCATCTTTTCAACTGTTAGAAATTTTTTTTAAAACTTAAATCCTTCACTTTATTAATTCAAAAAAAAAATCTAGGCACTTTCATTCTTGGAGCCTCATGGCAAAGTGGGTAGTGTGCTCACTTCCAGATCAGAAGGCTCAAACACCAGAAGTGGTGGATTTTTTTTTCGGACCGACAAGGCTCAGGTGTTCATCCAGCCTCTAAAAATTGGCACAAAAGATTTTTCTTGGAATTAAAGACAGCCTGACATGATACTGACCACATCATCTAGAAATGTGTTATGGTTACAAAAAAATATGGTCACCAACCCCATATTCCCCATACACCTAGCAAGACAAGGGAGAAAACTTTTACCCTTTACTTACATTCATTTTCCCTTTCTTGTTCAGATATTCAGACTGGTTTATTCACTTCAGATATTTCACTCTAGTCCAATATATATTTTATTCATAATTTCCAGTATATCATAAGATACTACTAACCTTTAGAGGTCCACAAAACGAAGCACAACATTCTTTAGGACCGGTGCTACAACAGCAGGATAGGCATGGCACAGGAATCTGTCCACATGCACAACAGCAAACATCACTATCTGGACAGCAAAAACCTGACTGCCATGATCCTTTAGACTGTAAACATAAATGATACATTCATTTGTTGAAACTATCCAACAAAACGTTCTGGAAATATATTCATAAAATTAATATTGTTTTCATGCTTGTCGCAGTTGTTTTAAGTATTCAGAAAAAAAAAAACTATCTTTACCGCGTTTTCCCATTTCTGGAGGAGGTGGGGGAAAGAACACATAGGACCGAAATAAAAAACAACCGCTTGTTTAATGCAGTCGCCGTGGGATTCAGGTCTGAGTTTTTATTTCACCTCTTGATAGAAAAAAATGTTTGACCCCACTGGGATTCGACCTGCATTCTCCTGGATTAAAGTTTAATGAGAGTATATGCCAGATGACTTAGTTTACGTAAGTAGGAAATATAAAAATGTAAAAATAGCAAGAATAGCATTGGCCACCTTACTGTAGATGCTGAGGCTCAGCACTGTGAGCTTAAAACACTTCAGGAAACTAATGGGTGCTACAGACTTTGTGCTCTGTACTGAAATATTTCTATCTCATCAGACTAGAGACTGGAGTACTCAATTAGACAATGACCAAGCACAATGACAAAAACCCTAAACACAGAAACATGAAAACAATTCCATTTAAAATATTTGCTATTGGATTACCTTAACTGTAAGTATACAATTACTACTTTCATTGTTGATTCAGACTCCTATAGTACTTATTTCAGTCTGTCAAATTTCTCATTTGTTTGTTCTGCATTTAATGAAAATACTTGTGCATATCAATTTTTAATTAATAATGAAATTATGAAATCACATAACTAATGACTCAAACGCTACGAAAACGCCAGATTAAGAGGAAGACCGAGAAAGAGATGGATAAAGGGAATACTAGAGTCACTAGGAGGGATAACATCAGAAGAGGCCAACTGTAGAGCAAAGAATCGCAGATTGTATCTCCCCTCGATGCCAACGGCAATAGAGGAAGGAAAGAAAAAGAAGAATGACTAGATGGACAAGGAGTTCACAAATGAAAAAATAAATGTATTTAGTACAAAATATTTTACACGTTCAAATGAAACTCATCCTAGTGGCTTTATTACAAACTTATGTAAGGCACAACAGCAGGTGTGGCAGAATTCAATAAAACAATTGTTATGAAGTAAGTTCACCCAGCCTTAAATGGGTACCAGATTTTTTCTGGGAAAGTAAAGTGGGACGGGTGTAAGGACGGGTGTAATACCGACCATATTACCCCAAAAATTATTGCTAAAGCTCTGTAAAAATTATGGTCACTATAGTCCGTTCACATTCGTTTGCCTAGACATTAATTTATTTTTTTCAAAAACTTATTGTTCATTTGCATTGATCTTTTGAAGTTAGGTTTAGAATACTAATGTCGCTATAAAAATATTTTTTTATCAAAGAAATGTGATCCAGTTTCAAAGATGCCTTATTTAACCTATATTAAAAAAAAGTTAATCGATATTATAAACACCGGCGGGATTATGTAGATGCGTACATCTCACAGCTGATTCTTTAACATATAGGCATGACCTTCACGGCTGAATGCGCACCGTCCTAAAATAGTTATGTTTCCACTATAAATTTTTATAAAGAAATGTTACATATGAAATTTCCCGTTTAGCACAAAATGACATTTTAGCCGAAACCGGAAATTATGTGACGTCAAATTCACGGCCGTAGACTCGAGTTCGAGTCATAATTCAGAGGCAAATCTCAATATTTACAGAAAGGAGGCGGCACTATCCATATTATCTTCTGCAAGTCTATGTGAGAATGAATATAAAGGCAAAATATTTTACTGAGCATAACATTGCTATAAAGATTTATCAATACTTCTGCAGAGAGCGTAAAAAGGGACATCTTTATTGTTCTTTATCAAACCCTGAGAAGAGAACAATGCATATTTTAGGTTTGTGTAAACGTTCATTTGATCGAATAGTTAAAGGAAGCGGATATTTATTGCCAACAAATGCAAGAAAGCAAGGAAGGAAAGAAACGTTAGACAGTTTTGATAAGGACCTAGTAAAAAGAGAAATCTGTCGAATGTTTGATATAAACGAAGAAGTGACACTTAGAAAGTTGAAGCTTTGGCTGAAAACTAACAACGACATTGAAATATCAAAAACTTCATTATGGAAAATATTAAGAAGTGCAGGCTTCACCTTTAGAAAGTATGCTGGTGGAAAAAACATTATTTGTGAGAAGCCACATCTAGTAGCTCTTAGAAGCAAGTATTTACGTGAAGTGAAGAAAATGCGCGAAAATGATTATGATATTGTTTATTTAGATGAAACTTGGATCAACGCTCATCATACAAATGAAAAGGAATGGCAGTTAGCAGATGGAAGTATTAAAAGATCAGTACCAAGCAGTAAAGGGCAACGTTTGATAGTTGCACATGCAGGTAGCAGACATAATGGGTTGTTGCAGAATGCTCATCTCGTTTTCATTTCAAAATCCATAGACAATAGAGACTACCACTCCGAAATGAATGGGCACATATTTAAAGACTGGATCGAGAAAAGTATCCTTCCAATATTAGATCGACCTTCTTGTCTGATAATGGACAATGCTTCATACCATAACGTAGTTAACGTAGAAGATAGAATCCCAACATCATCAAGTACAAAAGATGCAATCAAAACGTGGCTCATAAAAGAACACATACAAGTTAACGACAGCTACTTGAAACCCGAATTGCTTAGCCTTGTAAAACAGACACAACGTACAAAGATATTTAAAATAGACAAGTTAATTCAAGAACATGGCCATAGATGTTTGAGACTACCTCCATATCATGCACACTTAAATCCTATAGAACTAGTTTGGGCAAAAGTTAAAGGACACGTAGCATATACAAATAAAACTTTCAAATTATGCGATGTTGAGACACTTACAAATCAGGCTCTATCAAATATAAATAAAGACTACTGGGTAAAATGTGAGGATCATGTGTTACGACAAGAAGAGGAATATTGGAAAAAGGATGGTTTGTTGTTTGTTCAGCCGAAAGCAGTAATCGACCTATTTGACTCGTCTGATTCTGAATGATCATTACTCTGATTAAGTCTACAGATAAATAGTTTGATTTGCAAAATTTCCTAGTTGATTTGTTAAACAGTTTATTGTTCAAGACCACCCAAGCAATCAAAAATATGTTATAAGCAAACCAACAACCATTACTTTGAATGGAAGCCTGCTTGAGTCAGTACAGAAGTTCAGCTATCTTGGATCCACTATTACAGCCACACTTTCCTTAGATGAGGAACTAAATGTACGTATTTGAAAGGCAGCGACAACATTTGGGAAACTCACACCAAGAGCATGGAACTATATCAAATTGACTCTACGAACAAAAGTTCTATATATAATTTAAAATTTGTATACTTGCCACCAAGTAAAATTTTATGGACACGCCTATGGGTCATCGTTGCACTAGATTACTGTAAAACATTTTGATTAGGGTCAAAATAATAGTTAAATGGGCAAAGATCAAAGGAATTCGCCGCTTTAAGAAAACCGTTATAGCTAGACATCGAGTAACACATATGTTCTCGTGACATGGACATTTTAACACCGTATGCCAAAAATCATGTGAAATCATCAAGAACTTTTTGAATTATAAATCATAACATCTCGGCAAACGAATCTGAACGGACTATAACACTGTATTTCCTATGTAAAAGGGAAATTTGAAAAAAAAAATAGAAAAAAATGGTATGGTAAAAGCTTTGCATGGTTGATAGACGACATAAATTTGACCGACGTTTCAACTCAATAGGCCTTCAGCAGGAACAAACAAACAACATATACAGATATATAAGTAAATAAAACTAATCCTACATAGTTAACTAGTAATGAAACATCCAAAACAAAATAATCGAAACTGGTTTAGGAAACGAAAAATTTCTTCCTTGTGTCGTGGACCGTGGCCAGAATGAGAAAGAGAGTAATGGGTGTAGCTGTAATTACCCTGCTGGTCGGAGGGTCAAAACCGTGTAAAGGGTTCTAAAAATATGTGAGTGGGGAGAACACTGTCTAGGTTACTTTGACTGCAAAGACATTGCAGTGTCTATAAGTATCTAAGAGCCCACACATACAGGAATACATACACACACACAAATGCGTATGTATGTATATATATATATATATATATATATATATATATATATATATATATTTGTACAAACATACAAGCACATATTTATATATATATATACATATAATTTTAATTTTATGCATTCACTTGCATTTCTTTACCTTAACCCCTTCCCATATAACACTTAGCATGATGGGGCTCTTTACTTTTTGTTGTAAGTACTCATCAGGGTTCTTTAGAAAAAGTTGTCATAGGCATTTAGACATGCATACTACTGTTTGGATAGATGGCGGATGCCATCAAAAATATGACTTTGATTGCTCATTGAATGATTTTGTCACCAAAGTCTGCATCAAAGTTGAATTATTGTTCCGTTAAAGATTTTTTAAGGGTCCGAACAAATGAAAGTCATGTGGTGACAGATCGAAGTTGTAGACTCAATGTTGAAGAACTTCCCACCATTTTCTTGCTATTTCTTCCTGCACAATTTTCACGACACGAGCATTTTTGTGCAACAGAATCACAGCACACAAAGCATGCAGGGTCTCCTGTTCTTGCTGGGATATGTTGTCTAGTGTGTCCTTTTAGGGGATGGCATTGATGTTTACATCAGGCTCTATAACATCTGCCAATAGAAACCTTTGACAGATTCTGTCAACTTAACGATAAAGAAATAAAACAAGTAGAGGAATTCAAGTATTTAGGCACAATGTTCACAGAAGATGGAAAACTAGACAGAGAAATTGACATGAGAATACAAAAAAAAAACGCTGTCACATACCAGCTGCCACCATTGCCAAGACATCCAAACATTTCTATGTCAGCTAAATAACAAATGATAAATAGCATTTTCATACCAACTTTGTGCTATGAAAGTCAAACATGGACCCTTTCTAAATTACAATTAAGAAAGATCAATACATGTGAGATGCGTTGTTTGAGAAAAGTAACAAACAACACAAGAAGAGATAGAATACCAAATGAAACCATAAGAAAAATTGTAGGAACAAAACCCTGCCAAGAATATATAGAACAACAACAACTTAAATGGTTTGGCCACCTGGTCAGAATGAATCCTTGCCAATCACCATCAAGGGCATTCCTCTCAAGAATGCATGGAAAAAGACCCAGAAGAAGATGGATAGATGCAGTAATAGAGACATGTAACAACAAAGGAAAATCACGAATTCAGACAGTTCGAGCAGCTCAAGTACGACAAATGATATAAACCACGACACCTTTTAGGTATCAGTGAGAAAGAGAAAAGAAGAAGAAGACAGATTCTGTATCACACCAGACATTTTTCTAAAGTTCTGTAGCAAAACCAATGAATACAATACAGAGAACGAACACATACACAATTGAATATTGTTGTGTGCTTAGCTTATTACATCAGATGTGACATCATCATGTCTCCTGCATATGTCCACCTGGTGCAGCTCATGTAGGTTTCATTTGAACATACCTTGAATTTCAAATGTGGCCATAACCATTTTATTTATTTACATAAAGAATTGACCCCACTGCATCAGGTAGACTAATAGGTGCTTAGTCCTTCCTGAAAGCTGATGGAGAGCTTGCATACAGATAGTTGAAGGTAGTTCCTGGTCTACATAATTCTGTTCCATCCTTTCAGTTACCACATTATTTCTGGTACCTAACTGAACTCCTTATTCTCACAGTCAAACAATTCACCCTTGTCAACCACAGCGTTATTCTTTAAAAAAAAAACATATCACCAAGAGACTTCAAATTATTGTTTGTGAAACTTTAAATTCAAGTGCCTTTGATGAATACCTGTCATGTGCTTAACTATCTTTACATCATTATCCCATCCCTGGGATCTGCCAAGGGCACTTATAGGATCAACTTATGTTTTACTGCAGTAAACCTTTGAGCAATGTAAACAGTAGATCCACAACAACTCTTTCAGGTTCAAGGTCAAGAAAATGTTCTATCCACTCGTTGTAGACCCATCCCCTCTGGATCCTAAAAAGCACTGAATGAGAGTTAGAAAAGGTTGACTGCTCCTTCGAACTGTGTCCCAGAAAGACTGAGAAAGAGTAACAACTTCCATAAGATCCATTCCATGCTGGAAATAATTAACATACAAGCTCACTCTCAATCTGTAAGTATTTTAGCTTACAATCTTATAGAATATACCGGTCTTAATTAAAACCATTTCTCTTCTTAATGTTCACACTTTAAGTGGGTGTGAGTGAGTTGTGTTGCTAGTGTGTGAGTGTTGTGTCGCTAGGGCATGAGTGAGTTGTGTTGCTAGGGTGTGAGTGTTGTGTCTCTAGGGTGTAAGTGGGTTGTGTTGCTAGGGTGTGAGTGAGTTGTGTTGCCAGGGTGTGAGTGAGTTGTGTGGTAGGGTATGAGTGAGTTGTGTTGCTAGCTTGTGAGTGTTGTGTCGCTAGGGCATTAGTGAGTTGTGTTAATAGGGCATCAGTGAGTTGTGTCGCTAGGGTGTAAGTGGTTTGTGTTGCTAGGGTGTGAGTGAGTTGTGTTGCTAGAGTATGAGTGAGTTGTGTGGTAGGGTATGAGTGAGTTGTGTGGTAGGGTATGAGTGAGTTGTGTGGTAGGGTATGAGTGAGTTGTGTGGTAGGGTATGAGTGAGTTGTGTTGCTAGGGTGTGAGTGAGTTGTGTGGTAGGGTATGAGTGAGTTGTGTGGTAGGGTATGAGTGAGTTGTGTGGTAGGGTGTGAGTGAGTTGTGTGGTAGGGTATGAGTGAGTTGTGTGGTAGGGTGTGAGTGAGTTGTGTGGTAGGGTATGAGTGAGTTGTGTGGTAGGGTATGAGTGAGTTGTGTGGTAGGGTGTGAGTGAGTTGTGTGGTAGGGTATGAGTGAGTTGTGTGGTAGGGTATGAGTGAGTTGTGTGGTAGGGTATGAGTGAGTTGTGTGGTAGGATGTGAGTGAGTTGTGTGGTAGGGTATGAGTGAGTTGTGTGGTAGGGTATGAGTGAGTTGTGTGGTAGGATGTGAGTGAGTTGTGTGGTAGGGTATGAGTGAGTTGTGTGGTAGGGTATGAGTGAGTTGTGTGGTAGGGTGTGAGTGAGTTGTGTGGTAGGGTATGAGTGAGTTGTGTGGTAGGGTATGAGTGAGTTGTGTTGCTAGGGTGTGAGTGAGTTGTGTTGCTAGGTTGTGAGTGAGTTGTGTGCTAGGTTGTGAGTGTTGTGTTGCTAGGATGTGAGTGAGTTGTGTTGCTAGGGTGTGAGTGAGTTGTGTTGCTAGGATGTGAGTGAATTGTGTTGCTAGGATGTGAGTGAGTTGTGTTGCTAGATTGTGAGTGAGTTGTGTTGCTAGGTTGTGAGTGAATTGTGTTGCTAGATTGTGAGTGAGTTGTGTTGCTAGGTTCCTGAAAATGCCAGAGTGCACATGGGACTTCCTGTTTTGAAAAAAAAATTATCTGAGAGGTCTAAATATTGTATTGTATCTCATTATCCAGAGACCAGGTGAGAGTAAAGCCACGAAGAAACCATGAAATTGAAATTTAAAATTTCCACCAGCAGTGATGGCATTTGAACCTAGATCCTACCTGTCTAGAGGCTGACATCTTACTTCTAGAAACCTCAGTCCCATGAACCCTTTCTTTTAAAACCATTAATGAATAAATTATGGTAGGATTAATAAGGGAAGAATGTTGAGAGTACCATGGACAGCTAAGAAGAGTAATGAAAATGTTCTGAAAGAGGCCAAAACAAAGAGAGAGCTAATTTCCAATAGTAAGAAGAAACAATAATAATTTTTTGGCCATGTAATGAGAAGAGAACAGCTGGAATATATTGTAACAACTGGGACAGTTGAGGGATGAAGAGATAGAGGGAAGCAAAGAGGAAAGATACCAGACAGCTTAAGAGAATGGCTTGGCAGAAAGTCTAGTTTTTTTTTCAACTGGGCCAGAAATAAAAGACCTTGACAACAATGAGCATTTAGCCTTTATTCTCAGCACCAAAGAAAATCCCCAGAAAGGGGATAGAAGTTGTCTCAAATCTGAACAATTTGCTCATCTACATAGAGTACAGTGATAGGAGAAGGACCAAACCATAATGATAGTTTTCTTTATTATAGTTTTAATCATCTGATTACATTACTACTGGGAGCCGCGATAGCTCAGTGGTTAGCGAACTGGACTACAAAGGACAAGAGGTAGGGTTTGATCCCAACCGACAGCTTCCGGTTCACCCAGCCTTTAATGGGTACCGGATTTTTTCTGGGAAAGTAAAGCGGCACCGGCGTAATACCAACCACATTACCCCAAAAATCATGTGCAGAGGGTCTGTAAAATTTATGGTCACTAACACCATATTCCCTATATGCCTCTTGGCGTGACGGGGGTACTTTACTTTACTACATTACTATTACACTGTTACAAGTGATATTTTGATTTTGTTGTTGTTATTGAATACTGTATTGTAATACTTACCACCAGTATGCGTCTGACAACAAGAAAGAGGATGACGAGAAGAACATATCCTCCAACAGAGAGACATACAATAGCTGCCACTGGGAACTCAGAACCATCATTACCTTTGCCAACGCTTGTCTGATTATTGTTCTGAAAGTAACAGATTGCACACAGTTCAAAGAACAAATAATGTAGTTGCTTCACTTCAATAATGTTAACTTTTTCCATAGCTTTAAATGAACTGTACGTCATGCCAATTTCGGTTACGTACATTTAGCTACAGAGTGCGTTCTCAATTTGATTAATGTAAACCGTCATCAAACTGTACTCTGTTTATATGTCTTGAGTCTTCTAGAAATTGGTGAAATCTCCCTGCTCACTTATCTAAATATTTATATAATATGCTATGTGTAGATAAATATACATGTGACTTGATATTTAAAATCATGAAAAATGTTGTCTCTAAAATCTCTTCCGTTGCGACAACAAAAACACCCCGTACTGAAAGAGTTAATATTATTTGACTTAATGTAATGTGACAGTAATGTAAAAGTGCAATGGAACAAACATTTTTTGCTTCAAAATATCCATTTTCACTTGTTAAATGTGACACAAATTTGCTGCCTTGTGGACAGTTGAATGTGGAGACAACCCCAGGCTAAGGGATGACAAACAGCATGAACTAAAACATTAAAATAATCAATATTCATATCCTGATATTTTTCTTGTGCATTCAGATGTTGAATAGTACTTGCAGAGTACCTTGTATAAGCCCTTATTCTGAGCAAGCTTTTGAATCTCAGTAAGGGGGTCAATGCTTGCTATTTTTTGCCTCCTTTATCAATGTTTCTCTTTAGGTCAACCTATTTTTCTTTGCGTTCATCACCTCCTCTGGTGAAGTCCCTAGAGACTAGGAACTGAATTTTGCATGTTAATCTGTTTTTCCCTGGCAGCACAGGGGTTCCTTGCCACACAGGCAGATAACTCCATCTTCAGAGGTACTCATATTATTTCCATTGATGGCTAATTTATGTTTCAAGCTGGGCCTCATTGCTGAGATCAGGGGTGGTTGCCACAGAGAGAAATCACAAATAAATATCCCAAATGGTGGTGCCGAAATTTGAACTCACAACCCCTCTGCTTTGAGACCAGCATCTTGCCTCCAGACCAACCAGTCCCCTGGTTGCCATTTGAGGGCTTCTTTTGCGTCTCTGGTTATTTTTTTTCATCACATTATGTGAAAATAATGCAGAACAAGTTGGAAGCAAAGGCTAAAAACAAATGACAGGCAGGATTTTATAGACCAGAGGAAAAGGTATGTCCAGATCATTTCTTCCTCTAGGAGGCCACTGCAGACTCATGAGTCACCTCAGCTGCCCAGGGATTACCCAAACCAAAGAAGGTACTGTGAAATAAGGGCTCAAACTCATAATTACCTTTTTCAGGATTGTAAAACCTATCATCATCAAGTACCATGTCTGCTGGCGTATGTGTTCATGTCTCACCACAACTTTCGATCTTGACAGTTATTAATCATTTCTGTTGTTGACCTTCTGCCAAGCCATTCTCTTAAGCTGTCTGGTATCTTTTTTCTTTGCTTCCCTCTATCTCTTCGTCCCTAAATTTTCCCTGTTGTCACAATATATTCCAGCTGTTCCCTTCTCACTATATGGCCAAAAAATTATGATTGTTTCTTCCTAATATTGGAAACTAGCTCTCTTTTTGCCTCGGCCTCTTTCAGAACGTTTCAATTACTCTTCTTAGCTGTCCATGGTATTCTAAATATTCTTCTGTAAAACCACATATTTACAGCCTCCAGTGATTTTCTTGTCTGTTGTCCTATTGTCCATGATTCCTATCCATACACATAACATTTAATAACTCTTTTTTCTTGTTTCTATTGTCTAAAATGGATTGCACAGTACCTTCCTCATTTTGTGAAAAGCTGCTTTTGCCTGAGCTATTCTGCATCTCACCTCTGTTGTACATCTACCAACTGAGGTTAACATTGTTCACAGGTATTTAAATTTAAATTACCATAATCGTGGGGTAAAACCTATGCTGAACTTTAACGCTAAACCTGGCTCAATGATAGAGACACACAACAAAAAGTGCAGGGGCACAAGCAAGAACAGAAAGAGAGAGAGAGAGTGATAGAGAGAGAGTAAGAGACACTTCCTCACCACAGCAGGCTATGTACACAATCTTTTTTTTTTCAAAATTGAGTCAGACATATAATGCCAGTCTGTAAGCTGAACCCACAGCCATTTAATGGCAAGTCAGAGTACTGGGCTCTATGATACTAATGCTCTTCTATATATAAAGGTAATTTTTAAACTGTAAACATACACTTCACATACTAAGAAGACTATATCTATACACAATATATTCACATATATTAAGACAAGATTATATCTGTGTATACAAATATCTCTCTTACATCTGACATTTCTGTATCAGCGACTACATTTTTCTTCTGTTTTCAACTGAGATTCAACTTCTGTCTTGACTTTCAGCTGAAGAAACAGTCAAATAAAACTGTCACAAGAAGCAATCAAACTAGGTTTCAATTAATGATGTAATTAATGATATAATTAATGATATAATTAATGATATAATTAATGATATAATTAATGATATAATTAATGATATTTGAAATATAAAAGTAAAAGCTTTCTTTATACTTTAAAATGTATGAGGAATATGGTGTTTGAGCTAATATTTTTATGTGGAATATGGTGATAGAGCTAATATTTTTATGTGGAATATGGTGTTAGAGCTAATATTTTTATGTGGAATATGGTGTTAGAGCTAATATTTTTATGTGGAATATGGTGTTAGAGCTAATATTTTTATGTAGAATATGGTGTTAGAGCTAATATTTTTATGTGGAATATGGTGTTAGTGGGTATATTTTTATGTGGAATATGGTGTTAGTGCCTATATTTTTATGTGGAATATTATGGTGTTAGAGTGCCTATATTTTTATGTGTAATACGGTGTTAGTGCCTATATTTTTATGTGGAATATGGTGTTAGTGCCTATATTTTTATGTGGAATATGGTGTTAGAGTGCCTATATTTTTATGTGGAATATGGTGTTAGTGCCTATATTTTTATGTGGAATATGGTGTTAGTGCCTATATTTTTATGTGGAATATGGTGTTAGAGTGCCTATATTTTTATGTGGAATACGGTGTTAGTGCCTATATTTTTATGTGTAATATGGTGTTAGTGCCTATATTTTTATGTGGAATATGGTGTTAGTGCCTATATTTTTATGTGTAATACGGTGTTAGTGCCTATATTTTTATGTAGAATATGGTGTTAGAGTGCCTATATTTTTATGTGGAATATGATGTTAGTGCCTATATTTTGATGTGGAATATGGTGTTAGAGTGCCTATATTTTTATGTGGAATATGGTGTTAGTGCCTATATTTTTATATGGAATATGGTGTTAGAGTGCCTATATTTTTATGTGGAATATGGTGTTAGTGCCTATATTTTTATGTGGAATATGGTGTTAGTGCCTATATTTTTATGTGGAATATGGTGTTAGATTGCCTATATTTTTATGTGGAATACGGTGTTAGTGCCTATATTTTTATGTGTAATATACAGAGGCTGTTGTGTCTTTTAACATACACCCAAAATTTCAATTGTCTTGTTGTAATTGTGTTTACACATTCTGTATCAGGTCTACGTTTCATTAACAACAGAGAAGACGCCTCATAAATGGAAAAAAGGAATCATTGTTAAGATCCCAAAAAAGGGCAATCTTAGAGATTGTAACAATTGGAGAGGCGTGACACTTTTGTCAGTTGCCTCAAAATTATTCTGTAAAATCATCCTAAATAGAATAAAGGATTCAATAGATACAGTAATGCGTGAAGAACAGGCTGGGTTTAGAAAAGGGAGAAGCTGTCTTGACCACATTTTCACTCTACGACTTATATTGGAGGAACACATTGAAAAGCAAAAACCTTTTGTACTTAACTTCATCGACTTCAAAAAAGCATTTGATAGTATTCATAGAGATTCTTTGTGGAAAATTCTGAAGCAATATGGCTTACCATCAAAAATCATAAATATTATCAAAGACATGTATGATGGTTACACATGTGCAGTTCGAACAGAGGAAGGACTGAGCGAATGTTTCCCAATAGAAACTGGGTTAAACAAGGATGTATTTTATCGCCCTTGTTATTTGGAATTGTTATGGACTTCATAATGAAGAAATGCTGCACTGGTAATAAAGGCATCGAATGGATACAAGGAGACCATTTGGAGGACCTGGACTTTGCTGATGACATAGTTCTCATCAGCAATCAGATAAAAACGATGCAGGAAAACACAAATGAACTATCATCAATAGCCAGCAAAATTGGGCTTGAGGTCAATCATGAAAAGACTAAAGTCATGAAAAGTTTAATTCCAACAAGTGACAAAATATACATGGAAAACAAACCAGTAGAAGAGATCGATCACTTCATCTATCTTGGAAGTCACATTGATCGAGAAGGGGATACGAGCAAAGAAATTAGAATCAGACTGGCTAAAGCAGCAATGTCTTTCAGAAGCCTTGAAAAGTTGTGGAAATCAAAACTCATTAGCACAAACACAAAACTTAGGCTATTCAAATCAAATGTACTATCAACCCTTACGTATGCGTGTGAAAGCTGGAAAACAACAAGAGATATAGAAACAAAGTTGAACGCATTCGAAAATAAATGTCTAAGGAAAATACTTGGTATAGAATGGAACGAATTCAAAACAAACGAGGAAATTAGAGAAATCGCCAATCAACCACTAATATCTTCAGTAATAAAGAAAAGACGATGGTCATACGTTGGACATGTGATGAGAAGAGATAATAATCGAATAGCAAAGCAAGCCCTCATATGGGAAACAACAGGTAAAAGAAAAAGAGGAAGACCCAGGGAGACACTGAGAAGAACATTGATGAGAGAGGCAAGAGCAGCAGGAATCGGCTCCCTCAATGAGATAGAACTGCTTGCACAGAACAGAGACAGATGGCGAGATTTGATAAAATATCTTTAAAAGAAAACTGCTAGAACAAAAATTTTATATAGGAGAAGGTGTATCTTGGTCTACGCCCTATGGGCCGGTTACGGCTCGAAAGGTCAATAGAATTGTGTTTAGTAGTTATATTTTCATTTTTTGTTGTTTTAAAACTTCATCGTTTGTTTTCTTTTCTTTCCATCCAATTCTACCTATTCTTCTATAAATCCACAAATATGGTGTTAGTGCCTATATTTTTATGTGGAATATGGTGTAAGAAACAAGAAAAAGAGTTCTTAAATGTTATGTAGTATCAGATTTAACATATGGATGTCAATCATGGACAAAAGGGCAACAGACAAGAAAATCACTGGAGGCTGTAGAAATGTGGTTTTACAGAAGAATGTTGAGAATACCATAGACAGCTAAGAAGAGTACTGAAAACGTTATGAAAGAGGCCAAAGCAAAAAGAGAACTAATTTCCAATATTAGGAAGAAACAATCATTTTTTGGCCATGTAATGAGAAGAGAACAACTGGAATACATTGTAACAACAGGAAAAATTGAGGGACGAAGAGATAGAGGGAAGCAAAGAGAAGAGATACCCAGACATTAGGAGACTTTAAATCGATGGACTTTAAAGCCATGTCAGGTGGACTTTAAAGCCATGTGGGTAGACTTTGAAGCAAATGTCAGGTGGACTTTGAAGCCATGTTAGATGGACTTTGAAACCATGTCAGGTAGACTTTGAAGCCATGTCAGGTGGACTTTGATCCCATTGTGAGGTGGACTTTGATCCCATTGTGAGGTGGACTTTGATCCCATTGTGAGGTGGACTTTGAAGCCATGTCAGGTAGACTTTGAAGCCATGTCAGTTAGACTTTGAAGCCATATCAGGTGGACTTTTTGAAGCCATGTCAGTTGGACTTTGAAGCCATATCAGGTGGACTTTGAAGCCATGTCCGTTGGACTGTGAAGTCATGTCAGGTTGACTTTGAAGCCATGTCAGGTAGACTTTGAAGCCTTATCAGGTGGACTTTGAAGCCATGTGGGTGGGCTTTGAAGCTATGTCAGGTGGACTTTGAAGCCATGTCAGGTGGACTATGAAGCCATGTGTGTGGACTTTGAAGCCATGTGGGTGGGCTTTGAAGCTATGTCAGGTGGACTTTGAAGCTATGTCAGGTGGACTTTGAAGCTATGTCAGGTGGACTTTGAAGCCATGTCAGGTGGACTTTGAAGCCATATTTTTAGTTTACCAACAGAGTATACGCCCACATTTAGAATATGGATCATCTGCATGGTGTTCAGCATCAAACACCACACTTCAAGAACTGGATAAAGTACAAAACCAGGCACTTAGGGTCATCACAGGAGCAATGAAATCAACACCAATATTAGAGATGGAGAAATTGTGGAGGATACCAGCACTGAGAGAACGGAGGGACACAAAGGTGCTGATACAGGCAGAAAAATTTGCTTGCATGCCGAGACATCCAATGAAGGACCGATTCCAAAATCTTGCATTGGGACGACTTAAGAGAAGCAGTTTTATCCACCAAGCCAAGCGTATTAGTAGACAAACACCAGACATGCCAAGAGCTGTTAACCCCCTACTGCCCATACCAGAACAGACTCCCTGGACAGAGGAATCTGGATTATCAGTTAAAATACGGACAGAAGTGAAAGGAATAGTTGATAAAGAGGAACAGAATAGTCTACAGCGAAAAACAATAACTCTCAGTTTCCTGGATGAAGAATACCCACAAGACCTATGGATTCGTGTGTATACAGATGGATCAGCACAGAATGCAGTAAAAAATGGGGGAGCAGGTGCATATATAGAATACCCAAATAACACTAGGGATATGAATAAAATAGCAACAGGGAAATATTGTCACAATTATGATGCAGAAATACAAGCAATAAAGTTAGCAATAGAAAAACTGCTGAACATTAATCTTAGCCCGCAGCCTGTAGTGTTTTTGACAGATGCAAGATCAGTACTCCAGGCACTACAATCCAGAAAATTACCACATCTGCAGACCTTATTGACTGAACTCTGCAAGCACCACAGGGTTGCCCTGCAGTGGATCCCATCTCACTGTGGAATACCAGGAAATGAGAAAGCAGATCAGTTGGCAAAGGAAGGTTCAACAGGCACACAACTAGATACACCTGTTACATACCATCATAAGAAACAGATAATCAAATCAATCAGAGGACCACAAGCCCCAAATCAGGATGCCTTTTATAATATGAATAGATATGAACAAGTTATCATTATACGTCTCAGAACAGGACACAATCGACTCCATAGTCACATGTATACAAAATTCAAGATCGGCACCTCAACTACTTGTACATGTGGACAGGCGCCCCAGACTGCTGAACACATACTTCAAGACTGCACTGAATATAGTAGACTGAGGAAAATCCATTGGCCCATAGATACAACACTACAGACAAAACTATATGGGCCACTGCAAGAATTACAAAAGACAGTAACATTTATACAGGAAACGACATTGCAGATATAGACAATGCTTCAGGCGAACGAAAGATAGATAGATATCAGGTGGACTTTGAAGCCATGTCCGTTGGACTGTGAAGTCATGTCAGGTTGACTTTGAAGCCATGTCAGGTAGACTTTGAAGCCTTATCAGGTGGACTTTGAAGCCATGTGGGTGGGCTTTGAAGCTATGTCAGGTGGACTTTGAAGCCATGTCAGGTGGACTATGAAGCCATGTGTGTGGACTTTGAAGCCATGTGGGTGGGCTTTGAAGCTATGTCAGGTGGACTTTGAAGCTATGTCAGGTGGACTTTGAAGCTATGTCAGGTGGACTTTGAAGCCATGTCAGGTGGACTTTGAAGCCATATCAGGTGGACTTTGAAGCTATGTCAGGTGGATTTTGAAGCCATATCAGGTGGACTTTGAAGCTATGTCAGGTGGACTTTGAAGCTATGTCAGGTGGACTTTGAAGCTATGTCAGGTGAATTTTGAAGCCATATCAGGTGGACTTTGAAGCTATGTCAGGTGGACTTTGAAGCCATATCAGGTGGACTTTAAAGCCATATCAGGTGGACTTTGAAGCTATGTCAGGTGGACTTTGAAGCCATATCAGGTAAACTTTGAAGCTATGTCAGGTGAACTTTGAAGCTATGTCAGGTGGACTTTGAAGCTATGTCAGGTGAACTTTGAAGCCATATCAGGTGGACTTTGAAGCTATGTCAGGTGGACTTTGAAGCTATGTCAGGTGGACTTTGAAGCTATGTCAGGTGGACTTTGAAGCTATGTCAGGTGGACTTTGAAGCTATGTCAGGTGAACTTTGAAGCCATATCAGGTGGACTTTGAAGCTATGTCAGGTGGACTTTGAAGCCATATCAGGTGGACTTTGAAGCTATGTCAGGTGGACTTTGAAGCTATGTCAGGTGAACTTTGAAGCTATGTCAGGTGAGAACTTTGAAGCCATATCAGGTGAACTTTGAAGCTATGTCAGGTGGACTTTGAAGCCATATCAGGTGGACTTTGAAGCCATATCAGGTGAACTTTGAAGCCATATCAGGTGGACTTTGAAGCCATATCAGGTGAACTTTGAAGCCATATCAGGTGAACTTTGAAGCCATATCAGATGAACTTTGAAACCATATCAGGTGAACTTTGAAGCTATGTCAGGAGAACTTTGAAGCTATATCAATACAAAAATAATTTGTCACTTCTGTGAAATTTTTAAAGAGCCTTTTGAATGAACTTTAAGTATCTATCTCTTTTATTTTTGTACCGAAGATGGCACAAAGGGCAGAAACTCTAGACTCTAGTGTCCGATGGTCTTTGTTAGGTCTTCACAGGACAAGTAATATATCTCACAACATGTCTCGGTTCTGCACAGGTCGTTCATTCTCAATGAGACAGCTGATGCCTGTTGTGGTTGCCTCTCACCTCAATGTTCTTTTTAGTGTTTCTCTAGGTTAGCCTCTTTCTTTCAGCCTCTGGTTTCAGTGTTAGGGCCTGCTTTGAGATTCTCTTGTTGTCTTTTCTCATCACATAACTAACATATGACCATCATCTTCTCTTGATTATAGATGAAATTGTTGGATGGTTTGTCATTTCTCTTATATCTGCACTAATCTTGAACTCATTCCATGGAATACAAAGTATTTTCCTCTGACATTTATTTTCAAATGCACCCAGTTTATTTTCTATTTCTTTAGTTGTTTTACAGCTCTCACATACAAAAATAAGGGTGGATAATACATTTGTTTTGATAATCCTTAGCTTTGTCTTTTGTACTTAGTTATTTTTGTTTTCCATATTTTGTCAATGTTTCTGAAAGTCATGGCTGCTTTTACTATTTTAATTCTAATTTCTTTTTCTGCGTCTCCTTCTTGATCGATGCAGCTTCCAAGATGTACACAATGATCTACTTCTGCTTCTTTTCCCTCAGGATATATTTTGTTTTCTGGTCGAGTTTAATTTTTCATTATATTTGTCTTTTCTTGGTTGATCTAAGTCTTATTTTTCTAACCTTTGATGACAGGGCATTTGTTTTTTCTTGCATTATGTTCACATTGCTATTGATAAGAACTTTGTCGTCTGCAAAATCAAGGTCCTCCAATCAAATTCCATGTGTCCATCCAATGCCTTTATTAACTGTACAGCATTTTTGCACTTTTAGTATTTTTGATTCTTGATCCTTCCTGCAATGTTAGACATCGCATAGGACTTGTAGTGTTTCTCATCTCTATTCTGGGTGAGATACTTTGCTTCTCTTATAAGTGCTCTTTTTAGTGTCTCTCTAGGTCTTCCTCTTTTTCTGTATCCTGATGTTCCCATAGTGCCTGTTTTGGAATCGTCTTGTTGTCTCTACTCAGCACATGTCAGACATATGTCTATCTTCTCTCCTCAATTTTAGCTCAGACCGTTGGTTACATGACCATTTCTCTTATTCCAACATTAATCATGAATTCATTCCATTGTACACAAAGTATTTTTTTTTTAGGCATTTGTCTTCAATAGCGTTCAGATTTTTCTCAATCTCTTTTGATGTTTTCCAGCTTTCACATGCATAGATGTCCTGGTTGATTATACGTTTGAGTTGCATATTTTAAGTTCGGTTTTCCTGCACAGTATTTTTGATTTCCACATTTTGTCCAGGGTTTTAACATTCAATGTTACTTTTGCGACCCTGCCTCTGATTTATTTCTTTGTTTCACCTCCTTGATCTATATTACTAC
This sequence comes from Megaustenia siamemsis, assembly GCA_032433765.1. NCBI lineage: Eukaryota > Metazoa > Mollusca > Gastropoda > Stylommatophora > Ariophantidae > Megaustenia > Megaustenia siamemsis. The sequence goes on from JAVIAB010000008.1 coordinate 20,840,611, forward strand.
CAAGATATTTATATAAGGTGGTCTACTCTTTTGAATGCCTTGTGATTGAGATATATATTACCCTCTGGGGTATTGTTATTTTTCACTATTTTTGTTCTATCCCTGTTAATTTCAAGTTCTATTTTTTCTGCCATGGATGATAAGGTATCTGAGATATTTTGCATCTTGTTGATATTGTCATTTTAAATATTTGTCTATCACCATTCAAGCCATGGTGATAGACAATAGGGCATAGATTCTGTTTCAAAATTCTCTTTCTAGCAGTCTTAATCTTTGCAAAGATCTTTTATCAAATCTCACCATTTGTCTCTATTCTGTGCAAGCATCTCAATCTCATTGAGAGAGCCGATTCCTGCTGTCTTTGCCTCTCTGATCAATGTTCTTCTTAGTGTTGCTCTGGGTCTGCTATTTTAAGTATTCTATTCTATTGACCTTTCGAGCCGTAACCGGCCCATAGGGCGTAGACCAAGATACACCTTCTCCTATATGAATTTTTTATTCTAGCAGTTTTCTTTTAAAGATATTTTATCAAATCTCGCCATCTGTCTCTGTTCTGTGCAAGCATCTCAATCTCATTGAGAGAGCCGATTCCTGCTGTCTTTGCCTCTCTGATCAATGTTCTTCTTAGTGTTGCTCTGGGTCTGCTATTTTAAGTATTCTATTCTATTGACCTTTCGAGCCGTAACCGGCCCATAGGGCGTAGACCAAGATACACCTTCTCCTATATGAATTTTTTATTCTAGCAGTTTTCTTTTAAAGATATTTTATCAAATCTCGCCATCTGTCTCTGTTCTGTGCAAGCAGTTCTATCTCATTGAGGGAGCCGATTCCTGCTGCTCTTGCCTCTCTCATCAATGTTCTTCTCAGTGTCTCCCTGGGTCTTCCTCTTTTTCTTTACCTGTTGTTTCCCATATGAGGGCTTGCTTTGCTATTCGATTATTTTCTCTTCTCATCACATGTCCAACGTATGACCATCATCTTTTCTTTATTACTGAAGATATTAGTGGTTGATTGGCGATTTCTCTAATTTCCTCGTTTGTTTTGAATTCGTTCCATTCTATACCAAGTATTTTCCTTAGACATTTATTTTCGAATGCGTTCAACTTTGTTTCTATATCTCTTGTTGTTTTCCAGCTTTCACACGTATATGTAAGGGTTGATAGTACATTTGATTTGAATAGCCTAAGTTTTGTGTTTGTGCTGATGAGTTTTGATTTCCACAACTTTTCAAGGCTTCTGAAAGACATTGCTGCTTTAGCCATTCTGATTCTAATTTCTTTGCTCGTATCCCCTTCTCGATCAATGTGACTTCCAAGATAGATAAAGTGATCGATCTCTTCTACTGGTATTTTAAGTATACTGTAGATTTATTGTATATTAATTTTTAAAAGGCTCATTTTCATGGGCTTATGGGAAGACAAGAGAATAGTTTCTTGAAGAGTAAGGCAGATTTGATTCTTCCGGTGCCACTTGACGTCACAGGCTTGTAGTGTGTTTTTTCTATCCATCTCTATTCTGGGGTGGTGTTCGATCTTATCCAGTGAGTTGATGCCTGCCAACTTTGCTTCTCTTATGAGTGTTCTTTTTCAGCATCTTTCTAGGTCTTCCTCTTTTTCATTATCCTGATATTTCCCATACAAGAGCCTGTTTTGAAATACTTTTGTTGTCTCTTCTCAATACAAGCTCGACATATGTTCATCTTATTTTCCTAATTGTAGATGAGATTGTTGTCTTCTGAATAAGGAAAAGACAACCACAGTCAGAGTTGTCCTTTTGACATGTAATGAGACAAGAAAAGTTGGAATACTTATCAAAATGAAAGTAAAGCGATGAATACAGAGACAAAGAGAGGAAAACAGAGACAAAGAGAAGAAAACAGAAACAAAGAGAGGAAAACAGAAACAAAGAGAGGAAAACAGAGACAAAGAGAAGAAAACAGAAACAAAGAGATGAATATCTTACAGGATTATCGAGATGGCACAATGAAGTAAAGATGGACCTAAACAAAAGAGTTGAGAAGAATGATTAGCAATGTCATATGACAAAGTACACTAATTGATTGATTGACTGTCATAAGGTTATTCCTAAATCTGCTCCCATTTTGTTGATATTGCTGCCCAATTATGTAAAGTGATCCACTTCCTCAACTGCCGCTCCTATTTCTACTGAGTTGTCACATGTGTTGTTACATTTCCTTATCTTTGTTTTATCAACATTAATCTGTACTCCCAATTTTAAAGAGTATAATTTTAGTTCCTGTAGCTTGTCTTTCATTTGGTTGTAGCGAAGTGCAAGCCGACTTGGGTGGCACTGGAGTTTGACTGTTGTTAACGCCATAATCAACTATGCACAATGACTGTATATTGTCCTGTATTTGCAGAGACTAGCTAATTGCTTAAACCATTTCATTTACTTTGTTTCAAATGTGTTTCGTTGGCGACTGGTTGGTCTTGAGACAGAGAGGTTGTGAGCTCAAATCCCGGCTGCACCAGTTAGGATTTTTGTTTGTGATATCTTCCTGCGGCAACCATTCCTGGTCTCAGCAGCGAGGCCTGGCTTGAAACGTCAATTATTTGTTGACGGTAAAAATATGAGTACCTTCGAAGTCTGAGGTATCTGCCTGTGTGGCGAGGGACCTCTTTGCACACAGCTGCTGGGGAAAAACAGATTCAGTTCCTAGTCTCTAGGGACTTCACCAGAGGTGAAAGAAAGCTGGCGAACGCAGAAAAGAAAAAAAAGTTTTTCTTCAAGAAAACTGAAGTGAGGGTGCTGTATAGTATAATGTGTTATACTGTATAGTTTAATGTGTTATACTGTATAGTTTAATGTGTTATACTGTATAGTTTAATGTGTTATACTGTATAGTTTAATGTGTAATACTGTATAGTTTAATGTGTAATACTGTATAGTTTTATGTGTTATACTGAATAGTTTAATGTGTTATACTGTATAGTTTAATGTGTTATACTGTATAGTTTAATGTGTTATACTGTTTAGTTTAATGTGTTATACTGTATAGTTTAATGTGTTATACTGTATAGTTTAATGTGTTATACTGTTTAGTTTAATGTGTTATACTGTATAGTTTAATGTTTTACACTGTATAGTCTAAGAATAGCAAAATGCTATGTCTTGTCAAAAGTCCTATATGGTGCAGAAACATGGACATTAGACAAGAAAATAAAACAGAGAAATGAAGCCTTTGAAACGTGGATATATAGAAGAATATGTAGAATTGGATGGAAGGAAAAGAAAACAAATGATGAAGTCTTAAAACAACTAAAAATTAAAAGAGAACTACTAAACACAATTTAAACAAGACAAATGCGATTTTTGGGCCATGTTAAAAGACACAACAGCCTACTAAAAGTAATCCTTGAGGGAAAAATACAAGGTAAAAGAGACAGAGGCAGACCAAGACTAACATGGACGAATAACATCAAAAGATGGACAAACCAGTCTATGACAACCTGCACCATCAAAGCAAGAGACAGAGCAGAATGGCGCTCCATGGTAGCCAACCTTCGTTGCGGAGATGGCACTCGATGATGATGATGACTGTATAGCCTATTGTGTTATACTGTATAATTTAATGTGTTATACTGTATAGTTTAATGTGTTATACTGTATAGCCTATTGCGGTATACTGTACAGCCTATTGTATTATACTGTATAGCCTATTGTGTTATACTGTATAGTTTAATGCGTTATACTGTATAGCCTATTGCGTTATACTGTACAGCCTATTGTATTATACTGTATAGCCTATTGTGTTATACTGTATAGCCTATTGTGTTATACTGTATAGCCTAATGTATTATACTGTATAGTTTAATGCATTATACTGTATAGCCTAATGTATTATACTGTATAGTTTAATGCATTATACTGTATAGCCTAATGTTTTATACTTTATAGTTTAATTTTAAAAAAAAACTTTACTTGAAATCTCAGAGCATAGAAAAGGTTACAAGCTTTGAAGGAAAATAAATAATTCATTTCAACTTTCAAGTAAACTTCAAATAGCATCAATTCACTTTTTAAAAAGAAAATTGGTACCTAGTTTAAGAGTTAGTAAATGTAAAAATAAAATAAACTGGAAAAACAATGGAAATGTCACAAACCGCACAACCCTAATCCCTAAAGCTTTTTCCAACCATCTTCTACTTTTCCTAATGTTAACACTTTGAGGTTGTCAATTTCAAAATATTCATTCATTTTTATCAAATTAGATAAATATTGGGTTAAATGGACAGTTTTGAATATCTTCACTCGATGACAAATGATGGAAAGACTATCAAGGAAGTCAAAAGAAGGGTGAGCATAGCAATGAATAAATGAAAACAGCTGCACAACCTATGGCAAGGAACAGATAAAGCAACAAAGCTTAGGTTTTTAAGAACCTGTATTTTTCCCATAGCAACGTATGGGGTTGTGAAACAGTCAACTGAAAGATTTGCTGAAAAATACTTCAATGCTTTGAAAAGCAAGTGTCACAAAAGAAAACCTAGAATACCACAGGCATAGAAAAGAACATACATGTTAATTTTGCATGAACATAACATTTCATAAAACTGATTGTTAAAGAACATAAAAACAAGAAAAATTAAATATACTGGTCATGTAATCAAGATATAGTGACCAGGAGAAGATAATTAGGGAGGGCATAGCTTCAGGTAAACACAGTAGAAGAAGAAATAGAAGAAGATAGGTGCCAGATATCACATACAAGCTTATAATAACTACTGATGAAACTGTACAGAGTACATCTCACAAGAGAAAATGTCACAGTCAGTATTTTCCATGAGAACCAAGTTCCAACAGAGGCAAGCATCTAGGTGATCATGATTTCACAAATAAAATGATATTTTATTGACATTTGTGATGCATGATATTTGATTATTATATTGAATTTCATTTATCTTTTTCATGACATCACAATTAGGAAAAGGCAGTCCAGATATGCAGAGACTTTGTGGAGAAGTTGGAATACTTTTGGTACAACAGAAAAATATAAGAGCAGAGAGACGAGATAGAGGTAGACAAAGGAAAAATGCAGAATGGTTTGACCACCAGTTACATAACATCAGAAGAAAAATATAATCAAATAAATCAGAAGACCACAAGCCCCAAATCAAGATGCCTTCCATCATATGAACAACTGGGAATAAATGTTATCATTATACACTCATAACAGGACACAATCGGCTCCACAGTCACATGTATAAAAAAATTAAAGATTGGCTCCTCAACTACATGTAGATGTGGACAGGTGCCCCAGACTGCTGAACACATACTTCAAGACTGCACTGAATATAGTAGACTGATGGAAATCCATTGGCCCATAGATACAACACTACAGACAAAACTATATGGGCCACTGCAAGAATTACAAAAGACAGTAAATTTTATAAAGGAAACGACATTGCAGATATAGACAATACTTCAGGTGAATAAAAGATAGATAGAAAGATAGTGAAGAATGGGAAAACATCAACGGTGTCAGTATCCCTGCTACACAGATCATGAGAAGATCAAGGGTTAGGTCGTTATTATCACATGATATGTAGTTATGTAGGAACAGGATATCTGATGTCAGGATATCTGATGTCAGGATATCTGATGTCAGGATATCGGATGTCAGGATATCTGATGTCAAGATATCTGATGTCAGGATATCTGATGTCAGGATATCTGATGTCAGGATATCTGATGTCAGGATATCGGATGTCAGGATATCTGATGTCAAGATATCTGATGTCAGGATATCTGATGTCAGGATATCTGATGTCAGGATATCTGATGTCAGGATATCTGATGTCAGGATATCTGATGTCAAGATATCTGATGTCAGGATATCTGATGTCAGGATATCTTATGTCAGGATATCTGATGTCAGGATATCTGATGTCAGGATATCTGATGTCAAGATATCTGATGTCAGGATATCTGATGTCAGGATATCTGATGTCAGGATATCTTATGTCAGGATATCTGATGTCAGGATATCTTATGTCAGGATATCTGATGTCAGGATATCTGATGACCCTACCTTGGACCATGAATCAGAATCACGAGAGTGAAAGAAATATTAAATATGCAATGAATTTATTTAGATAATACAGGAAATATATTATTATATATATATATTATACAGGACATTGCAGATATAGACAATACATCAGGTGAAGGAAAGATAGATAGATTGAGACCATATAACAATAATTTTGCAAATTGTAGCTATAGTTAGTAATTATAGTAGTGTTTATTATATATAAAATTGAAAATATATTCACCATTGGTGACACATTCATTATAAAGTATCATCATCATCAAGTATCGGGCCTGCTGGCGTAGGTGATCATGTCTCTCCACAACTTTCGATCACGATAGTTATTTATCATTTCTGTTGTTGACCTTGGCCAAGCTATTCTCTTAAGCAGTCTGGTATTTTTTTTCTTTGCTTCCCTCTATCTCTTCGTCCCTCAATTTTCCCAGTTGTTACAATATATTCCAGCTGTTCTCTTCTCATTACATGGCCAAAAAATGATGATTGTTTCTTCCTAATATTGGAAATTAGCTCTCTTTTTGTTTTGGCCTCTTTCAGAACATTTTCATTACTCTCTTAGCTGTCCATAGTATTCTAAATATTTTTCTGTAAAACCACATATTTACAGCCTCCAGTGATTTTCTTGTTTGTTGTCCTATTTTCCATGATTCACATCCATATGTTAAGACTGGCTCTACATAACATTTAAGAACTCTTTTTCTTGTTTCTATTGTCAAGAATGGATTGCATAGTATCTTCCTCATTTTTTAGAAAGCCTGCTTTTGCCTGAGGCATTCTGCATCTTACCTCTTTTGTACATCATTCTGTCTGAGGTTAACAAAGTTCCCAAATATTTAAATTCATTTACCTGTTTTAAAGTATAGTCTAGTCATAATAAATAATCACCACCATGTACCATACCAGTTGGCGTAGACGATCATGTACTTCCACAATCTTCTATCCACGGTGCATCCATCTTATCAATTCTGTTGTTGACCGTTTTCCATGCCATGACACAAACTAGTATTTTCTTCCTTTGTCGTCCCCAATCTCTCTTTCCCTGTATTTTACCAGTTGTAACCAAGCATTCCAACTTTCCTCTTCTCGTGATGTGCCGAAAATTGTTCATACCATTGTCATTTTTTCTTTGTGATGTTTTTTTATGAGCTCCTTTTTTTGTATTGGCATCTTCTAATAATTAATAGCAAGACTTAAATTAAAGTGATAATTTACTATTGGACTAAAAAGGCAGGCCGTAGAAAAACGGATCTTGAGTGAATGAGTGAGATGTGTCACTGTTGACTGTTGTGAACTCAACACTCACTCCTCACTCACTGTGAGAAGCAATAACACAACTTACTTTCATTACTGTAGTGTCACTTATAAGCTGGGTTACAAATTTGTTACAAGTAATTATAATAGTTACTATTATAGGAGTAACAACTAAAATTTACTAAAAACAGTAAACAACTTACAGTAAAAAAAAATAATTTAAATACAAGTGAGAAAAAAATTAAGACTAAGAGTCTAAGACTAAAAGACTCCAATCTAAAGAAGAAAGAGGACAATAAGATAAGACAATTGTTATGTATAAGGAGAAGAGAATTATATTATTTGACAACAGTATTTTTTAAAATAAGAATATAAACACAAATTGTAAATTCCAGCAACCTACAAAATTTCACGTACGTGCTGTCGTGACATGAAACCCGTCTTTCTTTACCTCCCCAACTTGGCTAGTTGGTGTCCACTGTGGTACAAATGAGTGCTAGGGAATGTAAACAGTCGCCATATTGGATTGTTAACGACGCTTTAGTCACGTGATAAATGTTGTCCCGCAGATATCATTAATCAGGCGGGCGAGCCAGCCATAACCCACCATAGTTAGGCATGACCGCAGAAGGGGAAACCCTAAAAAACCTCAACTAGCGTGACTTCAACTACTCTAGCTATAGGCTAGCGTAACGTAAGCTAACGTAATCTACTCACGACCGCCCCTACACACAAAGCTGAAAATGTCATGGTAGTTAGGGTTTTTCTTGTTGTGCTCTGCGTTCCTGCTCTGGCTCACTCTATAGAATCGCTGCGGCCTAGCAACTTTGCGTTGAACATAAACAATAATTTAAATTAATCAGTCACAAGCTCAGATTGGCCTCTAGCTACTTATTTGTCATTTATTGGAACTCTAGCTACTTATTTGTCATAAAAAAATATATATCATTATAATATATATATATATATATATATATATATATATATATATATATAATATATCATCATCGAGTGCCTTCTCCGCAACGAAGGTTGGCTACCATGGATCGCCATTCTACTGTTTCTTGCTTTAATGGTGCAGTTTGTCATAGATTGACTTGTCCATCTTTTGATGTTATTCGTCCATGTTAGTCTTGGTCTGCCTCTGCCTCTGTTACCTTGTATTTTCCCTTCCAATATTACTTTTAGTAGGCTGTTGTGTCTTTTAACATGCCCCAAAAATTTCATTTGTCTTGTCTTAATTGTATTTAGTAGTTCTCTTTTTTATTTTCAATTGTTTTAAAACTTCATCGTTTGTTTTCTTTTCTTTCCATCCAACTCTACCTATTCTTCTATAAATCCACATTTCAAAGGCTTCAATTTTCTGTTCTGTTTTCTTGTCTAATGTCCATGTTTCTGCACTATACAGGAATATTGAGAAGATGTAACATTTTGCCACTCTTAGTTTCAGCCCTGCTGATATTTGTTTTGTTGTTAGTATATTTTTCTTGGCATTAAAATTATATATATATATATATATATATATAAGCAAATTTTTGGTAGAAGTAACAGTGGCACTGGCGTAATACCGACCATATTACACAAAGAAGCAAGTGCCGAAGGTCTGTAAAAACGATGGTCACTAACACCATATTCCCTATACGCCACTTGGCGTGACGGGGCTCTTTACTTTACTACGCACTCCACAATTATTTAATCTGGGACATTATATCGTATATAATAACAAAATATTGTATTTTCCTTCTTTTATGTTCTTTATCAACCAGTTTTTGGAATGTTAAATTCTCGGTAAAATGACAAGTTTGTAATTTTTTATGTCCATAGTATTTTGAGTAAATTCCTGTAAAATTTACATTCAAATGCTATTGTATTTTTTAATAGATCTGCGGATTGTCCATGTTTTACAGCCATATGTTGCTGACACTTGAACTATAAGTAAGTGAAATATTAGCAGAACCATCGCTTGGCCTATTAATGTACATGCGAGACATTTGAACGAACGAACACATGGTTCACTAAGTGAATAATATTACAGCTTTGCTATTGAATAAATCAACACTTGAACGAGCTGGAAACCCTGTAAGTAAGCTGTTCAACAATTGGGTGTGACCAAACTTGAACCAATGCAGGGAACACTTTGGAATGAATCACTAACGGTCTATTTGATCAATAAACAATCTCACCTTTTGAATAATCAAGAACCTTCTTAGTTTATTAAAAGCTAACACCCGGAATGTTCGGAACGATCGTCTAAAACGAAATCGAAACAATCTAGCCAATTTACTGATTGATCTGGTGACGTCTACAATTAAATCTTAACCAATCAAATCAGTTTAGACCGTGTGGTTGCTGGGATTTATTGATCTAGTACTGAAGTACTTCTCACCCTTGTTTGTTCGTGATATTTTAGTAGTTTTGGTAAATGTTCTCATTTCTGCAACACGACTTGAATATAATTCTGTTATAGTCATTATTATGATACAATATGTGCAAGTTATGTATGTGTTAAGTGTGTGTAGAAATGTTACACCTTATCAATATTCTTGTATGGGGCATAAACATGGACATTAGACAAGAAAACAGAACAAAATTGAAGCCTTTGAAATGTGGATTTATAAAATAGGTAGAATCGGATGGAAAGAAAAGAAAACAAACGATGAAGTTTTAAAGCAACTAAAAATGAAAAGGGAACTACTAAATACAATTAGAACAAGACAAATGAAATTTTTGGGTATGTTAAAGACACAATAGCCTACTAAAAGTAATATTGGAAGGGATAATACAAGGTAAAAGAGGCAGACCAAGACTAACATGGACGAGTAACATCAAAAGATGGATAAGTCAGCCTATAGGAACCTGCACCATCAAAGCAAGAAACAGAGTGGAATGGCGCCACATGGTAACCATCCTTCGATGCGGAGATGTCACTCGATGATTTTGATGATGATGATGTGTAAGTTAACCACCGTCGTAATTTCCTTGTACAATCATGAATCGCCACAACAATAGAAATAACAACAACATTAAGTGGGATTCCAATAGAAAACCCTCGTTTGGTAAGGGGACATCATGTGCTACAGGTGATACCCGATCGTCATCAAGCTACTGTAAGCAAAATAAAGATAAAACAAACTCTAAAGATAGGTACTTGGAATGTGAGAACACTCATGCAGAAGGGTAAACTAGAAAACATCAAACAGGAAATGAAAAGAATGGGTTTCCAATTACTGGGACTTTGTGAAATGAGATACACCGGATCAGGGGAGATATATTCTGATGAACATAAAATAATATATTCTGGAGGTACTGAGCACCAAAGAGGAGTAGGAATCATCTTGGATGCAGAATGAGCAAGAACAGTGAAAGGCTTTTACCCAATATCTGACAGAGTCCTTTTAGTGAAATTGAATGGAAAGCCAATAGACATAAATCTTATACAAGTTTATGCACCAACAGCAGACAGTCAAGAGGAAACAATTGATACATTTTACGAGTTAAATGAGGCACTTCATGAATGCAAACCAGACGAAAACATCATAGTTCTAGGGGATTTTAACGCAAAAGTAGGAAAGGAAAGAGTTGAGGAAGTAGTTGGTCATTATGGCTTAGGCGAGAGGAATGAAAGAGGTGAGAAACTTATTGACTGGGCAAGAACACACAAAATGATGATAGGAAACACCTGGTTTAAGCAACATCCAAGACGTCTGTGGGCATAGAAAAGCTCAGGAGACAATGCACGTAATCAAATTGATTATATAATGATAAGCAATAGATTTAGAAACAGTCTGGTGTGTGTGAAAACTAGACCAGGGGCAGATTGCAATAGTGATCATGTACCAGTTGTGGGAAAGCTTAGAGTAAAATTAAAAGCAGCTAAACGAGCCTCAGTTAACATCAAGTTAAATTTAGATTTACTCAAATCAGACAAGAAGTTGCAAGAGAAATACAATATCACAATTCATAACTTTACAATGTAATAGAGAAGAATACAAAGCATTGATGAGCAGTGGGAAATGCTAATAGAATCAACCCTTTTTTTTTGCTCCCTTTTTTTGTTGGCCTCTTTGAGAATTCCCCTGATTGGTCTTATTAGCTGTCCAGGGAACTTTCAACATTCTTCTCAGAAATTCCATCTCTGTGACCTCTAATCATCTTTTCATTGAATGAATCAGCCTTCTCTAAAAACAATCCATTCTTTTAACCGTTCGCTTCTATAAACCAACTTTTCTATAAACCAACTTTTATATAATTAAACTCTTCTATAAACCAACTTTTCTATAAAAAACTTTTATATAAACCAACTTTTCTATAAATCAACTCTTCTATAAACCAACTTTTCTATAAACCAACTTTTCTATAAACCAACTCTTCTATAAACCAACTTTTCTATAAATCAACTTTTCTATAAACCAACTCTTCTATAAACCAACTTTTCTATAACCAACTCTTCTATAAATCAACTCTTCTATAAACCAACTCTTCTATAAACCAACTCTTCTATAAACCTACTCTTCTATAAATCAACTTTTCTATAAACCAACTCTTCTATGAACCAACTGTTCTATAAACCAACTCTTCTGTAAACCAACTTTTCTATAAATCAATTTTTCTATAAACCAACTCTTCTATAAACCAACTCTTCTATAAATCAACTTTTCTATGAACCAACTCTTCTATAAATCAATTTTACTATAAACAAACTCTTCTATAAACCAACTCTTCTATAAACCAATTCTTCTATAAACCAACTCTTCTATAAACCAACTTTTCTATAAACCAACTGTTCTATAAAAAACTTTTCTATAAACCAACTCTTATATAAACCAACTCTTCTATAAACCAACTTTTCTATAAAAAACTTTTATATAAACCAACTTTTCTATAAATCAACTCTTCTATAAACCAACTTTTCTATAAACCAACTTTTCTATAAACCAACTCTTCTATAAACCAACTTTTCTATAAATCAACTTTTCTATAAACCAACTCTTCTATAAACCAACTTTTCTATAACCAACTCTTCTATAAATCAACTCTTCTATAAACCAACTCTTCTATAAACCAACTCTTCTATAAACCTACTCTTCTATAAATCAACTTTTCTATAAACCAACTCTTCTATGAACCAACTGTTCTATAAACCAACTCTTCTGTAAACCAACTTTTCTATAAATCAATTTTTCTATAAACCAACTCTTCTATAAACCAACTCTTCTATAAATCAACTTTTCTATGAACCAACTCTTCTATAAATCAATTTTACTATAAACAAACTCTTCTATAAACCAACTCTTCTATAAACCAATTCTTCTATAAACCAACTCTTCTATAAACCAACTTTTCTATAAACCAACTGTTCTATAAAAAACTTTTCTATAAACCAACTCTTATATAAACCAACTCTTCTATAAACCAACTTTTCTACAAACCAACTCTTCTATAAACCAACTCATATATATAAACCAACTCTTCTATAAACCAATTCTTCTATAAACCAATTCTTCTATAAACCAACTTTTCTATAAACCAACTCTTCTATAAACCAACTCTTCTATAAACCAACTCTTCTATAAACCAACTCTTATATAAACCAACTCTTCTATAAACCAACTTTTCTATAAACCAACTTTTCTATAAACCAACTTTTCTATAAACCAACTCTTATATAAACCAACTCTTCTATAAACTAACTTTTCTATGAACCAACTTTTCTATAAATCAACTTTTCTATAAACCAACCTTTCTATAAACCAACTTTTCTATAAACCAACCTTTCTATAAACCAACTTTTCTATAAACCAACTTTTCTATAAACCAACTTTTCTATAAACCAACTTCTCTATAAACCAACTTTTCTATAAACCAACTCTTCTATAAACCAACTCTTATATAAACCAACTTTTCTATAAACGAACCTTTCTATAAACCAACCAATAACAGTTTTAAATTGAATACTTTCAATTCTAGCTCCAGATGTATATTTCTTAAGGTCACTATGTAATTACCACGCTTGTTACTAAATTATCGACCCTGCAATATGCACACCACCCTCACATTTCTTTCTACTGACACAAGTTCTTCCATTGTGCGTGAACTGTGTACACAAGTACTGTAAGCCACTTCATTTGCAACACGTTTCTCTTCTTACGTGTGTAGATATTGTTGAGCGTACTATTCCCAATCATCGTGTGCCATACCGGGTGGTATAGACGATCCTGTCCCTCCACAATTTTCTATCAAAAGTGTATCAATTCTGTTGTTGACTGCTTCATGCGTCATGCCACAAAGCTATTTAGTATCTTCTTTCTTTGTCGCCCGCGATTTCACTTTCTCTCTTTTTTTTTTCTTTTGCCTTTCCTCTCGACGTTACAACTGCCTCTATCACCCTTTCTTCTGACTCTTCTACCGCACCTATCATCCTTTCTCCTGACCGTCACAACCGCCTATATTACCCTTTCTCCTGACCGTCACAACCGCCTATATTACCCTTTCTCCTGACCGTCACAACCGCCTATATTACCCTTTCTCCTGACCGTTACTACCGTCTCCATCACCCTTTCTCCTAACAAACTCTACCGCCTCTATCATCCTTTCTCCTGACAGTCTCTACCGCTTCTATCACCCTTTCTCCTGAACGTCACTACCGCCTCTATCATCCTTTCTCCTGACAGTCACTACCGCCTCTATCACCCTTTCTCCTGACAGACACTACCGCCTCTATCACACTTTCTCCTGACCGTTACTACCGCCTCCATCACCCTTTCTCCTGATCGTCACTACCGCCTCCAACACCCTTTCTCATGACCGTCAACACCCTTTCTCCTGACCGTCACTACCGCCTCTATCACCCTTTCTCCTGACCGTCACAACCGCCTATATTACCCTTTCTCCTGACCGTTACTACCGTCTCCATCACCCTTTCTCCTAACAAACTCTACCGCCTCTATCATCCTTTCTCCTGACAGTCTCTACCGCTTCTATCACCCTTTCTCCTGAACGTCACTACCGCCTCTATCATCCTTTCTCCTGACAGTCACTACCGCCTCTATCACCCTTTCTCCTGACAGTCACTACCGCCTCTATCACACTTTCTCCTGACCGTTACTACCGCCTCCATCACCCTTTCTCCTGATCGTCACTACCGCCTCCAACACCCTTTCTCATGACCGTCAACACCCTTTCTCCTGACCTTCACTACCGCCTCTATCACCCTTTCTCCTGACAAGCACTACCGCCTCTATCACCCTTTCTTCTGACCGTCACTACCGCCTCTATCACCCTTTCTCCTGACCGTCACTACCGCCTATATCACCCATTCTCCTGACCGTCACTACCGCCTCTATCACCCTTTCTCCTGACCGTCACTACCGCCTCCATCACCCTTTCTCCGGACCGTCACTACCGCCTCTATCACCCATTCTCCTGACCGTCACTACCGCCTCTATCACCCTTTCTCATGACCGTCACTACCGCCTCTATCACCCTTTCTCCTGACCGTCACTACCGCCTCTATCACCCTTTCTCCTGACCGTCACTACCGCCTCTATCTCCCTTTCTCCTGACCGTCACTACCGCCTCCATCACCCTTTCTCCTGACCGTCACTACCGCCTCCATCACCCTTTCTCCTGACCGTCACTACCGCCTCTATCACCCTTTCTTCTGACCGTCACTACCGCCTCTATCACCCTTTCTCCTGACCGTCACTACCGCCTCTATCACCCTTTCTCCTGACCGTCACTACCGCCTCCAACACCCTTTCTCCTGACCGTCACTACCGCCTCTATCACCCTTTCTTCTGACCGTCACTATCGCCTCTATCACCCTTTCTCCTGACCGTCACTACCGCCTCTATCACCCTTTTTCCTGACCGTCACTACCGCCTCTATCGCCCTTTCTTCTGACCGTCACTACCGCCTCCATCACCCTTTCTCCTGACCGTCACTACCGCCTCTATCACCCTTTCTCCTGACCGTCACTACCGCCTCTATCACCCTTTCTCCTGACCGTCACTACCGCCTCTATCACCCTTTCTTCTGACCGTCACTACCGCCTCTATCACCCTTTCTCCTGACCGTCACTACCGCCTCTATCACCCTTTCTTCTGACCGTCACTACCGCCTCTATCACCCTTTCTCCTGACCGTCACTACCGCCTCTATCACCCTTTCTCCTGACCGTCACTACCGCCTCTATCACCCTTTCTCCTGACCGTCACTACCGCCTCTATCACCCTTTCTCCTGACCGTCACTACCGCCTCTATCACCCTTTCTCCTGACCGTCACTACCGCCTCTATCACCCTTTCTTCTGACCGTCACTACCGCCTCTATCACCCTTTCTCCTGACCGTCACTACCGCCTCTATCACCCTTTCTTCTGACCGTCACTACCGCCTCTATCACCCTTTCTTCTGACCGTCACTACCGCCTCTATCACCCTTTCTCCTGACCGTCACTACCGCCTCTATCACCCTTTCTCCTGACCGTCACTACCGCCTCTATAACCCATTCTCCTGACCGTCACTACCGCCTCTATAACCCATTCTCCTGACCGTCACTACCGCCTCTATAACCCTTTCTCCTGATCGTCACTACCGCCTCTATCACCCTTTCTCCTGACCGTCACTACCGCCTCTATAACCCTTTCTCCTGACCGTCACTACCGCCTCTATCACCCTTTCTCCTGACCGTCACTACCGCCACTATCACCCTTTCTTCTGATAGTCACTACCGCCTCTATCACCCTTTCTCCTGACCGTCACTACCGCCTCTATCACCCTTTCTCCTGACCGTCACTACCGCCTCTATCACCCTTTCTCCTGACCGTCACTACCGCCTCTATCACCCTTTCTCCTTACAGCGTCTTGCCTTGAGACCATCCAGTTCCCCCATGATAGTGAGACGGCACTCAATGATGATGATGTATTTAACATCATCTTTTCCTCATCATCTATTTTATATGTTCCATATATCAAATCAGATGCAGGTCATATGATGGCATTAACCGCGCAAAATTGACTTTGACAGAAAATTCACTAATGTCGTTACCTCACTCCCCCCCCCCCCCCCTTTTTCCACCCCCAACCCCCTCTTCGAACTTATACTTCACGAATTTCTATTAGGCCTAGCTTGTTGAACTGGTAACACGAGTTTTAACGCAAATAATGCATTTACACTACCAGGCATGTTCGTAAGAGGCGACTAAGGATTGTTGGACAATGAGACTTGCTGTCCTGTACTGTGAAAACATAAGCCGCAGAAACTTCACAAACATGGACAAGTCAAAGAAAAGAAGTAGCGCATCTATGACTCAATACTTTTGTGTTACATAAATCATAGGTTGAGAACCGTCGGCGTGACGTGTTTGTCACTGAATATCGTTACAAGTGAGGAAACAAACCAAAAGCAGTCCTTTTAGATTAACCAGGTATGTTTCTTGCATGATTTTTTATTTTTTTATTTTTTTATTTGCAATTTAAAAAAAAATGTCTTTGCTGTCTTTAACCTGCGGACACTTTTTATACGATAACGTAGTAGATAATATTATCTATTTTTCTTCGTTTTGTGTGTGTGTGTGTGTGTGTGTTTTTTTACATCTATTAATTATAAGAGCGATATCTCAAGTGATGGAACGTTTTACGTAAATGAAGTGAAGTAAAGTAAAAAAGTAAAGAGCCCCCGTCACGCCAAGTGGCGTATAGGGAATATAGTGTTAGTGACCATAAGTTTTACAGACCTTCAGCACATGATTTTTGGGGTAATGTGGTCGGTACTACGTCTGTGCCGCTTTACTTTCCCAGAAAAAAAATCCGGTACCCATTTAAGGCTGGGTGAACCCTGAAGCCGTCGGTTGGGATCGAACCCTACCTCTTGTCCTTTGTAGTCCAGTTCACTAACCACTGAGCTATCGCGGCACCTATATCGAATCTATGATCCCAGTATATGTGTTGATTGTGTATTGCCTACTTATCTAATTGATTCCTGACATGTTTGGATTCAGGTCTGTCTGGAAATGAGACCTCGCTATGAGACAGCCAAAATGAGACCTCGCTATGAGACAGCCAAAATGAGACCTCGCTATGAGACAGCCAAAATGAGACCTCGCTATGAGACAGCCAAGATGAGAACTTTCATCCCGTGTCTGGTTCTGCTGGCGCTATGTGGCCCTGTAGAGTCAGGGGAAGACTCGGTCGGTGTGGAGGTTTACAAGTCGCTACTTAGCAAAGTTTTAGCAGCGCTGGAGAAAGTTGTGGAGTTCTTTGAAACGGGTTTTCTGGAGGTCAATATGGACGGCTTGTTTGGAGTTAGAATGTCTGAAGGAAGGTACATCAAGACAAGAAGTGTGTATGTACTCTATGTATATGTTAAGGTAAGTACATCAAGACAAGAAGTGTGTATGTACTCTATGTATATGTTAAGGTAAGTACATCAAGACAAGAAGTATGTATGTACTCTATGTATATGTTAAGGTAAGTACATCAAGACAAGAAGTATGTATGTACTCTATGTATATGTTAAGGTAAGTACATCAAGACAAGAAGTATGTATGTACTCTATGTATATGTTAAGGTAAGTACATCAAGACAAGAAGTATGTATGTACTCTATGTATGTGTCAAGGTAGGTACATCAAGACAAGAAGTATGTATTTACTCTATGTATATGTTAAGGTAAGTACATCAAGACAAGAAGTATGATAAAAGACTAAATGTCTTCCGCATGCGATGTCTGCGCAAAATAATGCACGTCAAATGGTAGGACAAAATAACCAACTTAACTGTCCTGCAACGTGCTAAGACACCAACAATCATGTGTTTGCTCAGATGTCGAAGACTAAGATGGCTGGGGGGTGTCCAACGAATGGAAGAAAAACGCACTGCTAGGCAAATACTACATGGTGAACTAATTCACGGAAAAAGACAAATCGGCAGACCTAAACTACGATATAGAGATATCTGTAAATCATCTCTGGATGACTTCTCCATATGTGAAAATGACTGGGAACATCTGGCAAGTAATCGCACATCATGGAGAACTTGTATAAGGAACGGCAAAACGTAGAAGAGAAAAGACTCATGAAAAAGGATGGTAAACCCTGTGGATCAGTGGGCCTGACTTGTTCATTATGTGACCGTGTGTGTTTGTCAAACATTGGTAGAATTAGCTACGAGAGAAGTTGTTCGACAAAAACAAAACCTCAAAAAAATACACAATATCCTCCATTAAACCATCTGACAAGACCAAAAGGGCCATATACACAATAGCCTCCACTAGAGCGTCTGACAAGACGAAAAGGGCCATATACACAATAGCCTCCACAAGACTGTCTGACAAGACGAAAAGGGTCATATACACAATAGCCTCCACTAGACCGTCTGACAAGACGAAAAGGGCCATATACACAATAGCCTCCACAAGACTGTCTGACAAGACGAAAAGGGTCATATACACAATAGCCTCCACAAGACTGTCTGACAAGACCAAAAGGGCCATATACACAATAGCCTCCACAAGACTGTCTGACAAGACGAAAAGGGTCATATACACAATAACCTCCATTAAACCATCTGACAAGACCAAAAGGGCCATATACACAATAGCCTCCACAAGACTGTCTGACAAGACGAAAAGGGTCATATACACAATAGCCTCCACTAGACCATCTGACAAGACCAAAAGGGCCATATACACAATAACCTCCACTAGACTGTCTGACAAGACGAAAAGGGCTATATACACAATAGCCTCCACTAGACCGTCTGACAAGACGAAAAGGGCCATATACACAATAGCCTCCACTAGACCGTCTGACAAGACGAAAAGGGCCATGTACACAATAGCCTCCACTAGACCGTCTGACAAGACGAAAAGGGCCATATACACAATAGCCTCCACTAGACCGTCTGACAAGACCAAAAGGGCTATACAATCCAGTGTAACATTCTTGGTGGCATTCAACATTATGTTAAGAAATGCGCACCCATAATGCATTATTTCATTTGTTATTGCTGACATTTTCTTGTTTGACTGCCCCTCGGCAGCAGATCATCTTCAGAAATCATCCTTAATTTTAAAAAATCTAAGTTTTAATTTGTATAGTCTTGGCTTCTGCTCATGGTAAACTCCCAGTTCACATTAAGAAACAATACTTCAGGCATTAGAGAGTTAGACTGAGAGTGAGACAACTCTCAAGTTGGGAACTATATATAGCCCTTTTCGTCTTGTCAAACGGTTTAAAGAGGCTATTGTGTATTTTTTTTTAGGCCCATTGATCTGATCCACAGGGTTTTCCATCTTTTTTTTTCACGAGTCTTTTCTTTTTCATTCTTTGTCATAGTAACCTCAAATGCTATTATATAAAAAATCATGCTATTATATCAACCTTCATGCTATTATATCAACCTTCATGCTATTATATCAACCTTCATGCTATTATTTATACAGGCTCCCTATGATGTACTAGAGGCTGATTTTAAAACAATACATTATATTTAAAAAAGTCTTCTCCGGTGATGCGGTTTTTGTTATCAAAGCTGAAACAATCTTCTGTACTTTCGATATCATGAGGCGGCAATAATACAAACAACAAATCATGATTGTTGACTGGTTCATTTATTCAGCAACACGCCCAAACACTAATGTTCATGTCACTAAATCATGATTGTTGACTGGTTCATTTATTCAGCAACACGCCCAAACACTAATGTTCATGTCACTAAATCATAATTGTTGACTGGTTCATTTATTCAGCAACACGCCCAAACACTAATGTTCATGTCACTAAATCATGATTGTTGACTGGTTCATTTATTCAGCAACACGCCCAAACACTAATGTTCATGTCACTAAATCATGATTCTTCACTAATTCGGTTATTTCAAACTACACACACACACACACACACACACACACACACACACACACACACACACACACACACACACACACACACACACACACACACACACACACACACACACACACACACACACACACACACACACACACACACACACACACACACACACACACACACACACACACACACACACACCACACACACACACACACACACACACACACACACACACACACACACACACACACACACACACACACACACACACACACACACACACACACACACATACAAATAACGTTCATGTCGCTAAATCATGTCTTTCACATTAAAAAAATAATAATAAAATAAACTAATTGATATGTAGCACTCTAATTGACATATAGCACTCTAGTTGATATATAGCACTTTAGTTGATATATATATCACTCTCGTTGATATGTAGCACCCTAGATTATATACAACACTCTATTCGATAGATAGCACTCTAGTTGATATATAGCACTCTAGTTGATATATAGCACTTTAGTTGACATATAGCGCTCTAGTTGATATATAGCACTCTAGTTGATATATAGCGCTCTAGTTGATATGTAGCACTCTAGCATGTCTGATCAGCGAAATTGGTTTAAGAAACAACATAAAAACACTTCCACAATAACTAACATCATCACTTGTAGCCGTAGATAGCAAAATCAAACAGTGTCACTGCTAAAATCCTTATTTGTGTTGCTGTGCAGGCAGCCTCATTGGTACCCTGGAATATTGCTCTGACTATAAGCATAAGTGTGATCAGAAGCTGACAGACACCATTAGGAAAACGATCAACCGCTTCCATAATGTTGGTGAACACGCTCTACCATATATAAAGGTATACACTAAAATTGGGTCTTTCGATTTCTGCATTATTCCTTTACTTTGGTCTTTTTTCTGTAATGTTCTTCGTATTTATCATCAACGTGATGATTATTATCATAATTATTTACTTCGTCGTCATCGACATCATTATCATCATCATAGTCATCATCATCATTCTCGTCATCACCATCATTATAGCTACCATCAACATCCATTTTCTAATCTTTTAAATTTCTCTATATTTTTTTCTTTCAGTTCGTTTTTTAAAGCTTGTATTACTCACATTCTTATAATTTTCATTATCTTTATTTTTTTTTTAGTTATTAAGTTATTAGCGGGTCATCATTATTGCACTCCGGACATGTCTATATCTTTATTTGTTTTTCACCCTCCCCCCCCCTTTTCCTCGTCTTCTCTTCTTCTACTTATGCATCAACCTAAACACTAACTGCTTCTTCTTCATTTACTTATTCTTATTTCTCTTCTGCGTTTATCCAGCGGATACTCTTCTTTATCGCTTCCCTTAAATGGACTCTAAATGGACGCAGATGGGTTGTGTCGCAGTTACAGCAGAGCTGTGATATTTGCTTCCTTTGGCCCAACACATCCGACTTTAGCACCGCTTTTTGGGTATTGGGTTGCCTTCCATCTTCGACCCCTACTCGCTTGATCAGATTGTAGGTCTACTTTATGGAGCACAACTGGGGGACGGAGTAAGGTCTTGATAAGCTCTGTGGTCGCTGGTCTTGACGCACGCAAATGCTGAGTATCTTAACCCTACCCCAACGTCCCTAATCAATGCCACTAATCAATATTTGACGTCCATAATCATTGCAACTAATCAATATTTAACATCCCTAATCAATGGTTATGGTTATTCGAAGCCCCCGGTATCACTGCAAATGAATTAAATTCCATAATTGCTCAACCACCCGTGCACGTGGAATCACCTAATTGAAAATCATCTCATTGAAAGCGTAAACTTCCGGTCAATATTGTGGATAGGCGGCAGGAACCATTAAAGGCTATGTCTGAAAAATGTTCCTTGTTGCAGTTTCCTCATATTCCAAAACCGGGTTGTTTCATGAACTACTGAGTTAAGTGCTCTGTGCACACCGTGAGCTGTGTGTCTCAACCGTTTTGATAATGTTTCGATATTCCGATTGTTTACGATGAATGAAGATGTCGTATGACAGGGAACAGTTGGTGGCTCTGTTCACTTTCTGTTCGATTTCGCCTTATGTATTTTGGCGCGTGCTGAAACTGCTATGATGGGACTACAGTTACCCTTCTTTGTTTGGGAGATGAGTTAGCAATTCGGATGATTCCACTGGCACGGGCGGTTGAGCAATTATGGATTTTAATTCGTTTGCAGTGATACCGGGGCCTTCCATAACCATGACCATAACCATAACCATGACACTATTGCGCATACTGTAGAGCAGGGGTGGCCAAATATCGGCCCGCGGGCCGGATCCGGCCCGCCAGCCTAGTTTTCTTGGCCCGCGAAGCTCCACGGACTTACTTCATTTTTTACCCCTAATAGCGGATTTCTCCTGGTTTTAATCCGTGTCGGAGTTAACTCTTCTATCGTTCAAGAATACACAATTTGAAAATCTCTGTCAATTTCTCGCAACAGCTAGATTGGCAACATAATTTCAAATAACACACACACACACACACACACAAACACACTGCACAACTAATGGTGCCGACAATATTCAAAGTCTTTGCTTCGAGTTGGTACCGCAAAGTTGCTTTATTGTCAGTGCGGTGATAGCGTCAGATCTTTGGCTCAACATTTGTCGTCTGGACTTGTGGTGGCTCTTTCATTTCGCGGTAAGGGTTTATGAGATTGGGAGGGACAGGGGTGAGGGGACTTCGTAGCTCTAATTCTGTCTTTGAAGTTACATTCAAAATGTTTCACTGTTCGCCTTCATTCCCTTTGATCCCATCGTCTTGTCTTGTCCATAAAATGACTGCAACGTGTTTATTTGGTCACAATCTTTTGATTTCATTGTCAAACACAAGTCTGTGTATAACTGTCAAATCTGGACTTATTTTCGATAGTGGACCAACATTCTGTGACTTTTAACTTTGATGTGAGATTTTGTATTAAATCATGTTAAAACGTAGAAAAGTTGATTGTGAAAATCGCATATTTAAACCTGAATGGGAATTAGATTATTTGTTCATCTTCAATAAGGATAGTAAACCTCAGTGCTTAATTTGCGTTCAAGTGTTAGCCGTTTTGAAGGAATATAATTTAAAACGGCACTATGCCACACATCATCAAAACATGTATGAGAAACATAGCATTGAAGCTAGGAAGCTTTTGGTTGAACAGCTGAAGACAAAGTTGAATCAACAGCAAAGTATGTATACAAAGGGCAATAAAATTAAAGAGTCATCGATCATTGCATCATATACAGTTACCTATGAGCTTGCAAAATCTAAAAAACCCTTTACTGACGGAAATTTTGTGAAGAAATGTGCGATTCAAATGGCAAAGGCATTCGGTCAAGAAAAAATAGCCAAAGAATTTGAATCTGTGCCTCTTTCAAAACAAACTGTAGCCAGAAGAACAGAAGACATCAGTCTGCAACTGTCTCAAAGTTTAAAATCTTGTATTGAAAACTGCTCATATTTTTCGCTCGCGATTGATGAAAGTACTGACATCACTGACACTTGCCAGCTTCTTATTTTTGTTAAAGTTATCCAGGAGGATTTTACTGTTATTGAAGAATTGTTGAAAGTTTGCTCTTTGCATGACACTTGTAGAGGGACAGACATATTTTCTGCAGTTCATAGTGCCGTAGATGAAGTAGGTGGTTTTGGAAAGTTGTCTGCAGTGTGTACTGATGGTTGCAAAGCTTTTATTGGTTCAAATACTGGTTTTGTTGGACTTCTAAAGCAAAACAAAATTAACGTACCTACATTGCATTGCATAATTCATCAAGAGGCCCTTTGTGCAAAGTCCATAAATCTAAAAGACACCATGGCTACTGTTGTGAAAATAACAAATTTGATAAGAGGAGGACACCAGTCCTTAAATCACAGGAAGTTTTTATCATTTTTAGAGGAAGTAGATTCTAGCTACGGTGATCTCCTGCTTTCTACAGAAGTAAGATGGCTTAGTCGAGGGAAATGTTTAATATCATAATCTGGCATATCTCACAGACATCACACAACATTTGAACATATTGAATTTGCAGCTACAAGGGGAAAAGCAAACCATTTTTCAATTGATGGATATGTTGATGGTTTTAAAAAGAAGCTGAATCTATTTAGACTTTCTTTGCAAAAAAATGATCTGTTCCATTTTTCAAGTTGTAAGCAGTTGTTGTCAGAGATAGAAAGTGCAAACTTCAGTAAGTACGCAGCTGACATTGAACATTTGATTTGTGAATTTGATCGACGATTTCAAGATTTTGAAATGTTTCGTCCGCAAACGGAACTTTTTAATAACCCAATTATGTGCACAGTGGAGTGCCAGCCATCAGATCTTCAACTAGAGTTGTGTGACCTTCAGTGTGACCCCTTCCTCAGTACTGTAAAGGCATTAGGAGCTGACTTCTGGAAATTGCTACCAAATGAACGTTACCCGTGTCTGAGAAAATGGGCACTAAAGATGTGCTCTATATTCGGCAGCACATATCTCTGCGAGACAACATTCTCTTCCATGAAGTTAATTAAATCTAAGACCAGGAACAGAATGACCGATTCGACATTGTCCCATACTCTCCGAATCGCCACGTCAAAAATGGAAGTGGACTTCAAATCTCTGGTGGAAAGCTGTGACAAGTCACAATCGTCGCACTGAGACATTAAAGGTAATTTTAAAATGAATAATTAATGGATTTGTTACAAATCAAATATGTAGTCAAAGTGCAAGCATTATTTATATATTACTATATCGCATAGGTCCCTACTGTCATTTTTGACGATATTCTTAAGTGTGGCCCGCGGGTCTTGGCCTTGGCTTTAATCCGGCCCTCGGGCAACCTCAAGTTGGCCACCACTGCTGTAGAGGATTTCTGATCACATTCACGTAATCCGCTTCACCGGCAAAGATCCCAACAGTGGAACTTCCTATCTATACACTTATCTACATTGGAAAGATAGAATTAATCATCTTTCCGACAAATATGTATAGGTGAACGTTGACGCAAACATGACAGCGCAATCGTGAAACCGGAATTCCTCTAATCAATGCCACTAATCAATATTTGATCTCACTATTCAAGGCCACTAATCAATATTTGACGTCCCTAATCAATGCCACTATTCAATATTTGATCTCAGTATTCAAGGCCATTAATGAATATTTGACGTCCCTATTCAATGCCACTATTCAATATTTGATCTCAGTATTCAAGGCCACTAATCAGTATTTGACGTCCATAATCAATGCCACTAATCAATATTTGATCTCAGTATTCAAGGCCACTAATCAATGTTTGACGTCCCTAATCAATGACACTAATCAATATTTGACGTCCTTAATCAATGTCACTAATCAATACTTGACCTCAATATTCAAGACCACTAATCAATGTTTGACGTCTCTAATCAATGACACTAATCAATGTTTGACGACCCTAATCAATGACACTAATCAATATTTGACGTCCTTAATCAATGCCACTAACTCTTCTTGGTGACAGGACAGTAAGTACTCCTGGATTTCATTGTTTCTACAATAGGTGACACCTTGGGCAGGCCATCCTTGTGCGCAACAATATGGTGGCAGCTGAGGTTGATATGTCTGCGTGGAACAATGCAGAATTGCAGGTACATACGGTTAGGGTGCAGACCCCAGTTCATTTCGTGATTGTTAATGTGTACGCCTGTAATGGGAAGATGAACACACAACAATGGCAAAATCTCTTCGAGTTCGATGAAGAGAATGTTATTTTCTGCGGAGACTTTAATGCTAGGGGAAACCAGTGGGGTAACGTCATAACCAACAAGCAGGGAGAAGACATAGAGAACGCACTGGTATCGGCCGATTTAGTGTGCTTGAATGATGGAAGGGCAACAAGAATGGCCACTCGAACAGGGGACTCTGATAGTGTCATAGACCTTGCACCGGTGTCTTCCACCTTTGCACCGGTTTGCAGGTGGAGTGTACTGGGGTTCCACGGAAGTGATCACTATCCGTGTGTCCTCCTAATTGAGAAAAGCAGAAATAGAAGCCAGAAAAGAAAGCTCAACACATTCCACTACGAGAAAACAGACCAGGACGTCATTACCAAAATCAGACATGGGAAACAGAGCGCCCCTCGTAGCAGGCAGGAGAGATGGACGCAGCCACCCTGGTGGAACGTAGAAGTCGAGGAAGCTTGACGGAGCAAGAGACAAACGGCCACGACATGGCAGAAAGCCAGAAAGAATGGAAGAACACAACCTGAGCTCTTGAAGCGTCTGAAAGTAGAGGTCGACCAAAAAATGATGCACTTTAAACTATGCGCTAAGCAGGCTAAGGATGCCAAATGGGATGATTTCTGTAAAAAAAAAAGTGTGCTAAGAAAAATCGCTCGCCACATTCTAGCGCCTTCATCAGCGCATGAATGGCACACCACGACACAGAGGCATACCAGACTTTCAGAGCACAGGCCGGATATGGCACAAATCTGATGAGAGCAAAGGGAAGGCCCTGCTTGCCCGCTACATTGAGCAGACGGACCAAAGAAATGAGGCTGTAAGAATGAGGATACGGGGATGGCTGTCAAAATTGTGTAAGGATGTAGTGCTGGAGTGGCTACACAGCTACTTACTACCTCTACCGAAGCCAAACAAGGACCATTCTCAGATCAGTGCCTACAGAATCATCACAATGCAGACCACTTCGGGCAAGCTGCTGGAGAAAATAGTTGCCCGTGTCCTCACCTGTCACCTTGAACAGAAACGCGCATTCCCACCCACACTCGGAGGTTATAGATATAACAAAGAGACATGGCTCAACGCGGCAGTCTTTGCTTATGACGTCTTCGAAGGCTTCCACAGACGAGAGGAGACATGTGCTGCTGCTATAGATCTGGAGGATGCATACAGCGGGGTGCCATTTGAATATCTCATGCATATGCTCCTCAAGCTGGCGGTGCACCCCTTCCTCATTAGATGGATCGCTGCGGCACTGTTTCAGAGGAAGGTAATACTGAGATGTGGAAGTTGGTCTTCCGAGCCAACATCCATTTGTCCAGGGCTGCCTCAAGGCTCACCATTGTCACCAGTTCTATTTAACGTGTACACAATAAAAATCACGGAACAACAGCTGGACGGGAGGGGAAGAACTATGACTTTTGCTGATGATATTCTGGTGTATCGACAGGGAAGAGACAGACGGGGAATCGCTTCCACAATGCAAGACGAACTCGATCGCATTTCTTCCTGTTGTGGGGTTTCAGGTGCCTTGGTTAATCCTAATAAAGCATCAGTTTCATGGTTCTCCCTTAACAATCATATCGTTAATACGACCACACCGGTAGTACGAATAGGAGCTGATGAGGTGACCAGGGACAAGTTGATGACATACTTTGGAGTTAAGTTTTATCGCAGCCTTTGTTTTAAGGACCACGTCGACCATGTGGTAACAAAATCCCGCAAAGAATTAGCCGACTTGAAGGTCATGGCAGCTGCCAACATCGAGCAGATGCTACTTACTGTTCTGTTCCAGGGATTAGTCCTCGCACCGATCGAGTATGCCCTGACAATTGTTACTGTCAAATTGACTCAAATTTGCAAAAATGAATTGAAAATTGTATTGTACGACTCAAATTGATACCCTGGAGAAAATACAAAAAGAAGCCATGCGCATTATCCTGGGATGTACAAGGGACACTCCCTGTGTAGCAATGAGGTATCTTCTGGACTTTCCAACCATGGATGACAGAATCAAGAACTGGAGAGCACGAGCATACCTGAAGTTTAGTACAGATAAAGAGCATCTATTGTACCACGTGCTCAACGCAGAGAAAGGTGCCAGGCTAAAAAGAGGCAAATAATGACTTTCTCGTGTATTGTCACACTCGAAAGGAAAAGTAGGGAATAGAACCCGGTCGTGGAACCCATTTGGTGTTGAGGTCAACGGTCTTATTTGCGATAACACCGATGAGAAAGATGCAGTCATCTATACAGACGGATCTGTAAGACGACACCAAAGAAGTGCATGGGCATTTACAGCACGCTCGACAGGCAGAATAGTCAAGGAAGACAGTGATGCATACGTTATGACCACGAGTAGCATGACAATGGAGGCGATGGCAGTGACCATGACATTCAAATGGTTAGAGTCACAAGACTACACCCACGCATGCATACTGAGTGATTCGATGAGCATGATTAAAAAAGTGGAGGCGGCCTCTGTACGCATGCAATGGGTAGAGTCTATGCAGAAATCCAAAATACATAAGGTCACCTTTGTCTATGTCCCTGGACATGCGGGAGTACGGGGAAGTGAAAGAGCGGACAGGTTGGCTAGCTGCGCTGTCGTTGGGGACGGGCAACCAATGGATCGGGCGGACATCATCAATGCCCTCCGAGATGTGGGAAGAGCACAGGACTTCGACAAACACAGATCCACGTCACTTCTTCGGATGATGGAAATGGGAGTTAAGATGGGCACAGCCAGAAATGAGAAACTTAGTGGCCGTGTAAGATGACTTTTCAACCAACATAGAACTGGAGTCGTCAGTCGTTGGACACTGAGGGAATTGCTGAGGAGGGGATCTGAGCACCTATGGACATGTTCGGAGTGCAATGATGATGACCCGCAAATAACTCAATAACTCAACAATAATTCAATATTTCACCTCAATAACCGATGCCACTAATCAATATTTGACGTCCCTAATCGATGCCACAAATCAATATTTGACGTCCCTAATCGATGGAGAAATCAATATTTGACGTCCCTAATCGATGGAAGAAATCAATATTTGACGTGCCTAATCGATGCCATAAATCAATATTTGACGTGCCTAATCGATGCCATAAATCAATATTTGACGTTTCAAATCGATGCCACAAATCAATATTTGACGTGCCTAATAGATGGCACAAATCAATATTTGACGTCCCTAATCGATGCCACAAATCAATATTTGACATGCCTAATCGATGGCACAAATCAATATTTGACGTGCCTAATCGATGCCATAAATCAATATTTGACGTTCCAAATCGATGCCACAAATCAATATTTGACGTGCCTAATCGATGGCACAAATCAATATTTGACGTCCCTAATCGATGCCACAAATCAATATTTGACATGCCTAATCGATGGCACAAATCAATATTTAACGTGCCTAATCGATGCCATAAATCAATATTTGACGTCCCTAATCGATGCCATAAATCAATATTTGACGTGCCCAATCGATGCCATAAATCAATATTTGACGTCCCTAATCGATGCCA
Source organism: Megaustenia siamemsis (assembly GCA_032433765.1). Lineage (NCBI taxonomy): Eukaryota > Metazoa > Mollusca > Gastropoda > Stylommatophora > Ariophantidae > Megaustenia > Megaustenia siamemsis. Next base: position 20,870,069 of record JAVIAB010000008.1, read on the forward strand.
TAAATCAATATTTGACGTTCCAAATCGATGCCACAAATAAATATTTGACATGCCTAATCGATGGCACAAATCAATATTTGACGTCCCTAATCGATGCCACAAATCAATATTTGACATGCCTAATCGATGGCACAAATCAATATTTGACATGCCTAATCAATGCCATAAATCAATATTTGACGTCCCTAATCGATGCCACAAACCAATATTTGACGTCCCTAATCGATGCCACAAATCAATATTTGACGTTCCAAATCGATGCCACAAATCAATATTTGACGTGCCTAATCGATGGCACAAATCAATATTTGACGTCCCTAATCGATGCCACAAATCAATATTTGACATGCCTAATCGATGGCACAAATCAATATTTGACGTCCCTAATCGATGCCAGAAATCAATATTTGACACGCCTAATCGATGCAACTAATCAATATTTGACGTCCCTAATCGATGTCACTAATCAATAAACGATGTAGAGGTGCGCTCAAAGTAAACGTACGAGATCACCCACTACTGTAACCTATTTACTCCTTGCAATTCACCAATTATTCATCGTTTCTATCCACTGTTTCTATCCGCAGCAACAAGACGAGGACTACTACAACATTTACCTGCCTACAATCAATGGCCCATGCATCGTGGGATTTATCCCTGAACATTTGTCAGGCGCTGATGAGGTCGTTAATGAAAGTTTAGTGTATGACGGTCTAAGGGGCAATTTCTGTTTTGGAAACATTTTAGGAACTGGCAAAAATGCTGAAGGGTAAGAGCGGTCACATATGTTATCGTAGTAAGACTACGTGTAGGCAGTATGTGGTGAGGTTTTATACTAATGGTAGGAGGTAACAACTTAACTGGTTTGGCCACCTGGTCAGAATGAACCCTCACCAACCACCATCAAGTGCTTTCTTCTCGACAATGCATGGAAAAAGACCAAGAGGAAGACCCAGAAGAAGATGGATAGATGCAGTGACAGAGACATGTAACAACAAAGGAAAATCACTAATTCAGACAGTTCGAGCAGCTCAAGAACGACAAATGATATAAACCACGACACCTTTTAGGTATCAGTGAGAAAAAGAAAGAAAGAAGTAGAAAGTAAAACCTAGATGGTATGAAGTAAGACTAAAATATTCTACTGATGACGTATGATAAGACATTCTATTGATGGTATGTGATAAGACATTCTATAGATGGTATGTGATAAGACATTCTATAGATGGTATGTGATAAGACATTCTATTGATGGTATGTGATAAGACATTCTATAGATGGTATGTGATAAGACATTCTATTGATGTTATGTGATAAGACATTCTATTGTTTTTGTCGAACAGCTTCTTATGTGGCTAATTCTACCAATGTTTGACAAACACACATGACTACAGAATGAACAAGTCAGGCCCACTGATCCACAGGGTTTTCCATTCTTTTTCATGAGTCTTTTCTCTTCTACGTTTTAACTACAGTAAAGTCTCGATTATGCGGTACTCAATAATCCGGAATTCTCAATTTAACGGACTTTTTTTTTTTTTTAATTATTATAGGGAGAAAGCTTGAATCATGTTTTGTTCAGTTAAATTAAATGCCTTTATCCGGAAATCGAAAACGCTACAACACGGTTTGTGCGCTGCGCTTACTTCTACAGGCTCTATCATTACACAATATTGCGTTTACAATAGTGTATTTACAGTAATATACTTCAAATAGGAGCGAACATATTTTATTCAATCCAGACATTGTGTCTCCAAATATTCCAAGTAAAAGCGACAGACAGTCTATATCTTCACTTTTTCCCCCGACTAAATGTTTTTGTCGGGAAATCTTAGTCGTGCCAAAAACACTTATCTACATGATTTTACAAATTTGCTTAATTTTCTCATAGCCTGCTTTAGATCTAAAGTTGGTCATGAATATGTCAAAAATATGGCGTTTGACAGTCTGACCGAAAATTAGAAGCAGACGTATTGTTTGTGAAAATTGAAGAGCCCATAACTTTGATGATTATAAATCAAAGGTTGAGCAGCCGGCGTGCAGTGACATAGAGATGGTGAGAAGAAAGGGGGAGGGGTTCAAAAATTACCGACTGGAAATTCAAAAAGAGTAAGATACAGAGTTTGACGTTAGTTTGTCTCAGACATTTGTGCAAGCTGAAATTCGTTCCATCAGTATAAATTATACATGATATGCTATAAACGCATGTGTGCATACTTTTTAACGGAATACATTTTTGTGTTAAATAATGGCCTCTACGAGTGCAAACCACACCTCAATTTCCCGCAAAGGTAAACGCAAGCGAACTGTATTGACACTGAACCAGAAGATTGAAATCGCTAGTAGACTTGAAAAAGGCGTTAATCGCAACGTTTTGATGACTGAATTTGGCATAGCCTCTTCAACATTATATGACATACGAAATCAAAAAGATGAGTTGTTTAAGTTTGCGTCGGAGTCTGAAAGCAGCAACAATATACACCAGAGACGAAGTATGAAACGGCCAAAATTTGAAAAACTCGACGACGTCCTTTATGTGTGGTTTTTAGAAAGAAGAAGAAAAGGAATGCCAATATCAGGACCCATGTTGATAGAGAAAGCTAGTGAATGTCACACGAATTTAAATATTTCTGAGCATTGCAATTTTTCAATCATGTTTTTTCATAAATTTTGAGTTTGGTTTTCTTACTCTCGATTATCCAGAAAAATTCAATTATCCAGAATGGGTTCTTCCCCGAGCATTCCGGATAATCGAGACTTTACTGTATTTGGTTATGGTTATGATTATGGAAGGCCCCGGTATCACTGCAAACGAATTAAAATCCATAATTGCTCAACCGCCCGTGCCAGTAGAATCAACCGAATTACTATTTCATCTCCCAAACAAAGAAAGGTAGCTGTAGTCCCCATCATAGCTGTAGTCTCATCACACGCCTAAAGACATAAGGCGAAACCGCACAGGAAGTGAACACAGCCATCTGTTCTCCATCATACGATATCATCATTCATTGCAAACAATCGAAATATCGAAACACAAACAAAACAGATGAAACGCACAGCTTACGGTGTGCACAGAACAATTAACTCAGTAGCTCATGCAACAAGCCGGGCTTGGAATATGAGGAAACTGCAACAAGGAACACCCTTCAGACAAAGCCTTTAATGGTTCCTGCCGCCTATTCACCATATTGACATTAAGTTCGCGTCCTCCTGAAGATGTTGATCGTCATTAAAAAAAAATGTATAGCGCTTGATGATGTTAGGACATCACCCTGACTCCAAATCCGAACATATGAAACACAGTTAGTCACCGGACTTTTAACTATATATGAAGTGTGCTTATAAGTTGATGGTATGACATAAAATGTTATGCGTCTTTGTACATATGGTACGAGATAATAAGTTCATAGGGCTCAGATCCCCTCCACAGCACGTTCCACAGTATGAGACATACCCACTATACACTAGCGGAAGTATCGAAGATGGCTTCAACTCAAATGCACGACCTCCGTACCACTATGTCAGACCTTGTCCCAAAAACCTCCTTTGTCGCCTCTTACACATAGCCAAACCCAAACTGGTGAACTCTACACATGGCCAAACCCAAACTGGTGAACTCTACACATGGCCAAACCCAAACTGGTGAACTCTACACAGGGCCAAACCCAAACCAGTGAACTCTACACATGGCAAAACCCAAACTGGTGAACTCTACACATGACCAAACCCAAACCAGTGAACTTTACACATGGCCAAACTCAAACTGGTGAACTCTACACATGGCCAAACCCAAACCGGTGAACTCTACACATAACCAAACCCAAACCAGTGAACTCTACACAGGGCCAAACCCAAACCGGTGAACTCTACACATGGCCAAACCCAAACTGGTGAACTCTACACATGACCAAACCCAAACCATTGAACTCTATACATGGCCAAACCCAAACCGGTGAACTCTACACATAGCCAAACCCAAACCAGTGAACTCTACACAGGGCCAAACCTAAACTGGTGAACTCTACACATAGCTAAACCCAAACCGGTGAACTCTACACATGGCCAAAACCAAACCAGTGAACTCTACACATAGCCAAACCCAAACTTGTGAACTATACACATGGCCGAAACGGTGAACTCTACACATAGCCTAACCGAAACCGGTGAACTATACACATGGCCAAACCAGTGAACACAACAAATAGCCAAATCCAAACCAGTGAACATTACACATAGCCAAACCCAAACTGCTGAACTCTACACATGGCCAAACCCAAACTGGTGAACTCTACACATAGCCAAACCCAAACTGGTTAACTCTACACATGGCCAAACACAAACTGGTGGATTCTACACATAGCCAAACCAGTGAACTCTACACTTAGCCAAACCCAAACCGGTGAACTATACACATGGCCAAACCGGTGAACTCTACACATGACCAAACTCAAACCGGTGAACTCTACACATGGCCAAACCCAAACTGGTGAACTCTACACATGGTCAAACCCAAACCGGTGAATTCTACACATGGCCAAACACAAACCAGTGAACTCTACACATAGCCAAACCCAAACTGGTGAACTCTACCCATAGTCAAACCCAAACCGGTGAACTCTACACGTGGCCGAACCCAAGCCGGTGAACTCTACACATAGCCAAACCAAACCAGTGAACTCTACACATAGCCAAACCCAAACTGGTGAACTCTACACATGGCCATACCCAAATTGGTGAACTCTACACATAGCCAAACCCAAACCGGTGTGAACTCTACACATAGCCAATTCGATGAACTCTACACATGGCCAAACCCAAACCAGTGAACTCTACACATGGCCAAACCCAAACTGGTGAACTATACATAGCAAGTTTAAAGAATCTATGCACATAGCTTGAGGTCACACTATATATCATAATCTATGCAGATAGCTTGAGGTCACACTATATATCATAATCTATGCAGATAGCTTGAGGTCACACTATATATCATAATATATGCAGATAGCTTGAGGTCACATTATATTTAATCATAATCAAGTACCGCGACTACTGGCGTAGGTGATCATGTCTCTCCACAGCTTTCGATCTTGACAGTTATTTATCATGTCTGTTGTTGACCTTCTGCCAAGCCATTCTCTTATGCTGTCTGGTATCTTTTCTCTTTGCTTTAGTCTATCTCTTCGTCCCTAAATTTTGCCAGTTGTCACAATATATTGCAGCTGTTCCTTTCTCATTATTGGTCAACAAATTGTGATGGTTCCTTCCTAATATTTAAAATGAGCTCTCCTTTTTTCTTCGTATCTGTGCTTACATAATAATAAGAAAGACATAACGCTTGTGGTTTAAGGCTAAACGTAATGCTAATGGTATTAGTTATGACCATGTGCAGATCGTATGAGTCTCTGTCTAGTCCTTTTTCGCATGAGTCTCTGTCTAGTCCTTTTTCGCATAAGCTTGGTATCTTCTTTTCTCTTCTCACTGGTACCTAAAAGGTGTCGTGGTTATATCATTTGTCGTTCTTGAGCTGGCTGCTCGAACTGTCTGAATTAGTGATTTTCCTTTGTTGTTACATGTCTCTGACACTGCATCTACACATCTTCTTCTGGGTCTTCCTCTTGGTCTTTTTCCACGCATTCTTGAGAAGAAAGCACTTGATGGTGATTGGTAAGGATTCATTCTGACCAGGTGGCCAAACCATTTAAGTTGTTGTTGTTCTATATATTCTTGGCAGGGTTTAGTTCCTACCATTTTTCTAATGATTTCATTTGGCATTCTATCTCTTCTTGTGTTGTTTGTTACTTTTCTCAAACATCGCATCTCACATGTATTGATCTTTCTTAATTGTGATTTAGAAAGGGTCCATGTTTGACTTTCACAGCACAAAGTTGGTATGAAAATACTATTTATCATTTGTTTTTTAGCTGCTATAGAAATGTTTGGATGTCTTAGCAATGGTGAAAGCTGGTATGTGACAGCATAAGCTTGGTATTTTAGGGGCAAATGAAGATTTTCGTCCTGGTATAAATTGGTTATTGGTTATGGAAGGCCTCGGTATCACTGCAAACGAATTAAAATCCATAATTGCTCAACCGCCCGTGCCAGTGGAACCATCCGAATTACTAACTCATCTCCCAAACAAAGAAATGTAATCGTAGCAGTCTCAGCACACGCCAAAAAACATAAGGCGAAACCGCGCAGAAAGTGAACACAGTCAACTGTTCCCTGTCATACGATATCATCCTTCATCGTAAACAATTGGAACATCGAAACATTTTCAAAACGGATGAAACACACAGCTCACAGTGTGCACAGAGCACTTAACTCAGTAGCTCCTGCAACAAGCCGGACTTGGAATATGAGGAAACTGCAACAAGGAACACCCTTCAGACATAGCCTTCAATGGTTCCTGCCGCCTATCCACCATATACCATGGAAGTTCACGTCCTCTCGAAAATGATGATTGTCATATTGAGAACAAAAAATGTATAGTGCTTGATGATGTTAGGACATCGTTCTTGACAGTACACCAACCGAACATATAAACACACAGTTAGTCGTCGAATTATCACCGTCACACATCAAACAACAGACCCTGCGGTTAGCGTACAACGAACGAAACACGGTGCAAATTCCCAAAGATGAAAATCTTCGGTCGACTTGACAGAGATATCCATTATTGCGTTTCAGCTTGTAAATAACTTGCGTCCAAAATCCCAAAGTCGGCCATTGAATAGCACTCACTGTGACGTAAACCCCCTGGTCCAAATATTTCGCACTTGCCATACACATCTACGGTCCATTCATGATTTACGTTTAACTAACAGATTCATTATAAAAAAAAAATAAAGACAAGTGGAACAATATTAAAACAGGTAAATGAATTTAAATATTTGGGAACTTTGTTAACCTCAGACGGAAGATGTACAAAAGAGGTGCAATGCAGAATGATTCAGGTAAAAGCAGCTTTAAAAAAAAATGAGGAAGATACTGTGCAATCCATTTTTGACAATATAAACAAGAAAAATAGTTCTTAAATGTTATGTAGAGCCAGTCTTAACATATGGATGTGAGTCATGGACAATAGGACAACAAACAAGAAAATCACTGGAGTCTGTAGAAATGTGGTTTTACAGAAGAATGTTGAGAATACCATTGACAGTTAAGAAGAGTAATGAAAATGTTCTGAAAGAGGTCAAAGCAAAAAGAGAGCTAATTTCCAATATTAGGAAGAAACAATCATCATTTTTTGGCCATGTAATGAGAAGGGAACAACTGGAATATATTGTAACAACTGGAAAAATTGAGGGGCGAAGAGATAGAAGGAAGCAAAGAAAAAAAATACCAGACATCTTAAGAGAATGGCTTGGCAGAAGTAATAATACACATGTAATATACCAGGGCGGCCATCAGTGAGAGGAGAACTGTTTAACAGACAGTTAAATAGACAATTATACATATAGAAAGGTGAAGAGATAGACAAGCAAACTGGCGGATCCACATAAAGACTGGCAGGTATATCGACATGTAGATATACTGAGAGAGACAGCGAGAAATCTGCGTTGATCAGCAGACGAGAGGCAGACAAAATGAGAGGCAAGCAGACACAAAAAAGACAAAGAGGCGGAAATCAAACGGCAGAAATTTAGGCAGACAAACAGACGAAAAGACAAGAAAGCGGAAGTGAGACAGGCAAATATACAGGCAGACAAACAGGTAATCAAACATATGGTGGAACAGCAAAAGAGACAAACACAAAGGCAGAAGACATGCATGTAGCATAGAAAGAATGAAAGAAAGACTCGAGTGAAATCAAGAAAGGAGTAAAGAACAAAGGAAAAAAGTGAAAGGCAGATTGAAGGAAAAACAGACGGATGGTTGGAGGGAATGATGAACGGACGGACAGACATATTGGCAGACAGGATACATACAGACATACAAACAGAGAGACAGATAGTATGTCTCCAAGATAAAGCAAATGTTCATTATCATTTGAATATCCTCAATAATTTTAGAAGTATCCTGGAATGCACCATCACAGAGGACTGCTGGGAGTTCTTGTCAGTGGAGGGGACACTTGGCTACTACACTACACACCAGCTGCTATTTGCCATCTACGGAGAGCACGTGAGTTGACGGGTCTGGAGTTTTTCTAGAAACATCTATTAACGATCATAATAACCTAGATGTGTTGATGCTTTTGTACTGCTGGAAGAATCTAGAAAAACTCATCGCCATCATCATTGTGTGCCGTCTCCGCATCGAAGGTTGGCCACCATGGAGCGACATTCCGCTCTGTCTCTTGATTTGATGGCGCAGGTTGTCATTGATTGACTTGTCCATCTTTTTATGTTACTCGTCCATGTTTGTCTTGGTCAGCTTCTGCCTCTTTTACCTTGTATTTTCCCTTCCAAGGTTACTTATAGTAGGCTGTTGTGTCTGTTAACATGCCCCAACAATTTCATTTGCCTTGTACTAATTGTGTTTAGTAGTTCTCTTTTAATTTTTTATTCAAGATGGCGTCAGCATGTGAACAGTGTTTTCCGTTACAGCGGGTGTTGTTTCGAAATATGTTGGTTACCTACATCGTCTGCTTGGATTTAGTGCTCTGTTCATGTATGTTGTAGTTGCTTAACTTCTGACAGGCTGGTGGACTGTGGGAATACTCGTTGTTAAGTGGGTATTTGTCTTCTTTTCAATCGAGATAGACCTATCGGTGATAGGTCATTGTTTTTTTTCATTGTTGCTGCGGGCAGACGGGAATGTCCACTCCGAATTGTACAAAGTCTGTGACGGTGGGTGGGGTGGAAGAGTCAAAAATTATCTACGGCCCAGAAATTGAAAACAGTAAAGTGTGTGGTACACAAGAGGCATGTTCAGGACACGAAAGACGAATGTGGCTGACCACAGTGAAAGAGATTGGAGCCTCATCAGGCACTATTCCAGAGAAAGCTTTTGATAGGAATTCTAACTTGTATCGGAGGAAAGATCTAGAGAAACTACAACTAGTTTAAGAAATAAACAACAAGAGAAAGGGGAGGGAAGATTGTTCAATTGTGAACTTGAACGTTGTATATTTGAGAGAATTTTGATCCGAAGTTTGAACGATGCTTCTAAGTTTGAATTGTTGGTGCATGGCCCAGTGAAAGAATGGTATCTGTAAATGCATTCGATGATTGAATCAAGTCATCGTTTCCGTTGCGCTCGTGTTCTCTATGCTTTTTGACGCTGCTTTATTTCTGCGTGTGTTTTGATTCCATCCAATTATTATCAATTAACTGATGCAGCCAAGATGAATATAGAAGCAAAAAGCATAAATATAAAGTTTTAGTATCGACGACTGAGAACATTAATCGAAAAGTACACAGAAGTAAACAAACCAATATATGCCTGCTTTATAGACTACACCAAAGCTTTCGATAGAATACACCATAACCAACTTATAGACTGCCTAAAGGATATAAATCTAGACGACAGACATACGACTAATATGTAATTTGTACTGGGAGCAAACAGCAATAATAAGATATAACAAGGAGAACTCTACACCCATGGACATAAAAATAGGAGTAAGACAAGGATGCATCCTATCACCAAGCTTGTTCAATCTATACACTGAGCAAATCTTTAAAAACATCTCAGAGATACCAGGCCAAAACATTAATGGAAAGATAATCAATAACCTAAGATATGCTGATGATGGGTACAAATAATAGAAATAAATATTATTATCTATAGGGAACGTCCGAGGCGATAATATGGAATAATAGAACAAAGAAGTATGTGTTAGCATTCGGAAAAATTGACAGACAAACAACAATAGAAAAAAAACTATTCATGCTGTTTCGTCCAATAAATGTTTGTCTGCAACACAAGTATTCAGCCCTACTGGGAGATACTTGCATTAATAGGAAAGTACAAATATACAATTTATTTCCGGTCTGTGATCGTTACCCTTTGCTATAGTCATTGAGAACGCCTTCGTGTAAGACACTGCTACAATAGCTAATTTTTTTTTACCTGGGTGGCAGTGTGCCAAACGTTCGGCTTCTCGTGGCAAGGCGCGGTGCCAGGGAGTACGGGTTCGATCCCGCTTCGGACTATATATTGTTCTTCGTTTTTTTCTATTGTTGTTTGTCTGTCAATTTTTCCGAGTGCTAACACATACTTCTTCGATATGCTGATGATACTGTTCTACTGATAGAAAATCCTAAAGACCTACAACAATTGCTTAATGTGATGAACATAACAAGCAAGAAATATGGACTAGAAATGAATATCAAAAAGACTAAAACTATGATCATAAACAAAGAAAATTCTCAAGACCTACAATTAAATATCACAGTTGAGGGAATACATCTGGAGACAGTCCAGAGCTACAACTACCTGGGACATACTATAACCAATGATGGAAAATGCAAAACTGAAATAAACAAAAGAATAGGTATGGCAAAAAGTAATTTTAATGCCATGAAAAATATACTAACAACAAAACAAATATCAGCAGGGCTGAAACTAAGAATGGCAAAATGTTACGTCTTCTCAATATTCCTGTATGGTGCAGAAACATGGACATTAGACAAGAAAACAGAACAGAAAATTGAAGCCTTTGAAATGTGGATTTATAGAAGAATAGGTCGAATTGGGTGGAAACAAAAGATAAAAAACGATAAAGTTTTAAAACAACTGAAAATAAAAAGAGAACTACTAAATACAATTAAGACAATACAAATGACATTTTTGGGGCATATTAAAAGACACAGCAGCCTACTAAAAGTAATATTGGAAGGAAAAATACAAGGTAAAAGAGGGAGACCAAAACTAACATGGACGAGTAACATCAAAAGATGGACAAGTCAATCTATGACAGCCTGCACCATTAAAGCAAGAAACAGAGTAGAATGGCGATCCATGGTAGCCAACCTTCGTTACGGAGAAGGCACGCGATGCTGATGATCGACGACTGAAGTTAAAAGGAACTTATTACGAAGCGTGGAAGTGGTACAAGTGTGTATGGCCCTTTTCGTCTTAAAAGACGGTCTAGTGGAGGTTATTGTGTATTTTTTTTTAGGTATTGTTTTTGCCGATCAGCTTCTCTCGTGGCTAATTCTACCAATGTTTGACAAACACACGCGGTCACATAATGAACAGGTCAGGCTCGCTGATCCACAGGGTTTTTTCATCCTTTTTCATGAGTCTCTTCTCTTCTAAGTTTCTCCTTAGCAGTTTCAAATGATGTTATACCATTATTTATACATGTTCTCCATGATGTGCGATCACTTGCCAGATGTCCCCAGTCATATTCACATATGGAGAAGTCATTCAGAGATGATTTACAGATATCTCTATATCGTAGTTTAGGTGTGCCGATTTGTCTTTTTCCGTGTGTTATTGGTCGTTTCAAATCTAAATGTTCACGATTAACATGAAATATCTCCTCTTTCCCTGCACTTACAAACTTGATTTTTTGCATCTGGCCTTGTTTTTCCAAGGTCCCACCGATTTCACAAAATTTAATGATGTAGGAAGTATGCTTCATCATGAAGCAGCACTTTCCTTTGATCTCAGTGAATTTACGGATCTTTTTGCTCCTGGAGAAAATAATTTACCGTACATTAATGGAAATCAGCTTCTCGACATAGGCGTCTCTACACAACTTGAAAGTTGGAGGCGTTTATTAACTGTTTACTTTCTATTGTTTACTTTCTTTAAAATACTATGAGAATGTCAATGTTATAGCCTTTACAGACGGTCTAAAACAAATCAGCGTATAAACAGTTCCATTAATGAACACTATTTAAACAATATACAACAAAGAATACATTTAAAAAAAATTAATTATCCGTTGCGAGCGATAACGAGCATGACATATCAAGCAAAGTTATTGTTTATGGGTACGCATGTGACTAAAGAGTCCGATGTAAGCACGGGATCCTCTTCACTGTAAAGAGCTACATTGTTCGTTTTATGTCTTTCCATGTGAATTTCATTATTTTACGTAAACAAGACATATGAAAGTGATTTAGTTTCTTTGCATGCCTGCAGTACACATATCAAGAATCTTTACATTTTCAAAACGTTATCAACTTTAGCTAAAGATTGATCATGCGGACATATAAAAACGTCCATTATTATTTCATTTATTCTGAATCAGAGGAGTCTAACATATTGATTACTAATCTGGGCTGAACGAACGATAGCCCATCTTTTTTCCAATAGTCATTTTCTTCTTTTAAGACATGATCTTCACATTTGCACCAAAAATCTTTGTCAATCTGTGATAGAGCAGCATATGTCAGTCCTTTTATATCGCATAGTTTAAAACTTGTATTCTCAGCTGCCACCTGCCCTTTAATTTTTGCCCAAACGAGTTCAATGGGGTTTAATTGTGGATGATAAGGGGGCAGTCTCAAGCACGTATGACCATGCTGTTGAATGATTTTGTCTATTTGGAATACTTTGGTCTTTTGCGATTTCTTAACAAGTGACAGTAATTCAGGTTTCAAAAATCCCTCGTTAAATGGAATTCCGTCCTTTCTTAGCCAAATCTTTATAACATCTTTTGTACTGGTAGATGTAGGAATTTTGTCTTCTTCTGCCACAGCGTTGTGGTACGACGCGTTGTCCATTACCAGACAGGATGGTCTGTCTAGAATTGGAAGAAGAGTATTTTCAATCCACTCTCTAAATATATGGCCATTCATCTCGGTGTGATAGTCCCTGTTGTCAGTATAATTAGAGGTGAATATAAGTTCTGCATTTTTCACCAACCCTTCTTTTCGGCTGCCTGCATGTGCCATTATAATACGCTGTCCTTTTCCAGTGGGTACACATCTTTTAATACTTCCATCTGATAACTGCCATTCCTTTGCACTTGTGTGGTGAGAATTTATCCAAGATTCATCTAGAAATACAATATCATAACCTTGGTTACGCATTTCCCGTACTTCACGTAAATATTTACTCCTCATAGAAACTAAGTGCGGCTTCTCGCAGATGACATTTCTACCACTATCGTACTTTCTAAACGTAAAACCGATGCTTCTAACAGTTCTCCATAATGTTGTTTTCGACACAACAATGTCATTTTCTGCTCTCAGTCGAATTTTCAGTTTTCTTAAAGTCACAGTTTCTTTGGAATCGAACATTTTACAAATTGCTCTTCTAATCACTTCCTTGTCAAAACTATCTACTACTTTCTTTCTTCATAGCGTCCTAGTCTTGATTGAACTGGACACTCCGTTAGCTTTAAGCACTTGTTTGAAAAAGCGTTTGCTTATACCCAATGCGTGAATAGTTCTCTTTTCTGGCTTTGAGATGCTTCGATACAGTTTTCCACGCTTAGCTTCTATGCAAAAATATTTATACACCTTTATTGCCACTGATTGCAATGTAAGGAACTTTACTTTTATACCCTTTGACTAACAGATCACAAATTTAACGAAATTACACAATAATTAGGATACGCCGTTGCACATAAATCACAACAAAACGACAGGAAATGGGATGCACCGGATATAAAATTATAGCTATGACGCGTTTTATGTGTTTTTTAGTGCTTAAAACAGGGAAATTGGCGCGCATTACGTTCAAGATGACAAGTCCGTGGGTGCTCACTCATATGAAGCGGTAATTCCTCCAAATATATGGTTTGACCAAAATGCCTTAAATTTGTATACTTCAAATAAAGAATATTTAAAACTATACGTTTGTTGGTGAGGAAATGAATGTACTTCTTGGGACCAAAAAATCACAAGACCATATGCAAAATTTCAGCATTATCAATCAATTGGTTGCAGAGATATGGAATTTTAAACACCTTCAAAATATTTTGAAACGACCTATAGTTCACCATATAGTATTTGCCTGGGGATGCGCTTTTCTTCCATTCGCTGGACATGCCCCAGCCATCTTAGTCTTCGACATCTGAGCACCGACATGATCTTCCTCATTTCACTTTGCCTACATTGCCTGGCACGGAATATGGAGATAGTGCTTTACCCAGTCGCACTATCCCCCTCTCAACTTGAAAGAAGATGCAGGGGATGCCAGAAAGACGGTTAACGCCGTCTACTGCCTTAGGGTCCCTCCCTCCGGATTGTTAATCTGGTTTTACTCCCATAACCTTCTATTCTAATTAGAATCTAGTCCACAAAACAAGTGTGGCGGGTCTCGATAAAACAGAAAGTGAACTCTCGCAACCAGTAGTGCTATGAGACCGGAGAGAGAGAGAGAGAGAGAGAGAGAGAGAGAGAGAGAGTGAGAAAGAGAGAGAGACGGCTAGAAGATTTGGAGTGTCTATGCTCTCCTATCAAACAGTAACATTAACTTTCTCTCCAACAGCCACAAGGGACATCTCCCCTCCAGATACAGTAAATGATATTTTGTATTTCATGATGCAACATTTAGATCTTTTCCTTATCATCTCCACGTTTCGATTTATTATTGAAGATCATTTAATTGTATTATCTTGACCTTCATTTGTGGTTATTTGCTGTTTAATTTGATCAAAATGAGTACATTTTAGTCTATAGCCTTTTATTTTTGTGCTGTTGTTTATTGTTCCAGCTGAAGGCCTTTTGGCTGAAACGTTGTTCAACCTTTGTTTTATTTCTCACCTACGTAAAGCTGTTACCACACCACATTATTTCATATTAAATTGTCATTAATGTTTGGTCTCTGGGACGGGTTTATTGATCTACTTTGATTTTTATTTGCAGAAAATCAATTCGTGTTTGTCACTGGCCCGTCTACATATGCCTAGAACCATCGATAACAGACATTTACATAGACAGATACATAAACAGATACACAGAGAGTTTCATAGACTAATACATAGACAGATACATAGGCAGATACATAGACCGATACATAGACAGATACATAGACAGATACATTGACTGATACATAGACCGATACATAGACATATACATAGACAGATACACAGAGAGATACACAGACTAATACATAGACAGATACATAGACGGATACATAGACCGATACATAGACAGATACATAGACTGATACATAGACAGATACACAGAGAGATACATAGACAGATACATAGACAGATACATAGACTGATACATAGACCGATACATAGACATATACATAGACAGATACACATAGAGATACACAGACAGATACACAGAGATATACATAGACAGATACACAGAGAGATACACAGAGAGATACATAGACTGATACACAGAGAGATACACAGAGAGATACACAGAGAGATATACAGAGAGATACGTAGAGAGATACACAGAGAGATACACAGAGAGATACATAGACTGATACACAGAGAGATACATAGACTGATACACAGAGAGATATACAGAGAGATACGTAGAGAGATACACAGAGAGATACATAGACTGATACACAGAGAGATATACAGAGAGATACGTAGAGAGATACACAGAGAGATACACAGAGAGATACATAGACTGATACACAGAGAGATACACAGAGAGATATACAGAGAGATACATAGACTGATACACAGAGAGATACACAGAGAGATACATAGACTGATACACAGAGAGATACATAGACTGATACACAGAGAGATACACATACAGATACACAGAGAGATACACATACAGATACACAGAGAGATACATAGACTGATACACAGAGAGATACATAGACTGATACACAGAGAGATACACATACAGATACACAGAGAGATACACATACAGATACACAGAGAGATACACATACAGATACACAGAGAGATACACAGAGAGATACACAGAGATATACATAGACAGATACACAGCGATACACAGAGATATACACAGAGAGATACACAGAGAGATACACAGGGAGATACACAGAGAGATACATGGATAGATACACAGAGAGATATTCAGAGAGATACACAGAGAGATACACAGAGCGATACACAGGGAGATACATGGATAGATACACAGAGAGATACACAGAGAGATACATGGATAGATACACAGAGAGATACACAGAGAGATACACAGAGAGATACATGGATAGATACACAGAGAGATACATGGATAGATACACAGAAAGATACACAGAGAGATACACAGAGAGATATTCAGAGAGATACACAGAGAGATACACAGAGAGATACACAGGGAGATACACAGAGAGATACACAGAGAGATACACAGAGAGATACACAGGGAGATACATGGATAGATACACAGAGAGATACACAGAGAGATACATGGATAGATACACAGATAGATACACAGAGAGATACACAGAGAGATACACAGAGAGATACACAGAGAGATACACAGGGAGATACACAGAGAGATACATGGATAGATACACAGAGAGATATTCAGAGAGATACACAGAGAGATACACAGAGCGATACACAGGGAGATACATGGATAGATACACAGAGAGATATTCAGAGAGATACACAGAGAGATACACAGAGAGATACATGGATAGATACACAGAGAGATATTCAGAGAGATACACAGAGAGATACACAGAGAGATACATGGATAGATACACAGAGAGATATTCAGAGAGATACACAGAGAGATACATGGATAGATACACAGAGAGATATTCAGAGAGATACACAGAGAGATACACAGAGAGATACATAGACTGATACACAGAGAGATACACAGAGAGATACACAGAGAGATACACAGAGAGATACACAGAGAAATACACAGAGAGATACACAGGGAGATACACAGAGAGATACATGGATAGATACACAGAGAGATACACATAGAGATACACAGAGAGATACACAGAGAGATACACAGAGAGATACACAGGGAGATACACAGGGAGATACACAGAGAGATACACAGAGAGATACACAGAGACGCACACACAAAATTGAAATTCATTGTCAAGATAGGTGGAAAGAATGTAGATATAATATATCATAACAAAATGATGGAAAATGCGAGGTAGAAACTGAGGAAAATTAGAATGGAGAATAGAAATGAATAGAAACAATGGCCAACACGTTATTTTAATAATTGCAACAACAAAGAAATGAAATATATACACTAACTTTAAAGCTAATAATAACAGAAATACATTTGAAAACAAAATGTGCTGAATCTGTGTTGTTTGTAATGTAGGGTTAATTGAAGCCCTTGAAATGTTTAGTTTAGTTTAGTTTAGTTTGTTTTGGTTTGATTTGGTTTAGTTTAGTTTAGTTTAGTTTAGTTTGTTTTGGTTTGATTTGGTTTAGTTTAGTTTAGTTTAGTTTAGTTTAGTCGACAAGTCATCCTCATTGCACATCCAACAAGTCCATGAATGCTTAGATCTCCTTCGAGGTGTAACCCTCAACGTTTAGCGACTAATGACATTGATGTTGTGTTGTTTGACAAGTCTTCTTTGTTTTCCTGCTTAGTCCATCTTCATAAAGCATCTAGCATGTCTAATAAATTGTTTCAATGTTAACTATTGCTAATTTTAGGTCGGATGTCAGAAAAAACTTGAAAACCGTTGTCAGAAAGATTTTGGGGTCTCACTACGACAATATGAGAAGCGTCTGTGTGAGCAGATCTTTATTGACGCCAACTACAGGGATGAGGATGGCGTTGTTGAGCTGCTCTCTGAAGATCTTTTCTTGGAGCAAAGTAGGGTTGTCTGTTAATTTTACGTGAAGTTAATGTTAAGTGAATTCAAGTGAATGTTGAGTGAATTGAAAATAATCTTGAGTGTGGAGAAGCTAATTTCGAGTGTGAGAAGTTAACATTCTGTATGTTGTTGTTGAGTAAAAAGTTATTATTGAACGAGGTGAAGATATTGTTGAAGGAGGTGAAGATATTGTTGAAGGAGGTGAAGATATTGTTGAAGGAGGTGAAGATATTGTTGAAGGAGGTGAAGATATTGTTGAAGGAGGTGAAGATATTGTTAAAGGAGGTGAAGATATTGTTGAAGGAGGTGAAGATATTGTTGAAGGAGGTGAAGATATTGTTGAAGGAGGTGAAGATATTGTTGAAGGAGGTGAAGATATTGTTGAAGGAGGTGAAGATATTGTTGAAGGAGGTGAAGATATTGTTGAAGGAGGTGAAGATATTGTTGAAGGAGGTGAAGATATTATAGAATGAGGTGAAGTTATTATTGAACGAGGTGAAGATATTGTTGAAGGAGGTGAAGATATTATAGAATGAGGTGAAGTTATTATTGAACGAGGTGAAGATATTGTTGAAGTAGGTGAAGATATTGTTGAAGGAGGTGAAGATATTGTTGAAGGAGGTGAAGATATTGTTGAAGGAGGTGAAGATATTGTTGAAGGAGGTGAAGATATTGTTGAAGGAGGTGAAGATATTGTTGAAGGAGGTGAAGATATTGTTGAAGGAGGTGAAGATATTGTTGAAGGAGGTGAAGATATTGTTGAAGGAGGTGAAGATATTGTTGAAGGAGGTGAAGATATTGTTGAAGGAGGTGAAGATATTATAGAATGAGGTGAAGTTATTATTGAACGAGGTGAAGATATTGTTGAAGGAGGTGAAGATATTATAGAATGAGGTGAAGTTATTATTGAACGAGGTGAAGATATTGTTGAAGTAGGTGAAGATATTATAGAATGAGGTGAAGTTATTATTGAACGAGGTGAAGATATTGTTGAAGTAGGTGAAGATATTATAGAATGAGGTGAAGTTATTATTGAACGAGGTGAAGATATTGTTGAAGTAGGTGAAGATATTATAGAATGAGGTGAAGTTATTATTGAACGAGGTGAAGATATTATAGAATGAGGTGAAGTTATTATTGAACGAGGTGAAGATATTATAGAATGAGGTGAAGATATTGTTGAACGAGGTGAAGATATTGTTGAAGGAGGTGAAGATATTGTTGAAGGAGGTGAAGATATTGTTGAAGGAGGTGAAGATATTGTTGAAGTAGGTGAAGATATTATAGAATGAGGTGAAGTTATTATTGAACGAGGTGAAGATATTGTTGAAGTAGGTGAAGATATTATAGAATGATGTGAAGTTATTATTGAACGAGGTGAAGATATTATAGAATGAGGTGAAGTTATTATTGAACGAGGTGAAGATATTATAGAATGAGGTGAAGATATTGTTGAACGAGGTGAAGATATTGTTGAAGGAGGTGAAGATATTGTTGAAGGAGGTGAAGATATTGTTGAAGGAGGTGAAGATATTGTTGAAGGAGGTGAAGATATTGTTGAATGAGGTGAAGTTAATGTTTAACGAGGTGAAGTTATTGTTGAACGAGGTGAAGATATTGTTGAATGAGGTGAAGTTAATGTTTAACGAGGTGAAGTTATTGTTGAACGAGGTGAAGTTATTGTTGAACGAGGTGAAGTTATTGTTGAACGAGGTGAAGTTATTGTTGAACGAGGTGAAGATATTGTTGAACGAGGTGAAGTTATTGTTGAACGAGGTGAAGATATTTTTGAATGAGGTGAAGATATTATTGAATGAGGTGATGTTATTTTTGAATGAGGTGAAGTTATTGTTGAACGAGGTGAAGTTATTGTTGAACGAGGTGAAGTTATTGTTGAAGGAAGTGAAGTTATTGTTGAACGAGGTGAAGTTATTGTTGAACGAGGTGAAGTTATTGTTGAAGGAAGTGAAGTTATTGTTGTAGGAGGTGAAGTTAATGTTGAATGAGGTGAATTGATGAGAAGTGAAATGTATGTTGTCTTTGTTCCTTCTCTTCTTCTTTTTTTCCTTCTACCTTTCAGCTTCCTGTGAGCATAGGTCTTCAACAAATACTTTCAGCTCCCTGTGAGCATAGGTCTTCAACAAATACTTTCAGTTTCCTAGGAGCATAGGTCTTCAACAAACACTTTCAACTCCCTGTGAGCATAGGTATTCAACAAATACTTTCAGCTCCCTGTGGAACATAGGTCTTCAACAAACACTTTCAGCTCCCTGTGGAGCATAGGTCTTCAACAAACACTTTCAGCTCCCTGTGAGCATTGGTCTTCAACAAACACTTTCAGCTCCCCGTGGAACGTAGGTCTTCAACAAACACTTTAAGCTCCCTGTGGAGCATAGGTCTTCAACAAACACTTTCAGCTCCCTGTGGAGCATAGGTCTTCAACAAACACTTTCAGCTCCCTGTGGAGCATAGGTCTTCAACAAACACTTTCAGCTCCCTGTGAGCATTGGTCTTCAACAAACACTTTCAGCACCCTGTGGAGCATAGGTCTTCAACAAACACTTTCAGCTCCCTGTGAGCATAGCTATTCAACAAACACTTTCAGCTCCCTGCGGAGCATAGGTCTTCAACAAACACTTTCAGCTCCCTGTGGAGCATAGGTCTTCAACAAACACTTTCAGCTCCCTGTGGAGCATAGGTCTTCAACAAACACTTTCCAAGCCGTTCTGCTTCTAGCTATTCTCTTAAGATCATTCCATGTCTTTCCCATCATCTTCATCTCTGTTTCCTCATGCCTACTCCAAGAATATTTTCGTCTTCTCTTTGTCTTTTCACCAAAAGATTCCAAAAAAGAGCCTCTCGTATAATCCTCTCAGATGGCTTCCGTGCGTATGTCACATCCAGCGCCATTGTCATCGATGGATCGCTTGTCCTCTGGTATTTGACTCGTACTTTCCCATATTTCTACATTAGTGATTTTGACCTGCCATGTCATCTTTTTATACTGAACAAGCTTACATTAATGAAGGAGAACTTATAGTAAGGTTAAGTTATTGTTACGTGAGGTTAAGTTATTGTTAGGTGAGGTTAAGTTATTAGTAGATTAGATTAAGTTATTGTTAGGTGAGGTTAAGTTATTATTAGATTAGATTAAATTATTGTTAGGTGAGGTTAAGTTATTAGTAGATTAGATTAAATTATTGTTAGGTGAGGTTAAGTTATTAGTAGATTAGATTAAGTTATTGTTAGGTGAGGTTAAGTTATTATTAGATTAGATTAAATTATTGTTAGGTGAGGTTAAGTTATTAGTAGATTAGATTAAATTATTGTTAGGTGAGGTTAAGTTATTAGTAGATTAGATTAAGTTATTGTTAGGTGAGGTTAAGTTATTATTAGATTAGATTAAATTATTGTTAGGTGAGGTTAAGTTATTATTAGATTAGATTAAGTTATTGTTAGGTGAGGTTAAGTTATTAGTAGATTAGATTAAATTATTGTTAGGTGAGGTTAAGTTATTAGTAGATTAGATTAAATTATTGTTAGGTGAGGTTAAGTTATTAGTAGATTAGATTAAGTTATTGTTAGGTGAGGTTAAGTTATTAGTAGATTAGATTAAATTATTGTTAGGTGAGGTTAAGTTATTAGTAGATTAGATTAAGTTATTGTTAGGTGAGGTTAAGTTATTAGTAGATTAGATTAAATTATTGTTAGGTGAGGTTAAGTTATTAGTAGATTAGATTAAGTTATTGTTAGGTGAGGTTAAGTTATTAGTAGATTAGATTAAGTTATTGTTAGGCGAATTTAAGTTATTATTAAATTAGGTTAAGTTGGAACTAAGGAGATGAAATTAAGTTAGTGCCAGGTAACGTCAATGTGGAGTGAGGTGACATAGATATCGGATGCTCTAAAGGAACTACCGAGTGTTGTGAACTGGTTATTGTGTGAGATTAAATAAACAAAAAAATTATGGGATTTACATTTTCAATTTGGTCAGGTGAATGTTGACCGAGGTCAATTATTTGTTGAGTGGAAGAAGGTGGATGTAAAGTGTAGTCAAATATTGAGGTTGTAGAAATGTGGTTTTAGAGAAAAGTGTTGAGAAAACCATGGACATTTAAGACGAGTTATGAAAACGTTCTGAAAGAGGTCAAAACAAACAAAGAGAACTAATTTCCAATATTAGGAAGAAACAATCATCATTCTTTTGGTCATGTAATGAGAAGGGATCAGCTAGAATATAATGTGATAACTGGAAAAATTGTTGGACGAAGAGATAAAGGGAAACAAAGAGAAAAATATACCAGACAGCTTAAGAGAATGGCTTGGTAGAAGGTCAACAACAGAAATGATAAATAACTGTCGAGATCGAAAACTGTGGATAAGCATTATCACCTACGCCAGCAGGCATGATACTTGATGATGATAAGACAAGTAAAGTTAGCAGGCATAGACTCACTAGATAAGATCAAACATCTCACCTAGAGATGGGTGGCGAGAAACACAACAAGCCCTATGTGACGTCTAACGGCTCGAGAAAGATCAACAAACAAGAAAGTAAACGCACCACAAAAAGAAGGCTTTAGTCATTGTAATATATTCTAACTTGCAACTAACGAAATCAAACGTTATTCTAACAATAACAGATGTATTCAAACAATTCTCTAGTTGCTCTTTGTGGATTTCTGGGATTCACCGACTTTTTTTCCTTGAAATGGATGGAAATGGTTCTCTTGTGGCAAACAGACAGAGGTTGTTACACGGTGCCTTCCCCTTTTGTAGAAATGACAGACGTTCTAGAAACAAACCAGGATATTATCCACAAGCTGACATTACATTTCACCAGAAATGGTTACAAATTGTAAGATTTGTTATGGGCGTTTTTTGTTTTCAGTATTGTATGTTTTTGTCGGTAATAATATGAAATGAACAGACAGAAAGATGCACATTCATGGTAAAACACACTGAAACATATACATGGACACCGACACATACAGAGGACATACACGTCCACAAAGACATATCATCATCATCGAGTGCCATCTCCGCAACGAAGGTTGGCTACCATGGAGCGCCATTCTGCTCTGTCTCTTGCTTTGATTGTGCAGGTTGTCATAGGCTGGTTTGTCCATCTTTTGATGTTAATCGTCCATGTTAGTCTTGGTCTGCCGCTGCCTCTTTTACCTTGTATTTTCCCCTCCAGGATTACTTTTAGTAGGTTGTTGTGTCTTTTAACATGGCCCAAAAATCGCATTTGTCTTGTTTGAATTGTGTTTAGTAGTTCTCTTTTCAATTTGAGTTGTTTTAAGACTTCACCGTTTCTTTTATTTTCCTTCCATCCAATTCTACCTGTTCTTCTATATATCCACATTTCAAAGGCTTCAATTCTCTGTTCAGTTTTTTTGTCAAATGTCCATGTTTCTGTACCATATAGGAATGTTGAGGCATAACATTTTTCTATTCTTAGATTTAGCCCTGGTGTTATTTGTTTTGATGTCAGTATATTGTTCATGGCATTAAAATTACTTTTTTGCCATTCCTATTCTTTTGTTTATTTCAGTTGTACATTTTCCATCACTGGTTATAGTATGTCCAAGGTAGTTGTAACTCTCTCCAGGTCTATTCATTTAATTTTGATATCTGTTTGTAGGTTTTCAGTATTTTCTTTGTTTATGATCATAGTTTTAGTCTTTTTGATATTCATATCTAGTCCATATTTTTTTGCTTGCCATGTTTATTTCATTATTTAATTGTTATAGATCTTTACTAATCCTAAATATCTACACATACATATACGAACTCAAATGGACAATGTAATATAGACATCTGGACACACGGACAAAAAACACAAACAAGAACAAATAGGAAAACACACAGACATCTAGACACAGACACAGGGACATAAAGACGGTTGGGCACATAGACATACAGATATACGCAGCTACACGGCCACACAGACACAAACACACACGAACACACATCAAACGGATATAGAGGCACGGATACACAGTCGCAGAGCTACACATACACACACATGAAACGCACACAGACATATACACACATACACAGCCGCAAGGACAAACACGAACACACATGGACAAATAGTCGCAATTACACAAACACACATTGACACATTGTTACACAGGGACGAACAAATACACATGCACAGACACCAACACACACTCACAGACAACACACATACGGATGTAAACATACAAACTCATTCAGATACACCTACAGCTACATGTACAAACACGCACCCCACGCCATTAGTTCACTCATCATCTCCAGCGCTACATCATCTCATTCCTCATCTCATTTCTCATCTCATTCCTCATCTCTTTTCTCATCTCATTCCTCATCTCATTCCTCATCTCATTTCTCATCTCATTCCTCATCTCATTCCTCATCTCATTCCTCATCTCATTTCTCATCTCATTCCTCATCTCAATCCTCATATCTTTTCTCATCTCATTCCTCATCTCATTCCTCATCTCTTTCCTCATGTCATTCCTCATCTCATTCCACATCTCTTTCCTCATCTCATTCCTCATCTCATTTCTCATCTCATTCCTCATCTCAATCCTCATATCTTTTCTCATCTCATTCCTCATCTCATTCCTCATCTCTTTCCTCATGTCATTCCTCATCTCATTCCACATCTCTTTCCTCATCTCATTCCTCACCTCTTTCTTCATCTCATTCCTTATCTCTTTCCTCATCTCATTCCTCGTCTCATTCCTTATCTCTTTCCTCATCTCATTACTCATCTCATTTCTCATCTCTTTCCAAATCTCATTTCTCATCTCATTTCTTTCCTCATCTCATTTCTTTCCTCATCTCATTTCTTTCCTCATCTCATTCCTCATCTCATATCTCATCTCATTCCTCATCTCTTTCCTCATCTCATTCCTCATCTCTTTCCACATCTCTTTCCTCATCCTATTCCTAATCGCATTTCTATTCTCATTCCTCAACTCATTCCTCATCTCATTCCTTATCTCTTTCCTCATCTCATTCCTCATCTCATTTATCATCTCTTTCCTCATCTCATTCCTCATCTCATTCTTCATCTCATTCCTCATCTAATTTTTCATCTTATTTCTCATCTCATACCTCATCTCATTCCTCATCTCATTTTTCATCTCAATTCTCATCTCATTCCTCATCTCATTTTTCATCTAAATTCTCATCTCATTCCTCATCTTATTTCTCATCTCATTTCTAATCTCATTCCTCACTCTATAAACTCACTCTCAACCCATCATTACTCAGGTAAACTGATTCTCATTGTTGCCTTCATTGTATAAACTGATGCTGACCGCTACCTGTTTCCCATAAACTCACATTGGGTATATAAGCTTATTCTCATCGCTACCTTTATTTCATAAACTCACATTGTGTGTATAAGCTGATTCTCATCGCTACCTTTATTTCATAAACTCACATTGTGTGTATAAGCTGATTCTCATCGCTACCTTTATTTCATAAACTCACATTGTGTATATAAGCTTATTCTCATCGCTACCTTTATTTCATAAACTCACATTATGTATATACGCTGATTCTCATCGCTACCTTTATTTCATAAACTCACATTGTGTATATAAGCTGATTCTCATCGCTACCTTTATTTCATAAACTCACATTGTGTATATAAGCTGATTCTCATCGCTACCTTTATTTCATAAACTCACATTGGGTGTATAAATTGATTCATTCACTCTTCTCCTGCCATAAACTCTCATTTAATATGAACAAAACTGAGGTAATTCTACACAGTGATCAGTTTGTTGCTTGAATCCTTGTCCCAGGGACAACGCCACCAAAGATGCAATAAACGATCGGATCGTTGCTCTCAACAAGGAAAACGCCAGACTCATGGCGCTCGCATCAGAGAAGGTATTGAAGTAGTAAGTAAACAAGTTATTAAACTTGCAATTACAATTATCTGTCAATCTAAATACCTATTTATCTATATACCTTATAACCTATCTATCTATCTGTCTATCTATCTAGATTCCGGTCAATATGGCGGATTGGAGATAGAGAACGATTGAGGCTCTGTCTGAAAAGTGTTCCTTGTTGCAGTTTCCTCATATTGCAAGTTCGCTTGCTGCCGGAGCTACTGAGTAGTGCTCTGTGCACACCGTGAGCTGTGTGTTTCATCCGGATGATGTTTCTATATTCAGATTGCTTACGATGAATGATGATATCGTATGACAAAGGACAGTTCCGATGCGTTCTCTGTAGGTGCTAATAATAAGCCTTATGTCTTTTGACGTGTGCTGTTTTTGATACGATGGGGACTGCAACTGCCTTTCTTTGTTTGGATATTTATTGAGATGTTAATTCGGATGATTCCACTGGCACGGATGGTTGAGCAACTGTGGATTTCCATTCGTTTTCAGTGATACCGGGGCCATCGAATAACCATAACCACACGTATTGTTTAGCTCTATGTAACCGATATACCTATCCAGCGCCATCGTCATCGATGAACACACTTGGGAAACCAACTGAGAGTATTACACAACAGGCCATTTTTTTTTAATCCCCAGGGAAAAAGACAAAAAGGAAGACCAAGTTATTCTTGGAGAAAACAGGTAGATGCAGATATGAAGATGATGGGGAAGACATGGAATGATCTTAAAAGAATAGCAAGAAACAGAACGACTTGGAAAGTGTTTGTTGAAGACCTATTCTCCACAGGGAACTGAAAGGTACAAGAAAAACGATATACCACACATACTGTTTAGCTGAGGGACCAAGCAACGTATATAGCACACGTATTCACAGATGTTAATACTTAAATTATATATTCCTAATATTCTATAGTTAAAACGTTGGTCTCTTTGTACGAGTCCCACCACAAGCGGTGGCTAATAAACTTTCAGAATCCGTGGTTTCTTTGTCTTTACCCAATCTCTGATTTATTGAGTTATTAGCGGGCCATCATCACTGCACTCTGAACATGTCCATAAGTGCTCAGATCCCCTCCTCAGCAAGTCTCGCAGTGTCCAGCGACTGACGACTCCACTTCTGTGTTGGTGGATAAGTCTTCTTACACGCCCACTAAGTTTCTCGTTTTTGGCTATGCCCATCTTAACTCCCATCTCTTTCATCCGAAGGAGTGACGTGGACTCATGGTTGTCGAAGTCCTGTGTCCTTCCAACTTCCCGGGGGGCATTGGAGAGGTCCGCCCGATCCATTGGTTGAGACGTCCTCAACAATAGCGCAGCTAGCCAACCTGTCCGCTCTTTCATGTTCCCGTACTTCAGTATGTTCTGGGACGTAGACAAAGGTGACCTTACGTATTTTGGATTTCTGCAATGACTCTACCCATTGCCTACGTGCAGATCCCGCCTCCACTTTTCGTATCATGCTCATCGAATCACTCTGTATACAGGCGTGGGTGTAGTCTTGTGACTCTAGCCACATGCTGGCCTTGGTCACTGCCATCAGCAGACTCGTGGTCATGACGTATGCACCACTGTCTTCCTTGATTATTCAGCCTGCCGAGCGTGCTGTAAATGCCCATGCACTTCTTTGGTGTCTTCTTACAGATCTGTCTGTATAGATGACTGCATCTTTCTCATCGGTGTTATCCCAGATGAGACCGTTGACCTCAGCATTGACCACGACTGAGTTATGTTCCCTACATTTCCTGTCAAGTGTGACAATACACGAGCAAGTCCCTTTGAATGACGTAGGCACCGGTATCCACTCCTCACCAACGCTGATATTTGTAAGCCCACAGACCTATTTAATGACATCTTCTGCTCGGCCCACCAATGATTTGCCTCTTTTTAGCCTGACACCCTTCCCTGTGTTGAGCTCATGATTCAATGGACGCTCTTTATCTGCACTTATCTTCAGGTATGCTAGTGCCCTCCAGATCTTGATCCTGTCATCCATGATTGGAAAGTCAAGAAGATACCTCATTGCGACAAAGAGAGTGTCCCTCGGACACCCCAAGATAATGCGCTAAACTTCATTCTGTATTTTTATATGGGTCACTGCAAGAATTACAAAAGACAGTAAAATTATACAGGAAACGACATTGCAGATATAGACAATACTTCATGCGAACGAAAGATAGATAGATAGATTCTGTATTTTCTCCAGCTTGTCAATTTGCGTCTTACTGACTGTAAGAACTACCAGGGCATACTCGGTTGGTACGAGGAATATCCCCTGGAACAGTAGGCTAAGTAGCCTCTGCTCGATGTTGGCAGCTGCCATGACCTTCAAGGCGGCTAATCCTTTGCGGGATTTTGTTATCACATGGTCGACGTGGTCCTGAAAACACAGGCTGCGATCAAACTTAACTCCGAGGTACGTCATTACCCTGTACCTGGTCACCTTATCAGCTCCCATTCATACCACTGTTGTTTCCGTGTTAACGATATGATAGTTAAGTGAGAACCATGCAACTGGTGCTTTATTGAGTTATTGATTTATTTGTGGGTCATCATCATTGCACTTCGAACATCTCTGATTTCTTTGTCTTTATCCCTCTACTGGTTTCCTTGTCTTTACCCCTCTACTGGTTTCCTTGTCTTTACCCCTCTACTGGTTTCCTTGTCTTTACCCCTCTACTGGTTTCCTTGTCTTTACCCCTCTACTGGTTTCCTTGTCTTTACCCCTCTACTGGTTTCCTTGTCTTTACCCCTCTACTGGTTTCCTTGTCTTTACCCCTCTACTGGTTTCCTTGTCTTTACCCCTCTACTGGTTTCCTTGTCTTTACCCCTCTACTGGTTTCCTTGTCTTTACCCCTCTACTGGTTTCCTTGTCTTTATCCCTCTACTGGTTTCCTTGTCTTTACCGCTCTACTGGTTTCTTTGTCTTTATCTCTCTACTGGTTTCTTTGTCTTTACTCCCCTACTGGTTTCTTTGTCTTTACTCCTCTACTGGTTTCCTTGTCTTTACTCCTCTACTGGTTTCCTTGTCTTTAACCCTTTACTGGTTTCTTTGTCTTTACCCTTCTACTGGTTTTCTTGTCTTTATCTCTCTACTAGTTGTCTTGTCTTTACTCTTCTACTGGTTTCCTTCTCTTTACTCCTCAACTGGTTTCTTTGTCTTTACCCCGCCACTGGTTTGCTTGTCTTTACTCCTCTACTGGTTTTCTTGTCTTTACCCTTTTACTGGTTTCTTTTTATTTTACTCCTCTACTGGTTTCCTAGTCTTTACACCTCTACTGGTTTCCTAGTCTTTACCCCTCTACTGGTTTCCTTGTCTTACCCCTCTACTGGTTTCCTTGTCTTTACCCCTTTACTGGTTTCCTTGTATTTACCCCTCTACTGGTTTCCTGTCTTTACCCCTTTACTGGTTTCCTTGTATTTACCCCTCTACTGGTTTCCTTGTCTTTACCCCTCTACTGGTTTTCTTGTCTTTACCCCTCTACTGGTTTCCTTGTCTTTACCCCTCTACTGGTTTCCTTGTCTTATCCGTCTACTGGTTTCCTTGTCTTTACCCCTCTACTGGTTTTCTTGTCTTATCCCTCTACTGGTTTCCTTGTATTTACCCCTTCACTGGTTTCCTTGTCTTACCCCTCTACTGGTTTCCTTGTCTTTACCCCTCTACTGGTTTCCTTGTCTTATCCGTCTACTGGTTTCCTTGTCTTTACCCCTCTACTGGTTTCCTTGTCTTATCCGTCTACTGGTTTCCTTGTCTTTACCCCTCTACTGGTTTCCTTGTCTTATCCGTCTACTGGTTTCCTTGTCTTTACCCCTCTACTGGTTTCCTTGTCTTATCCGTCTACTGGTTTCCTTGTCTTATCCGTCTACTGGTTTCCTTGTCTTATCCGTCTACTGGTTTCCTTGTATTTACCCCTCTACTGGTTTCCTTGTCTTATCCGTCTACTGGTTTCCTTGTCTTTACCCCTCTAATGGTTTCCTTGTCTTTACCGCTCTAATTGTTTCCTTGTCTTTACCCCTCTATTAGTGTTTTTGTCTTTACCCCTCTACTGGTTTCCTTGTCTTTACCCCTCTATTAGTTTCTTTGTCTTTACCCCTTTACTAGTTTCTTTGTCTTTACTCCTCTAATTGTTTCCTTGTCTTTACCCACCTATTAGTTTCTTTGTCTTTATTGCTCTAATATCATCACATATATGGACAATATAAGCAAATTAGCATGCCCAATCAAAGGAAACATACCAACACGGATGACAACAAACGATAACACAGAAGAGAACGAAATATACGTACCAGAAAACAACAGAAGAGAGGAAGAAATAAATGAAATACTATTTGCAGACGACCAAGTTCTGATACATGAAACAACTGAGGACCTACAAGAACATATCAACAGTCTAAACAACACTTGTAAACAATACAACATGAAGATCAACATAAGCAAAACCGAAGTAATGGCAATAGCGAGAAAGGAAGAAAAACTAAACATCATAATAGATAATACATCTTTGAAACAAGTAGACAATTTTAAATATCTGGGTAGCACGCTAACACAAGACAATAACCAAGAAACAGAGATAGATATAAGGTGTAACAAAGCATGCCAAGTTATAGGCCAAGTATCAGCACTATTGAAAAACAAAGCAATAACTACGGAAGCAAAAAGGGCAATATACAAATCAATTTTTCTACCAACTCTGTGCTATCAGTGCCAGAATTGGACGCTGGACTCTAGAACAATAAGAAAGATAACGACCACAGAAATGAAATGTGTCAGAAGAATGACAGGAAACAGCTTAAGGGACAGAGTAAGAAACACTGACCTGAGGAAGAAACTCGAAATTGAACCAGCCATCGAATACATAAAGAAACAACAGATAAATTGGTTCGGCCACATAACAAGACAGAAAGAACTAACAATGAATCAAAGAGCCATAAACAAACGCTACGAAAACGTCAGATTAAGAGGAAGACCGAGAAAGAGATGGATAAAGGGAATACTAGAGTCACTAGGAGGAATAACATCAGAAGATGCCAACAGAAGAGCAAAGAATCGCAGATTGTTTCTCCCCTCGACGCCAACGGCAACAGAGGAAGGATAGAAGAAGAAGCAGAAGTATTGCTCTAATTGTTTCCTTATCTTTACCCCTATATTAGTTTCTTTGTCTTTACCCCTCTAATGGTTTCCTTGTCTTTACCCCTCTAATAGTTTTTTTGTCTTTACCCCTCTAATGGTTTCCTTGTCTTTACCCCTCTATTAGTTTCTTTGTCTTTACCCCTCTAATGGTTTCCTTGTCTTTACCCCTCTAATAGTTTTTTTGTCTTTACCCCTCTAATGGTTTCCTTGTCTTTACCCCTCTATTAGTTTCTTTGTCTTTACCCCTCTAATGGTTTCCTTATCTTTACCGCTCTACTGGTTTCCTTGTCTTTACCCCTCTAATGATTTCCTTGTCTCTACCGCTCTACTGTTTTCCTTGTCTTAACCGCTCTACTGGTTTCCTTGTCTTTACCCCTCTAATGGTTTCCTTGTCTTTACCCCTCTATTAGTTTCTTTTGTCTTTACCCCTCTAACGGTTTCCTTGTCTTCATCCCTCTATTAGTTTCTTTGTCTTTACCCCTCTAATGGTTTCCTTGTCTTTACCCCTCTATTAGTTTCTTTGTCTTTACCCCTCTAATGGTTTCCTTGTCTTTACCCCTCTAATGGTTTCCTTGTCTTTACCCATCTAATGGTTTCCTTGTCTTTACCCCTCTAATGGTTTCCTTGTCTTTACCCCCCTAATGGTTTCCTTGTCTTTACCCATCTAATGGTTTCCTTGTCTTTACCCCTCTATTAGTTTCTTTGTCTTTACCCCTCTAATGGTTTCCTTATCTTTACCCCTCTATTAGTTTCTTTGTCTTTACCCCTCTAATGGTTTCCTTGTCCTTACCCCTCTATTAGTTTCTTTGTCTTTACCCCTCTAATGGTTACCTTGTCTTTACCCCTCTATTAGTTTCTTTGTCTTTAACCCTCTAATGGTTTCCTTGTCTTTACCCCTCTATTAGTTTCTTTGTCTCTACCCCTCTACTGGTTTCCTTATCTTTACCGCTCTACTGGTTTCCTTGTCTTTACCCCTCTAATGATTTCCTTGTCTCTACCGCTCTACTGTTTTCCTTGTCTTAACCGCTCTACTGGTTTCCTTGTCTTTACCCCTCTAATGGTTTCCTTGTCTTTACCCCTCTATTAGTTTCTTTTGTCTTTACCCCTCTAACGGTTTCCTTGTCTTCATCCCTCTATTAGTTTCTTTGTCTTTACACCTCTAATGGTTTCCTTGTCTTTACCCCTCTATTAGTTTCTTTGTCTCTACCCCTCTAATGGTTTCCTTGTCTTTACCCCTCTAATAGTTTTTTTGTCTTTACCCCTCTAATGGTTTCCTTGTTTTTACCCCTCTATTAGTTTTTTTGTCTTTACCCCTCTAATGGTTTCCTTGTCTTTACCCCTCTATTAGTGTTTTTGTCTTTACCCCTCTAATGGTTTCCTTGTCTTTACCCCTCTATTAGTGTTTTTGTCTTTACCCCTCTAATGGTTTCCTTGTCTTTACCCCTCTATTAGTTTTTTTGTCTTTACCCCTCTAATGGTTTCCTTGTCTTTACCCCTCTATTAGTGTTTTTGTCTTTACCCCTCTATTAGTGTTTTTGTCTTTACCCCTCTAATGGTTTCCTTGTCTTTATCCCTCTATTAGTTTCTTTGTCTTTACCCCTCTAATGGTTTCCTTGTCTTTACCCCTCTAATGGGTTCCTTGTCTTTACCCCTCTAATGGTTTCCTTGTCTTTATCCCTCTATTAGTTTCCTTGTCTTTACCCCTCTAATGGTTTCCTTGTCTTTACCCCTCTAATGGTTTCCTTGTCTTTACCCCTCTATTAGTTTCTTTTGTCTTTACCCCTCTATTAGTTTTTTTGTCTTTACCCCTCTAATGGTTTCCTTTTTTTTTACCCCTCTATTAGTTTTTTGTCTTTACCCCTCTAATGGTTTCTTTGTCTTTATTCCTTCTCTGATTTTTGGTAGTGAGATCTCGATGTCCTTTCGGATAACGACGTAAAATAGGAGGTCCCGTATGTACTCTGCGCACGTTAAACTTCATTTGACAGTCGGAAATTGAAAATGGGGGCAAAAATAGCAGCATCTGAACAAGAATCTACCCAAAACATAAAAAGAAACTCACGACGATATTAGAAGGATGGTAACTATAAATCGGAGAATATCTGCCTGTATAACGAGGGACATCTGCTACTGAGGGTTATTAAAAAGAGGTAAATGTGAATCTCATAAAACAGGGCGTCTCGTGATTACGCTAGAAACATTCAAGCAGGCGCTAACATGTCTCTGACACGTCAAATTAACATAAAATTCTATGGATCAGCTCGAGTAATAGAAAGACAAGACAAACTACCACGTTTTGATATGATATTTACTATTTTGTATATTTGATATACAACCACCTTGTCCAGTAGGGAGCGTCATGTGCTACAGGTGACACCTGATCGTCATCAAGCTACTGTATGCAAGATCAAAAATAAAGAGACACTAGCAATAGGAACTTGGAACATTAGATCAGCATTCCAGGTTGGCAAATAGAAAACATCAGTCAAGAAATGAAGAGAATGAAATTGAACATCTTGGGACTATGTGAAATGAGAGGGACAGGAGCAGGATTATTACAACGCGACAGTGGAAATGTAATTTACTCTGGGGGAACCACGCACGAAAGAGGTGTAGGCATCATGTTAGAGAAAGGAGCAAAACAGTGAAAGAATGTTGGCCAGTATCAGACAGAATCCTGTTAGTTAAATGTAGAGGTATACCAATGGATATCAACATAATTCAAGCTTATGCACCAACAAGTAATAGCAAAGAAGAAGACATTGACACTTTTTACAATGAGCTAGAGATGACCATGGAACAGTGTAAATCCCAAGAAATAACTATTATATTAGGGGATTTCATTGCAAAGGTAGGGACAGCTAAATTGAAAAATGTGACTGGGGCACATGGCCTTGGAGAGACGAATAACAGAGGGGTTAGATTGAGTGAGCAAATACACATGAAATTATTATAGGTAAAACGTGGTTCAAGTTTTTAGTATCAAAATGAAGTAGAAATAAAAGCAGAGTTACATCCTTTGGAGGTGAGGAGGAAATGGTCTTTCTCGCTGTTATTGCTCTACATTATATTTTCAAATGGTATAGACACAAAGAAGTTTCATAAGATATGATACATTCATATTATAGGACATGATCTATGTTGTTATTATAAGATGTGATACTTTCATATTATAGGACATGATCTATGTTGTTGTTATAAGATATGATACATTCATATTATAGGACATGATCTATGTTGTTATTATAAGATGTGATACTTTCATATTATAAGACATGATCTATGTTGTTATTATAAGATGTGCTATTTTCATATTATAGGACATGATCTATGTTGTTGTTATAAGATATGATACATTCATATTATAGGACATGATCTATGTAGTTGTTATAAGATTTGATACATTCATATTATAGGACATGATCTATGTTGTTGTTATAAGATATGATACATTCATATTATAGGACATGATCTATGTTGTTGTTATAAGATATGATACATTCATATTATAGGACATGATCTATGTAGCTCTTAGAAGATATGATACATTCATATTATAGGACATGATCTATGTTGTTGTTATAAGATATGATACATTCATATTATAGGACATGATCTATGTTGTTATTATAAGATGTGATACTTTCATATTATAGGACACGATCTATGTAGCTCTTAGATTATATGATACATTCATATTATAGGACATGATCTATGTTGTTATTATAAGATGTGATTCTTTCATATTATAGGACATGATCTATGTTGTTATTATAAGATGTGATACTTTCATATTATAGGACATGATCTATGTTGTTATTATAAGATGTGATACTTTCATATTATAGGACATGATCTATGTTGTTATTATAAGATGTGATACTTTCATATTATAGGACATGATCTATGTTGTTATTATAAGATGTGATACTTTCATATTATAGGACATGATCTATGTTGTTGTTATAAGATATGATACATTCATATTATAGGACATGATCTATGTTGTTATTATAAGATGTGATACTTTCATATTATAGGACATGATCTATGTTGTTATTATAAGGTGTGATACTTTCATATTATAGGACATGATCTTTGTTGTTATTATAAGATGTGATACTTTCATATTATAGGACATGATCTATGTTGTTGTTATAAGATATGATAGGTTCATATTATAGGACATGATCTATGTAGCTCTTAGAAGATATGATACATTCATATTATAGGACATGATCTATGTTGTTGTTATAAGATATGATACATTCATATTATAGGACATGATCTATGTAGCTCTTAGAAGATATGATACATTCATATTATAGGACACGATCTATGTAGCTCTTAGAAGATATGATACATTCATATTATAGGACATGATCTATGTTGTTATTATAAGATGTGATACTTTCATATTATAGGACATGATCTATGTTGTTATTATAAGATGTGATACTTTCATATTATAGGACATGATCTATGTTGTTATTATAAGATGTGATACTTTCATATTATAGGACATGATCTATGTTGTTATTATAAGATGTGATACTTTCATATTATAGGACATGATCTATGTTGTTATTATAAGGTAAGATACATGCTATTATAGGACATGATCTATGTAGTTTTTATAAGATAAGATACATGCTATTATAGGACATGATCTATGTAGTTGTTATAAGATAAGATACATGCTATTATAGGACATGATCTATGTAGCTGTTATAAGATAAGATACATGCTATTATAGGACATGATCTATGTTGTTATTATAAGATGTGATACTTTCATATTATAGGACATGATCTATGTTGTTATTATAAGATGTGATACTTTCATATTATAGGACATGATCTATGTAGTTGTTATAAGATAAGATACATGCTATTATAGGACATGATCTATGTAGCTGTTATAAGATAAGATACATGCTATTATAGGACATGATCTATGTTGTTATTATAAGATGTGATACTTTCATATTATAGGACATGATCTATGTTGTTATTATAAGATGTGTTACTTTCATATTATAGGACATGATCTATGTAGCTGTTATAAGATAAGATACATGCTATTATAGGACATGATCTATGTAGCACTAAAGAACTATAGTTCCAAACTGTTGTTGACAAATAGTTGTTGATCTCACTCGATAGGGAACAGCTATTTCCTAGATCCAAATCATCCTATTTTGACCACCAGAGGGTAATCACCCTCTGCACATCTTCTAATGTCGTCACAAATTTCTCTCAAAAGTAAGTAAATCCGCTTCAAAATGCTTTGCGATATCCACTTTAGTGAAAAAAAACCATTAAAGAAATAGAGTCCCGAAGCGAAGAGAGGTTATATATTTACATTAGTGTTATATGGCAGTTGAAATTATATAATTCATGACGTCTTTCAACAAACAAAGTTCTACTTGTAAACCTTGGCTGGCAACCCATCTAGAAGAAGAGAAACTTCGACTACAAAACCCTCCACTACCTTGTGGGCTAGATTCTAGTTAGAATCGAAGGTTATGGGAGTACACCCAGAGTAAAAATCCGGAGCTAGGGACCCTAAGGCAATAGACGGCGTTAACCGTTTTTCTGGTGCCCCCTGCACCTTCTTTCAATTCCGAACGTATGGACTTTGTCCCTCCTTCGGAAATCCTTGAAACGAAGTCGAGAGGGGGATAGTGCGACTGGGTAAAGCACTATTTCCATATTCCGTGCCCAGGCAGAGTAGGCAAAGTGAAATGAGGAAGAAAGCACCGATGTTGGCACCCCCAGGCATATACTATATGGCGAATGGTAAAAGACAAATCGGCAGACCTAAACTACGATATAGAGATATCTATAGATCATCTCTGAATGACTTCTCCATCTGTGAATATGACTTGGAACATCTGGCAAGTGATCGCACATCATGGAGAGCATGTATAAGGAACGGTACGACGCCATTTGATACTGTGCTAAGGCAAAACTTAGAAGAGAAAAGACTCATGCAAAAAAGATGGAAAACCCTGTGGTTCAGTGGGCCTGACTTTTTCATTCTGTGGCTGTGTGTATCTGTCAAACATTGGTAGAGTTAGCCACGAGAGAAGTTGTTCGACAAAAACAATAAAACTTAATATACACAATAGCCTCCACTAGACTCTTTGATAAGACGAAAAGGGTAATAATGATTAACGTCCCCAACATAAGGTCCACTTTCACACAAACACATCTTGTCTGTACAGCAACCATGCCAAGGGAGCAGTGTCGGGACGAAAGCTGATGAGTGAGCGAGTTATGGGCGGTAAGTTTAGAGTTGTGGTCAATAGTTTTTCGTATAAGAGCAACAGAAGACATTACCGACTTTTGTGTTTTCACTAAAATACTTGGTACTTTCATAACAAGTGCTAAAAGTGGCTCTACAGTTGTAACCAGACACCATCCAATAATGAAGCACATTGACACATTGGTGTAGAATACCTTAACTTAGTCGTTCCATGAGACCGAATAAATGTTAGAATTAATAGAATGTGAGTTCATTCATTTGCAGACCTGTAACAAGACTATTTTGATAAATATAAAGATCAAATACAATAATTTAAGATAAAGAAATCACAATTAAATGGCCTGAATGATAAATTTAACAATGAAAAAAAAATTCATAAAATACGGAAATCCTAAATAATAAAGTGAAGATTGCATTTACTGTAACTTAGTGAGGCGTGCTGATCTCCCCTGTGGCGGGTGGGCGGAATAGAAAAGTTACTTTTGATAAGGGGATTTCCCTTCCATAAACACACTAAATAACTGTACTCTACCTCTTTACCTCTCTCTCTCTCTCCTTCTCATCTCACTTTGTCTCTTACACAACCTCTCTTTTCCTCACTTTCTCCTTCCTCTTACGCTTATCACTATTATTGAGGGATTTTGTTTACTTGCCCTCTTATCTACATTCGCCATAGGCCACTTGTCTTTTATGCTCCACGTAAAGTTTTTGTTTTCATTTCAATCTGGACATCTACAGCCTTCCACTTAGATTTCCTTGTTTCCGCACTCTCTTTGAACTTCCTTCCGATTTGTTATCACATTATTTTGGCCATCATTTATGTCTCTATTATGTTAATATGCTTGATGATGATGGTGATGAATGAGAAGGGAACAGCTGTAATATATTGTAACAACTGGGAAAATTGAGGGATGAAGAGATAGAGGGAAGCAAAAGGGAAAAAATACCAGACAGCTTAAGAGAATGGCTTGGCAGTAGGTCAACAACAGAAATGATAAATAACTGTCGAGATCGAAAGTTATGGAGAGACATGGTTACCTACGCCAGCAGGCATGGTACTTGATGACGATGATGATGATGTTAATATAACGTATAACTCGTATGTCTCTGTTATGTTAATTTAAAGTATAACTTGTATGTGTATGTTGCATTAATATAATGTATAGCTTGTATGTCAATGTTATGTTAATACAACGTACACCATTGATGACTTTCAGATGATTGTCTGTCACACAAGACCGGCCTAGGGGTCGCTGTCCTTGGGTTGTATGTGAGGTATCTAACAGAACAGATATATGGCAGTCACTAGTTGCCAGACTGCTTCAAGTCCTGGTTAGATTTGTGCTCATCTTGAACTGTATTCAATAATTGTTATCTTGTGTCGGACATGAATCTTGAACTGTATTCCATAATTGTTATCTTGTGTCGTTCATGAATCTTGAACTGTATTCAATAAGTGTTATCTTGTGTCGTACATGAATCTTGAACTGTATTCAATAATTGTTATCTTGTGTCGTACATGAATCTTGAACTGTATTCAATAATTGTTATCTTGTGTCGTACATGAATCTTGAACTGTATTCAATAATTGTTATCTTGTGTCGTACATGAATCTTGAACTGTATTCAATAATTGTTATCTTGTGTCATACATGAATCTTGAACTGTATTCAATAATTGTTATCTTGTGTCATACATGAATCTTGAACTGTATTCAATAATTGTTATCTTGTGTCGTACATGAATCTTGAACTGCATTCCATAATCGTTATCTTGTGTCGGACTTGAATCTTGAACTGTATTCCATAATTGTTATCTTGTGTCGTACATGAATCTTGAACTGTATTCAATAATTGCTATTCTCTTGTGTCATACATGAGTCTTGAACTGTATTCAATAATTGTTATTCTCTTGTGTCGTACATGAATATTGAACTGTATTCAATAATTGTTATTCTCTTGTGTCGTACATGAATATTGAACTGTATTCAATAATTGTTATTCTCTTGTGTCATACATGAATCTTGAACTGTATTCAATAATTGTTATTATCTTGTGTCGTACATGAATATTGAACTGTATTCAATAATTGTTATCTTGTGTCGGACATGAATCTTGAACTGTATTCAATAATTGTTATCTTGTGTCGGACATGAATCTTGAACTGTATTCAATAATTGTTATCTTGTGTCTTACATGAATCTTGAACTGTATTCCATAATTGTTATCTTGTGTCGTACATGAATCTTGAACTGTATTCCATAATTGTTATCTTGTGTCGTACATGAATCTTGAACTGTATTCAATAATTGTTATCTTGTGTCGTACATGAATCTTGAACTGTATTCAATAATTGTTATCTTGTGTCGTACATGAATATTGAACTGTATTCAATAATTGTTATCTTGTGTCGGACATGAATCTTGAACTGTATTCAATAATTGTTATCTTGTGTCGGACATGAATCTTGAACTGTATTCAATAATTGTTATATTGTGTCATACATGAATCTTGAACTGTATTCCATAATTGTTATCTTGTGTCGTACATGAATCTTGAACTGTATTCAATAATTGTTATCTTGTGTCGGACATGAATCTTGAACTGTATTCCATAATTGTTATCTTGTGTCGTACATGAATCTTGAACTGAATTCCATAATTGTTATCTTGTGTCGTACATGAATCTTGAACTGTATTCCATAATTGTTATCTTGTGTCGGACATGAATCTTGAACCAACTTAGGTATTCAAGAGATTTTAATTCAGTATCGTAGATGTTTATATGTCGTGCTCTCAATTATTGTATGGGTAGATTATGGACAGAACGACAGCAACAAGCAGACCAGTACCAAGATTGCAAATGTTTAGAGAACTTCGTTGAGAGAAGTCTCGATCTGTGCAAGAGACTGGGCAAATCTGGCGTTAGATTGCAGCACACGGAGATGGGGAAAATAAGAAATGGCCCATAAATAAACAAGAGAAAGTTTAGGACAGGTACTACAAATACATGGAGACAGATAATAATAAATAGGCCAGAAATAAACAAGAGAAAGTTTAGGACAGGTACTACAAATACATGGAGACAAATAATAATAAATGGG
>JAVIAB010000008.1:20915102-21117602 GCA_032433765.1 Megaustenia siamemsis
AGCACGTAGGGGAACCCCCGTCGACAGTTGAACATGGAGGAGATCAAGTTGATCGGTTTAAATTTCAAACGTAAAAGTAAAAATATCAACTTCCACAGCAATAAACCAACATTGTAAAGCAATAAACCAACATTGTAAAGCAATAAACCAACATTGTAGAGCAATAAACCAACATTGTAGAGCAATAAACCAGCATTGTAAAGCAATAACCA
Organism: Megaustenia siamemsis; assembly: GCA_032433765.1. Taxonomy (NCBI): domain Eukaryota; kingdom Metazoa; phylum Mollusca; class Gastropoda; order Stylommatophora; family Ariophantidae; genus Megaustenia; species Megaustenia siamemsis. The sequence goes on from JAVIAB010000008.1 coordinate 20,915,315, forward strand.
GCATTGTAAAGAAACATGAGGCACCCGATACAAGTTCGTGCACTGCGTTCAGATCTTCCTGGAAAAAGATCGGATTTGCTAATGGACATTTATTTAATTTTCTGGCCGAATACGGCGCATAAAGAGTATTACACTACAGGCCCTTTTTTGGAATCCCAGGGGAAAAGACAATGAAGAAAACCAAGAAATTATTGGAGAAGACAGATAGAAGCAGAGATGAAGATGATGGGGAGGCATTGAATGATCTTAAAAGAATGGCAAGAACCAGAACGACTTAGAAAGTGTTTGTTTAAGACCGATGCTCCATAGGGAGCTGAAAGGTAGAAGAAGAAACGGCGCATAGAGCAGAAGTCAAAGTTGTTCATGTCTGACGGTCAGACGCGACCTTTTGGTTGTTTCTGAGACCCATAGCTGCGCTCTCTTTGATGATGGTTCTACGCTGGGTCTTTTTGGCATTTCTCGTTTTTGTTTACCCTGTGGGCTCCATATGAAGGATTGGTGAGGTAACCTTCTAACGTCCATTCTGAGAACGTGATCAAGGTATTTCCAACGAGGCTTTCTAATGTAGTTGGATACATAGCCATGTGTTTAGTTTCATGTCTTATTTCTGTAACCATCACTCAAATGGGGTGGCAAGTTGCCCAGAGCAGAAACATCACTCATCAGCTAGGAACTAGTCAATGACAGAAATATAAAGCGTCTTACCAAACAGAATGTTTCAAGTTGACAATTAATTATCCAGGGCTATGCACAAAGCAAAGGAGCCGTTATAGCTCAGTGGTTAGTGAACTGGACTACAAAGGAAAAGAGTAGGGTTCGATCCCAACCAACGGCTTCCGGTTCACCCAGCCTTAAATGAGTAGCGGATTTTTTTCTGGGAAAGTAAAGCGGCACGGGCGTAATACCGACCACATTACCTCAAAAATCATGTGCTGAAGGTCTGTAAAAACTATGGTCACTAACACCATATTCCCTATGGATCGATGCAAGTGGACAGATCCAACAAAATAAGTAAACATGTACGGAGTAATTGAAACAAATCCAAATACAAGTCCTTCTGCTGGCTCACTTTATCATTGTCAAACCTGGACGTTAAACAGCCGAGACACATTCACGCTTTCTTAGTTGTGTTCTCTTAGATAAAATAGTTGTGTTTTCTTAGATAAAATAGTTGTGTTTTCATAGTTGTGTTTTCTTAGATAAAATAGTTGTGTTTTCTTAGAAAAATAATTGTGTTTTCTTAGTTGTGTTTTCTTAGATAAAATAGTTGTGTTTTCTTAGTTGTGTTTTCTTAGATAAAATAATTGTGTTTTCTTAGAAAAAATAATTGTGTTTTCTTAGTTGTGTTTTCTTAGATAAAATAGTTGTGTTTTCTTAGAAAAAATAATTGTGTTTTCTTAGTTGTGTTTTCTTAGATAAAATAGTTGTGTTTTCTTAGTTGTGTTTTCTTAGATAAAATAATTGTGTTTTCTTAGTTGTGTTTTCTTAGATAAAATAGTTGTGTTTTCTAGTTGTGTTTTCTTAGATAAATAGTTGTGTTTTCTTAGTTGTGTTTTCTTAGATAAAATAATTGTGTTTTCTTAGTTGTGTTTTCTTAGATAAAATAGTTGTGTTTTCATAGTTGTGTTTTCTTAGATAAAATAGTTGTGTTTTCTTAGTTGTGTTTTCTTAGATAAAATAGTTGTGTTTTCTTAGTTGTGTTTTCTTAGATAAAATATAGTTGTGTTTTTCAGATAAAATAGTTGTGTTTTCTAGTTGTGTTTTCTTAGATAAAATAGTTGTGTTTTCATAGTTGTGTTTTCTTAGATAAAATAGTTGTGTTTTCATAGTTGTGTTTTCTTAGATAAAATAGTTGTGTTTTCATAGTTGTGTTTTCTTAGATAAAATAGTTGTGCCCCACGGCAGCCGTCTCATCTCTGGGGAGGTCTGTTTTAAGGTGCCTGTTTAATTTATGTGCCAGGACACGCGTGTGTGAGAGGTAATGCATGTGCTGATGGGACTTGCCTGTTTGGCTAATGTTGTACGTAGAAGGGCTATGGACCGCCAGACATTCATAATGCCCGTATATACTCAAGTAGATAACATGGCAAGTTAACAGGAAGAGACAAACTGAGGAATTAAGATAGTAGATAAGTGTTACCTCAATAATGAGTTACATTGGAAGATACAAACTGAGGAATTAAGATAGTAGATAAGTGTTACCTCAATAATGAGTTACATTGGAAGATACAAACTGAGGAATTAAGATAGTAGATAAGTGTTACCTCAATAATGAGTTACATTGGAAGATACAAACTGAGGAATTAAGATAGTAGATAAGTGTTACCTCAATTATGAGTTACATTGGAAGAGACAAACTGAGGAATTAAGATAGTAGATAAGTGTTACTCAATTTTGAGTTACATTGGAAGATACAACTGAGGATAAATAGTAATAAGTGTTACCTCAATAATGAGTTACATTGGAAGAGACAAACTGAGGAATTAAGATAGTAGATAAGTGTTACCTCAATAATGAGTTACATTGGAAGAGACAAACTGAGGAATAGGATAGTAGATAATGTTACCTCTTTAATTTCTTTTCTCATTGAAGAGACTTTCTGAGGAGTTAGATAGCAGATTCGTGTTACTTCAATAATGAGTTACATTGGAAGAGACAAACGAGGAGTTAAGATAGCAGATAAGTGCTACCCTCAATAATGACTTACATTGGAAGATACAAACTGAGGCCTTAAGATAGTAGATAAGTGTTACCTCAATTATGTTATATTCGAAAACCATTGAGTTAAATGAGTTTCTGCCTCCGTTGTCAGCTGACTGGCTCAGACTGGTGTGAATCTGATACCTAATCCTCTCGCAGACCGCTCTAAGTGGCATACTCAAGGTGGGCACATAAAAGACTCCACCTTCGGCAGATGTAAATGGTAAAGATCAAGAAGAATGTAAAAGATGCAACAGCAAAGTAGGTAATGGAAGTCATTCAAAAGATTTTCTTTCTTTCTTTCTTTCTTTTCTTTCTTTCTTTTCTTTCTTCTTTTCTTCACTTCCTCTTGTACCCGTTTTGGGGTTCGAGTGAGATACAAAGTTCTGGTTTCTCGCCCCCTGGCGGCCTCACTCATGTTGATGCGCCCCTCTGGCGGCCTCACTCATGTTGATGCGCCCCTCTGGCGGCCTCACTCATGTTGATGCGCCCCCCTGGCGGCCTCACTCATGTTGATGCGCCCCTCTGGCGGCCTCACTCATGTTGATGCGCCCCTCTGGCGGCCTCACTCATGTTGATGCGCCCCTCTGGCGGCCTCACTCATGTGATGATGCGCCCCCTCTGGCGGCCTCACTCATGTTGATGCGCCCCTCTGGCGGCCTCACTCATGTTGACGCGCCCCTCTGGCGGCCTCACTCATGTTGATGCGCCCCTCTGGCGGCCTCACTCATGTTGATGCGCCCCTCTGGCGGCCTCACTCATGTTGACGCGCCCCTCTGGCGGCCTCACTCATGTTGACGCGCCCCTCTGGCGGCCTCACTCATGTTGACGCGCCCCTCTGGCGGCCTCACTCATGTTGACGCGCCCCTCTGGCGGCCTCACTCATGTTGACGCGCCCCTCTGGCGGCCTCACTCATGTTGACGCGCCCCTCTGGCGGCCTCACTCATGTTGATGCGCCCCTCTGGCGGCCTCACTCATGTTGCGCGCCCTCTGGCGGCCTCACTCATGTTGACGCGCCCCTCTGGCGGCCTCACTCATGTTGACGCGCCCCTCTGGCGGCCTCACTCATGTTGACGCGCCCCTCTGGCGGCCTCACTCATGTTGACGCGCCCCTCTGGCGGCCTCACTCATGTTGACGCGCCCCTCTGGCGGCCTCACTCATGTTGACGCGCCCCCTGGCGGCCTCACTCATGTTGATGCGCCCCTCTGGCGGCCTCACTCATGTTGATGCGCCCCTCTGGCGGCCTCACTCATGTTGATGCGCCCCCTCTGGCGGCCTCACTCATGTTGACGCGCCCCTCTGGCGGCCTCACTCATGTTGATGCGCCCCTCTGGCGGCCTCACTCATGTTGACGCGCCCCCCTGGCGGCCTCACTCATGTTGACGCGCCCCTCTGGCGGCCTCACTCATGTTGACGCGCCCCTCTGGCGGCCTCACTCATGTTGACGCGCCCCCCTGGCGGCCTCACTCATGTTGACGCGCCCCCCTGGCGGCCTCACTCATGTTGACGCGCCCCTCTGGCGGCCTCACTCATGTTGACGCGCCCCCCTGGCGGCCTCACTCATGTTGACGCGCCCCCTGACGGCCTCACTCATGTTGACGCGCCCCCCTGGCGGCCTCACTCATGTTGACGCGCCCCTCTGGCGGCCTCACTCATGTTGATGCGTCACTCTGGCGGCCTCACTGATGTTGTAGCGTTTCTTTGATGTTGTTTGTCCATCTTAAACTGGGACTGCCTCTTACCCTTCTCCCATCTCCTTTAATATACGCTCTGTGTGGTAAAGAAACACACGACATTCTCTCTAGATGAACAAAGCAGTTTATTTATTGTTTCTGTATGTAACTTAGGATTGGTTCCATGCCTACTCTTTCTCTTATAATAACATTTATGATTCTGTCTTCTCTGGTCACTCCACACCCTTTTCTCAGATACCCCATCTCTGTGGTGACACACTTTCTTTTATGTTTAAACGTAAGTGTCCATGTTTAGCACCGGTAGCATAATGTTGTAATTAATATACTCTGTATAAGACGTTGTTTGGTAGTAATAGGCATTGCCTTAAGTTTTAGTGTAGGGATAGAATAAAGTAATGAGCCTCCGTCATGCCAAGTGGCGTATAGGAAATATGGTGTTAGTGACCTTAAATTTTACAGACCTTCAGCACATGATTTTTGGGTAATGTGGTCGGTATTACGCCCGTGCCGCTTTACTTTCCCAGAAAAAAAATCCGGTACACATTAAAGGCTGGGTGAACCCGGAAGCAGTCGGTTGGGATCGAACCCTACCTCTTGTCAGTGTAACTGTCCCAATACTTGGTTTGCATTGTTGAATCGTTTCTCTATTTCTTTATCGATTTTGCCATCTTCAGAGAGTGTTGCTCCCAAAGGTTCACAAGATGGATTAGCAAAATGTCAAATGTCACATAAATTATTATGTGAAAGCAAATGACAGATTGCCAATGAAACACGATATTTGTCATCATTTATAGAGGAATTGTAACATAACTTTAACAAATCTACAACAACAACAACAACAACAACAATAACAACAACAACACACAATAAAACAGGACAACAATATGTTCGATATAAGACTTGAACTGATACCCCTAGATCTTCCTCCAGTGTAAGGAACAGAAAAAGTGAAGGAAAGAAAGAGTAGTAATCAGATATTTCTGTATTACACTCAGCTATTTCAGTGTTACACTCAGCTATTTCAGTGTTACACTCAGCTATTTCTGTGTTACACTCAGCTATTTCAGTGTTACACTCAGCTATTTCTGTATTACACTGAGCTATTTCAGTGTTACAATCAGCTATTTCTGTGTTACACTCAGCAATTTCTGTATTACACTAAGCTATTTTTGTATTACACTCTGCTATTTCTGTATTGCACTAAGCTATTTCTGTATTACACACAGCTATTTCTGTATTACACTAAGATATTTCTGTATTACACTCAGCTATTTCTGTATTACACTCACTATTTCTGTATTACACTAAGCTATTTTTGTATTAGACTCACCTATTTCTGTATTACATCAGCAATTTCTGTATTACACTAAGCTATTTTTGTATTACACTCAGCTATTTCTGTATTGCACTAAGCTATTTCTATATTACACACAGCTATTTCTGTATTACACTAAGCTATTTTTGTATTACACTCCGCTATTTCTGTATTACACTCAGTTATTTCAGTGTTACACTCAGCTATTTCTGTGTTACACTCAGCTATTTCTGTGTCACATTCAGCTATTTCTGTATTACATTCAGTTGTATACGTATTACACTAAGTTATCTCTGTATTATATTCAGCTATTTCTGTGTTGCATTCAGCTATTTCTGTGTTACACTCAGCTATTTCAGTGTTACACTCCACTCAGCTATTTCTGTGCTACACTCAGCTATAATCCTGTATTACATTCAGCAATTTCTGTATTACACTCAGCTATTTCTGTATTACACTAGGCTATTTCTATATTACACACAGCTATTTCTGTATTACACTCAGCTATTTCTGTATTACACACAGCTACTACTTTTATTACACTCACTCAGCTATTTCTGTATTAAATCCAGCTATTTCTGTATTACACTCAGCTATTTCCGTATTACACTAAGCTATTTCTGTATTACACTCAGCTATTTCAGTGTTACGCTCAGCTATTTCTGTGTTACACTCAGTTATTTCTGTGTCACATTCAGCTATTTCTGTATTACATTCAGTTGTATATGTATTACACTAAGTTATCTCTGTATTATATCAGCTATTTCTGTGTTACATTCAGCTATTTCTGTGTTACACTCACCTATTTCAGTGTTACACTCAGCTATTTCTGTGTTACACTCAGCTATTTCTGTATTACATTCAGCTATTTCTGTATTACATTAAGCTATTTTTGTATTAGACTCAGCTATTTCTGTATTGCATTCAGCAATTTCGGTATTACACTAAGCTATTTTTGTATTACACTCAGCTATTTCTGTATTACACTAAGCTATTTCTATATTACACACAGCTATTTCTGTATTACACTAAGCTATTTCTGTATTACACTCAGCTATTTTTGTAATACACAAAGCTATTTCTGCATTACACACAGCTATTTCTGTATTACACTCAGCTATTTCTGTACTACACAAAGCTACTTTTGTATTACACTCAGCTATTTCTGTATTACATCCAGCTATTTCTGTATTACACTCAGCTATTTCTGTATTACACTAAACTATTTCTGTATTACACTCAGCTATTTTTGTATTACACTCAGCTATTTCTGTATTACACTCAGCTATTTCTGTATTATATCCAGCTATTTCTGTATTACACTCAGCTATTTCTGTATTACACTCAGCTATTTCTGTATTACACTCAGCTATTTCTGTATTACACTCAGCTATTTCTGTATTATATCCAGCTATTTCTGTATTACACTCAGCTATTTTTGTATTACACTCAGCTATTTCTGTATTACCACTCAGCTATTTCTGTATTATATCCAGCTATTTCCTGTATTACACTCAGCTATTTCTGTATTACACTCAGCTATTTCTGTATTACACTCAGCTATTTCTGTATTACACTATGAAAACACAAGTGTCTATATATACAGTTAAAATTTATGTGTACCATGACTCATTTTTTATATCTTGGAAAAAAAAACCATTATTTTTTGTTTAGTTCTCGCTTTTTGTTTGTTTGTTAATATCAGACACGTTCATGTCATTAATTAAATAAGGCTCTTATTCCATTTCCTTTCCCCGTATCTAGTCTGTGGTATTCTCATCTTAGATGTGTCGCTGTCTCTGCTACCTCGCTCTCTAATAAACACAATCAGACTGACAGCTTCCGCCTGGATGCTTGATGCTATGTTGGATCTACGTTCTCTGCTAGCGGCTGTACAGCTCATTGATCAAATGCCGAACATAAGTTCCTAGAGTTCCGAATGCTAGACCAGTCTTATGGGCTAAACAATCTCCTGTAGACGCAAATATATAATACATGAATGGATATATAGACTTTGATTTAATGGACAAGAACATGTTATGTTTATATATGTTTACACGAGGCTGTGTTGTGTAGTATGTAGAGTCAGTCTTGATGTATGGAAGTGAATCATCAGTCATTATACAATGACAATATTAAGAGGTAACTGACAAATAACTTTAGAGAAGAATGTTCAGAGTACCACAGACAGCTAAGTTTTGTCAGGTGGGTATTCTCAAATAGTGGCAATGAAAGAAGAAAGTTTTTTAAAGGGATTAATGGTGTGTCATCGGTGCTATATAGAACCAATTCTGACCTATGGAAGCGAAAAAAGGAAGAAGAAGAATCAATTAAATGAACTAACAGGAAGAAAAGAAGTCAAAGTTTCAGGATGTGTGGTTTCAAAGGAAGGAAATATAATAATGGGACAGGAGAAGACAATGTAAAGATGGACAGAATATATCATTTAACTCTATGATGATGAAAGACCAGAATTAAACAATTCAAATGAAGACACAGGACCATCAATAATGCAGAGTGAAGTGGAGGACGCAATTCAACACATAACAAGAGGCAAAGCTCCAGGTCCTGACAATATAACAATCGAAGAGATAAATGCATTAGGAGAGTTGGGAGTACAAGTTATAACAAAATTACTCAATGACAATAATAACACTGGACACATACCCGAAGATCTACTAAAATCTATCTTTGTAGCCATTCCGAAGAAGTCAGGAGCCACTGATTGTGAGGACCATCGCACTATTAGTCTCATGAGCCATATGACTAAAATATTACTAAGAATCATCATGAGACGTGTAAGGAACAAAATAAAACCAGAAATAATTGAGGAACAATGTGGATTTGTGGAAGGAAAGGGCACCAATAATGCAATATACATCTTAAGAACATTGATAGAAATATCTATAGAGGTAAAGAAAGATTTATATATGTGCTTTATAGACTACACAAAGGCATTTGACAAAGTTAAACATGTGGAAATAATCAAAATGCTGGAGAAATTAAACATTGATGGCAAGGATCTGTGAATCATAACAAACATAAACTGGCAACAAACAGCAGCTAAACGAATTAACAACCAAACATGACAATTTCAATATATAAAGCAAGGAGTCAGACAAGGCTGTGTTCTGTCGCCGGATTTGTTTTCACTTTACAGCGAACATATTATGAGATCAATAGTAGAGAAAAATGGAATTGAAGTCAACGGTCACAACATAAATAATTTACGATATGCGGATGACACAGTCTTAATAGCAGAGACAGAGAATGAACTACAAGAAATGAAAGACATAATAGTAAAAGAAAGCAAGAAGAAAGGTCTCAGTCTGAATAGTAAGAAAACAGAAGTAATGGTTATATCAAAGAAACAATCATCCCCAGCATGCAGCATTAAAACAAAGGAGACAAATCTGAAACAAGTGCAACGTTTCAAATACTTGGGCACAATAATAACATCAGATGGAAGATGCATCACAGAAATAAAAAGCAGAATAGCTCAGGCCAAAATAACATTTCAGAAAATGAAAAATATCTTATGCAACAAATCTATGTCAATAGAAATGAGAAAGAGAGTTCGTCGATGCTATATAGAACCAATTCTGACCTATGGAAGCAAATCATGGACAGTAGCAAAACAAATGAAAAGACGATTAGAGGCCACAGAGATGGGACTTCTCAGAAGAATGTTGAAAGTTCGCTGCACAGCTAAAAAGACAAATGAGGACATTCTCAAAGAGGCGAACACAAAAAGGGAACTCCTAAAAAACATCAGAAAGAAACAATCAACATTTTTCTGGCACAGGATGAGAAGAGGAAAGTTGGAATACTTGGTTACAACTGGCAACATACAAGGAAAGGGAGATCGCGGACGACAAAGAGAGAAAATACTGGATAGCTTGGTGTCATGGCATGGAAAACAGTCAACAACAGAACTGATACGATGCACTGTATATAGAAGATTATGGAGGGACATTATCGTCTACGCCAACCGGTATGGCACATGATGATGTTGATGATGACTGTGACAAAAGGAAAAATTGAAGGAAAGAAGAGATCACAGGAAACAGAAAGAAAAGATATCATATATTTTGAAGAACAAGTTTGAACGGAAGTGAACATCGTAAATGTTGAGCAATAGGGACCACAAGTTGGGTAGTGTATCAATCACGACATCAGATACGGCGCTGGATGATGATTACGATGATCTGTGTCTGTCTTATTGTCTATAAAAAGAACGTTTCTTCTACATCACGGCTACGGGGTCTCTCCAGAATGTATTGCGGTAAACCTTTATGATGTACGGCTCCCAAGATAAATAATTCATTCGTTACTGAAGGTTGTGTTGTCTCCCCTTGATATTTCTATGTTGATATTGTTGACACAATAATATAAGCTTCGATAGTGAGCTTCACAGGCCTGGTACTTGGTTTAGGATGATATAGTTCTGGTGTGTATGGGATGATATAGTTCTGGTGTGTATGGGATGATATAGTTCTGGTGTGTATGGGATGATATAGATCTTGTGTGTATGGGATGATATAGTTCTGGTGTGTATGGGATGATATAGTTCTTGTGTGTATGGGGTGATATAGATCTTGTGTGTATGGGCTGATATAGTTCTGGTGTGTATGGGATGATATAGTTCTGGTGTGTATGGGATGATATAGTTCTGGCGTGTATGGCATGATATATTTCTGGTGTTTATGGGATGATATAGTTCTGGTGTGTATGGGATGATATAGTTCTTGTGTGTATGGGATGATATATTCCTGGTGTGTATGGGATGATATTGTTCTGGTGTGTATGGGATGATATAGTTCTGGTGTGTATGGGATGATATAGTTCTGGTGTGTATGGGATGATATAGTTCTGGCGTGTATGGGATGATATAATTCTGGTGTGTATGGGATGATATAGTTCTGGTGTGTATGGGATGATATAGTTCTGGTGTGTATGGGATGATATAGTTCTTGTGTGTATGGGATGATATAGTTCTGGTGTGTATGGGATGATATAGTTCTGGTGTGGATCGGATGATATAATTCTGTTGTGTATGGGATGATATAGTTCTGTCGGTTATGGGATGATATAATTCTGTTGTGGATCGGATGATATAGTTCTGATGTGTATGGGATGATATAGTTCTGGTGTGTATGGGATGATATAGTTCTGGTGTGTATGGGATGATATAGTTCTGGTGTGTATGGGATGATATAGTTCTTGTGTGTATGGGATGATATAGTTCTGTTGGGTATGGGATGATATAGTTCTGTTGGGTGTGGGATGGTATAGTTCTGTCGGGTATGGGATGATATAGTTCTGTTGGGTATGGGATGATATAGTTCTGGTGTGCATGGAATATATAGTTCTGGTGGGTATTGGATTATATAGTTCTGGTGTGTATGGGATGATATAGTTCTGGTGTGTATGGGATGATATAGTTCTGTTGGGTATGGGATGATATAGTTCTGGTGTGTATGGGATGATATAGTTCTGTTGTGTATGGGATGATATAGTTCTGTTGGGTATGGGATGATATAGTTCTAGTGTGTATGGGATGATATAGTTCTGTTGGGTATGGGATGATATAGTTCTGGCGTGTATGGGATGATATATGCCTGTTGTGTATGGGATGATATAGTTCTGGTGTGTATGTGATGATATCGTTCTGTTGTGTATGGGATGATATAGTTCTATTGGGTATGGGATGATATAGTTCTAGTGTGTATGGGATGATATAGTTCTGTTGGGTATGGGATGATATAGTTCTGTTGGGTATGGGATGATATAGTTCTGTTGTGTATGGGATGATATAGTTCTTGTGTGTATGGGATGATATAGGCCTGGTGTGCATGGGATGATATAGTTCTGTTGTGTATGGGATGATATAGGCCTGTTGTGTATGGGATGATATAGCTTTTTTGGGTATGGGATGATATAGTTCTGTTGTGTATGGGATGATATAGGCCTGTTGTGTGTGGGATGATATAGTTCAGGTGTGTATAGGATGATATAGGACTGTTGTGTGTGGGATGATATAGTTTAGGTGTGTATAGGATGATATAGGCCTGGTGTGCATGGGATGATATAGTTCAGTTGGGTATGGATTGATATAGGCCTGTTGTGTATGAGGTGATATAGTTCAGGTGTGTATAGGATGATATAGACCTGGTGTGTATGGGATGATATAGTTTTGTTGGGTATATAATGATGTAGTTCTTTTGGGTATAGAATAATATAGTTCTGGTGTGGATGAGATTATATATTTCTGTTGTGGAATCTGTGTGCTAAAATACCTCGCAACATCCAGAAGACAGCATCCTTCCTGTACTTCTCCTTTGTGGATTTCAATATAGTGTCTGTCTTGCTATGCTAGCATCAGGTTTTCTTAGTGTATGTCCACTCCATCTCCATTTTCTACTTATAATCGCTTGCTTGATTTGTCCTTATTTTGATCTTTCCCACATATCTTCATTTCTGATCTTCTCTTACTATCTGATGTTCAGAAGTATCATCAAACAGCTGTTTACAAATGTTTGTAGTGTTTGTTTTGTTGTATCCAACAACATACATGTCTTTGGTACACATAAAAGGACTGTTTTTACATTTGTATTAAATACTCATATGTACAAAAGAGATGAGATGCAGAATGGCTCAGGCAAAAGCAGATTTCCAAAAAGGAGAAAGATACTATGCAATCCATTTTTGACAATAGAAACAAGGAAAAGAGAATTCTTAGGTGTTGTGTAGAGCCGGTCTTAACATATGGATGTGAATCATGGACAGCAGGACAAGCGACAAGAAAATCACTAGAGTCTGTATAAATGTGTGGTTTTACAGAAGAATGTTGAGAATACCATGGACAGCTAAGAAGAGTAATGAAAATGTTCTGAAAAAGGTCAAAGCAAAAAGAGAGCTAATTTCCAATATTAGGAAGAAACAATCATTTTTTGGCCATGTAATGAGAAGAGAACAACTGGAATATATTGTAACAACTGGAAAAATTGAGGGACGAAGAGATAGAGGGATGCAAAGAGAAAAGATGCCAGACGGCTTGAGAGAATGGCTTGGCAGAAGGTCAACAACAAAAATGATAAATAACTGTCGAGATCGAAAGTTGTGGAGAGACATGATCATCTACGCCAGTAGGCCCGGTGCTTGATGATGATGATGATGATTAAATACTCTTGTCTTCGTGTTTGTTTTCTTAATGTTTTTTTTTTCTGCTCCTCCTTTGTCGATAAAGGTGCCCAAAACTGTCAAGTGAGACAACTTCCTCGATTGGCTCTCCCTTCCACTGGGTTGTGGTAGCCTGTGTTTTTACAATTCATTATCTTTGTTTTATCAACATTGATCTGTGGTCACGGAGTTCATGAATCTCGTGTTTCATTTGGTTGTGGCTGTGAGCAAGGAGTGAGCACTGTCAACAAAATTCAAGTCCTCGCGATGTTTCCAGATTGTCCCCTGAATTCAATTTCTCTTTCCCTGGCTGCTGGTCTCCTCATAATCAAATTGTCAAAAAAAAAAAAAAAAAAATAAGAAGGGAGACAATAAACATCATGAACGCACTCCTATGTTGACTTTCAAACATTCTGTCAGTGACCCACCATGTCCTACATGTGTCTTCATACATAGCTTTTATGAGGCTGATGATTTTGGAGAAAATCCCATAATGCTCTAGAAGTCTCCACATCCTCTCTCTATCTACGCTATCAAAAGCCTTTTATAAGTCAAGTCGATGAATGTTATCAGAAGTAACAAGGACACAATTATAAACATCGGCCTCTCTCTTGTTTTGCTTCTTTCGTCTCTTTTTTTAAAATTTAGTCTGCAAGTAATTGTTTTATATTTGATTTTAACATTTGCATGTGGTTTTGTATATGCCGTTCTATCTTTGGTCTTTCGCGTAAAATTGCATAATTTGTACCTTATCTTCTTCATATCTGCTTCCACCTGCCTTCTCCAAGTATATTTGGCTTCCCCCCTTTGGAAATTCCCAAAGAGGGATTGTCGTACAATACTCTCATTTAGCACATATATTGTGAGTTTAGGGTCATAGTCTTTGTCTTGTCTTTGTTACTTGTTAGACTTTGTTACCTTATCAAAGTTCTAAGTTTGTGATTTTGTCCTGTCATCTCCATTCATTTATTCTGCTCAATGAACCATTAATCAAAATCGTGAGAATAAGTGAGGTTGGCAACAGCAAAGACCAATTGGAGAAATACATTTCATCATCATTATCATCTGCCATACCGGTTGACGTTAGCGATCATGTCCCTCCACAATCTTCTATCTACAGTGCATCATATAAGTTCTGTTGTTGACTGTTTTCCATGCCATGACACCAAGCTATCCAGTATTTTCTCTCTTTGTCGTCCGCTATCTCTCTTTCCTTGTATTTTGCCAGTTGTAACCAAGTATTCCAACTTCCCTCTTCTCATGATGTGCACGAAGAATGTTGATTGTTTTTTTCTGATGTTTTTAGGAGCTGCCTTTTTGTGTCGGCCTCTTTGAGAACTTCCAGTTGATCATTTTAGCTGTCCAGGGAACTTTCAACATTCTCCTGAGAAATCCCATCTCTGTGGCCTCTAAGAAATACATTTTGAAGGCATAATATATATCTAGGCAGTAATATAGACAAAAAAGGAGGAACAGAGAATGATACCACAATAAGGATACAATAAACAAAAAAACATTGGTTGCACTAGGAAGCTTGTGTAAATGCAAAGAAATTATGCTAAATATAAAAATAAAAATTCAAATGTTAAATTAGTCCTATTATATGGTGGTGAAACATGGAAAAAAACAAAAATGATAATCACAAAGATACATAGCTTCATTAATGGATGCTTGCGCCATCACGCAAGCCATGATGCGGAAGCCAGCTGAGAGTATTACACAACATACCCTTTTTTGGAATCCCCAGGGAAGAAGACAATAAGGGAAACAAAAATATACTCGGAGAAGACAGATGGAAGCAGAGATGGAGAGTACGAGAAAGACATCGGACGGTCATAAAAGATTGGCAGGAAACAGAACGGCTTGGAAAGTGTTTGTTGAAGACGTAAGTTCCACGGGGAGCTGAAAGTGTTTGTTGAAGGCACAGGTTCCACGGGGAGCTGAAAGTGTTTGTTGAAGACACATGCTCCACAGGGAGCTGAAAGTGTTTGTTGAAGACCTAAGCTCCACGGGGAGCTGAAAGTGTTTGATGAAGACACATGCTCCACAGGGAGCTGAAAGTGTTTGTTGAAGACATTATGTACCAATGGGAGCGGAAAGTGTTTGTTGAAGATACATGCTCTACAGGGAGCTGAAAGTGTTTGTTGAAGATACATGCTCTACAGGGAGCTGAAAGTGTTTGTTGAAGATACATGCTCTATAGGGAGCTGAAAGTGTTTGTTGAAGATACATGCTCTACAGGGAGTTGAAAGTGTTTGTTGAAGATACATGCTCTACAGGGAGCTGAAAGTGTTTGTTGAAGACACATGCTCTACAGGGAGCGGAAAGTGTTTGTTGAAGATACATGCTCTACAGGGAGCTGAAAGTATTTGTTGAAGACATGCTCTACAGGGAGCTGAAAGTGTTTGTTGAAGACACATGCTCTACAGGGAGCGGAAAGTGTTTGTTGAAGATACTTGCTCTACAGGGAGCTGAAAGTGTTTGTTGAAGACACATGCTCTACAGGGAGCGGAATGTGTTTGTTGAAGATACATGCTCCACACGAAGTTGAAAGTGTTTGTTGAAGATACATGCTCCACAGAGAGCTGAAAGTGTTTGTTGAAGACCTATGCTCCACAGGGAGCTGAAAGTGTTTGTTGAAGACCTAAGCTCCACAGGGAGCTGAAAGTGTTTGATGAAGACACATGCTCCACAGGGAGCTGAAAGTGTTTGTTGAAGACATATGTACCATGGGAGCGGAAAGTGTTTGTTGAAGATACATGCTCTACATGGAGCTGAAAGTGTTTGTTGAAGATACATGCTCTACAGGGAGCTGAAAGTGTTTGTTGAAGACACATGCTCTACAGGGAGCGGAAAGTGTTTGTTGAAGACATGTTCTAAAGGGAGCTGAAAGTGTTTGTTGAAGACACATGCTCTACAGGGAGCGGAAAGTGTTTGTTGAAGACATGCTCTACATGGAGCTGAAAGTGTTTGTTGAAGACACATGCTCTACAGGGAGCGGAAAGTGTTTGTTGAAGATACATGCTCTACAGGGAGCTGAAAGTGTTTGTTGAAGACATGCTCTACAGGGAGCTGAAAGTGTTTGTTGAAGACACATGCTCTACAGGGAGCGGAAAGTGTTTGTTGAAGATACATGTTCTACAGGGAGCGGAAAGTGTTTGTTGAAGACACATGCTCTACAGGGAGCTGAAAGTGTTTGTTGAAGACACATGCTCTACAGGGAGCTGAAAGTGTTTGTTGAAGACATGCTCTACAGGGAGCTGAAAGTGTTTGTTGAAGACACATGCTCTACAGGGAGCGGAAAGTGTTTGTTGAAGATACATGCTCTACAGGGAGCTGAAAGTGTTTGTTGAAGATACATGCTCTACAGGGAGCTGAAAGTGTTTGTTGAAGACACATGCTCTACAGGGAGCGAAAAGTGTTTGTTGAAGATACATGCTCCACACGAAGTTGAAAGTGTTTGTTGAAGATACATGCTCCACAGAGAGCTGAAAGTGTTTGTTGAAGACCTATGCTCCACAGGAGCTGAAAGTGTTTGTTGAAGACCTAAGCTCCACAGGGAGCTGAAAGTGTTTGATGAAGACACATGCTCCACAGGGAGCTGAAAGTGTTTGTTGAAGACATATGTACCAATGGAAGCGGAAAGTGTTTGTTGAAGATACATGCTCTACAGGGAGCTAAAAGTGTTTGTTGAAGATACATGCTCTACAGGGAGCTGAAAGTGTTTGTTGAAGATACATGCTCTATAGTGAGCTGAAAGTTTTTGTTGAAGATACATGCTCTACAGGGAGTTGAAAGTGTTTGTTGAAGATACATGCTCTACAGGGAGCTGAAAGTGTTTGTTGAAGACACATGCTCTACAGGGAGCGGAAAGTGTTTGTTGAAGATACATGCTCTACAGGGAGCTGAAAGTATTTGTTGAAGACATGCTCTACAGGGAGCTGAAAGTGTTTGTTGAAGACACATGCTCTACAGGGAGCGGAAAGTGTTTGTTGAAGATACTTGCTCTACAGGGAGCTGAAAGTGTTTGTTGAAGACACATGCTCTACAGGGAGCGGAATGTGTTTGTTGAAGATACATGCTCCACACGAAGTTGAAAGTGTTTGTTGAAGATACATGCTCCACAGAGAGCTGAAAGTGTTTGTTGAAGACCTATGCTCCACAGGGAGCTGAAAGTGTTTGTTGAAGACCTAAGCTCCACAGGGAGCTGAAAGTGTTTGATGAAGACACATGCTCTACAGGGAGCTGAAAGTGTTTGTTGAAGATACATGCTCTACAGGGAGCTGAAAGTGTTTGTTGAAGATACATGCTCTATAGGGAGCTGAAAGTGTTTGTTGAAGATACATGCTCTACAGGGAGTTGAAAGTGTTTGTTGAAGACACTTGCTCTACAGGGAGCGGAAAGTGTTTGTTGAAGACATGTTCTACAGGGAGCTGAAAGTGTTTGTTGAAGACACATGCTCTACAGGGAGCGGAAAGTGTTTGTTGAAGACATGCTCTACAGGGAGCTGAAAGTGTTTGTTGAAGACACATGCTCTACAGGGAGCGGAAAGTGTTTGTTGAAGATACATGCTCTACAGGGAGCTGAAAGTGTTTGTTGAAGACATGCTCTACAGGGAGCTGAAAGTGTTTGTTGAAGACACATGCTCTACAGGGAGCGGAAAGTGTTTGTTGAAGATACATGTTCTACAGGGAGCGGAAAGTGTTTGTTGAAGACACATGCTCTACAGGGAGCTGAAAGTGTTTGTTGAAGACACATGCTCTACAGGGAGCTGAAAGTGTTTGTTGAAGACATGCTCTACAGGGAGCTGAAAGTGTTTGTTGAAGACACATGCTCTACAGGGAGCGGAAAGTGTTTGTTGAAGATACATGCTCTACAGGGAGCTGAAAGTGTTTGTTGAAGATACATGCTCTACAGGGAGCTGAAAGTGTTTGTTGAAGACACATGCTCTACAGGGAGCGAAAAGTGTTTGTTGAAGATACATGCTCCACACGAAGTTGAAAGTGTTTGTTGAAGATACATGCTCCACAGAGAGCTGAAAGTGTTTGTTGAAGACCTATGCTCCACAGGGAGCTGAAAGTGTTTGTTGAAGACCTAAGCTCCACAGGGAGCTGAAAGTGTTTGATGAAGACACATGCTCCACAGGGAGCTGAAAGTGTTTGTTGAAGACATATGTACCAATGGAAGCGGAAAGTGTTTGTTGAAGATACATGCTCTACAGGGAGCTAAAAGTGTTTGTTGAAGATACATGCTCTACAGGGAGCTGAAAGTGTTTGTTGAAGATACATGCTCTATAGGGAGCTGAAAGTTTTTGTTGAAGATACATGCTCTACAGGGAGTTGAAAGTGTTTGTTGAAGATACATTCTCTACAGGGAGCTGAAAGTGTTTGTTGAAGACACATGCTCTACAGGGAGCGGAAAGTGTTTGTTGAAGATACATGCTCTACAGGGAGCTGAAAGTATCTGTTGAAGACATGCTCTACAGGGAGCTGAAAGTGTTTGTTGAAGACACATGCTCTACAGGGAGCGGAAAGTGTTTGTTGAAGATACATGCTCTACAGGGAGCTGAAAGTGTTTGTTGAAGACACATGCTCTACAGGGAGCGGAATGTGTTTGTTGAAGATACATGCTCCACACGAAGTTGAAAGTGTTTGTTGAAGATACATGCTCCACAGAGAGCTGAAAGTGTTTGTTGAAGACCTCTCCTCCACAGGGAGCTGAAAGTGTTTGTTAAAGACATGCTCTACAGGGAGCTGAAAGTGTTTGTTGAAGACACATGCTCTACAGGGAGCGGAAAGTGTTTGTTGAAGATACATGCTCTACAGGGAGCTGAAAGTGTTTGTTGAAGACACATGCTCTACAGGGAGCTGAAAGTGTTTGTTGAAGACACATGCACTACAGGGAGCTGAAAGTGTTTGTTGAAGACATGCTCTACAGGGAGCTGAAAGTGTTTGTTGAAGACACATGCTCTACAGGGAGCGGAAAGTGTTTGTTGAAGATACATGCTCTACAGGGAGCTGAAAGTGTTTGTTGAAGACACATGCTCTACAGGGAGCGGAAAATGTTTGTTGAAGATACATGCTCCACAGGAAGTTGAAAGTGTTTGTTGAAGATACATGCTCCACAGAGTGCTGAAAGTGCTTGTTGAAGACCTATGCTCCGCAGGGAGCTGAAAGTGTTTGTTGAAGACCTATGCTGCATAGGAAGCTGAAAGTGTTTGTTGAAGACCTATGCTCCATAGGGAGCTGAAAGTGTTTGTTGAAGACATAGGTTCCACGGGGAGCTGAAAGTGTTTGTTGAAGACATAGGTTCCACGGGGAGCTGAAAGTGTTTGTTGAAGACACATGCTCCACAGGGAGCGGAACGGTTTTGTTGAAGATCTATACTCCACAAGGAGTTGAAAGTGTTTGTTAAAGACACATTTTCCACAGGGAGCTGAAAGTGTTTATTGAAGATCTATACTCCACACGGAGCTGAAAGTGTTTGTTGAAGACATTATGTACCAATGGGAGCGGAAAGTGTTTGTTGAAGATACATGCTCTACAGGGAGCTGAAAGTGTTTGTTGAAGATACATGCTCTACAGGAGCTGAAAGTGTTTGTTGAAGATACATGCTCTATAGGGAGCTGAAAGTGTTTGTTGAAGATACATGCTCTACAGGGAGTTGAAAGTGTTTGTTGAAGATACATGCTCTACAGGGAGCTGAAAGTGTTTGTTGAAGACACATGCTCTACAGGGAGCGGAAAGTGTTTGTTGAAGATACATGCTCTACAGGGAGCTGAAAGTATTTGTTGAAGACATGCTCTACAGGGAGCTGAAAGTGTTTGTTGAAGACACATGCTCTACAGGGAGCGGAAAGTGTTTGTTGAAGATACATGCTCTACAGGGAGCTGAAAGTGTTTGTTGAAGACACATGCTCTACAGGGAGCGGAAAGTGTTTGTTGAAGATACATGCTCCACACGAAGTTGAAAGTGTTTGTTGAAGATACATGCTCCACAGAGAGCTGAAAGTGTTTGTTGAAGACCTATGCTCCACAGGGAGCTGAAAGTGTTTGTTGAAGACCTAAGCTCCACAGGGAGCTGAAAGTGTTTGATGAAGACACATGCTCCACAGAGAGCTGAAAGTGTTTGTTGAAGACATATGTACCAATGGGAGCGGAAAGTGTTTGTTGAAGATACATGCTCTACAGGGAGCTGAAAGTGTTTGTTGAAGATACATGCTCTACAGGGAGCTGAAAGTGTTTGTTGAAGACACATGCTCTACAGGGAGCGGAAATTGTTTGTTGAAGACATGTTCTACAGGGAGCTGAAAGTGTTTGTTGAAGACACATGCTCTACAGGGAGCGGAAAGTGTTTGTTGAAGACATGCTCTACATGGAGCTGAAAGTGTTTGTTGAAGACACATGCTCTACAGGGAGCGGAAAGTGTTTGTTGAAGATACATGCTCTACAGGGAGCTGAAAGTGTTTGTTGAAGACATGCTCTACAGGGAGCTGAAAGTGTTTGTTGAAGACACATGCTCTACAGGGAGCGGAAAGTGTTTGTTGAAGATACATGCTCTACAGGGAGCTGAAAGTGTTTGTTGAAGACACATGCTCTACAGGGAGCTGAAAGTGTTTGTTGAAGACACATGCTCTACAGGGAGCTGAAAGTGTTTGTTGAAGACATGCTCTACAGGGAGCTGAAAGTGTTTGTTGAAGACACATGCTCTACAGGGAGCGGAAAGTGTTTGTTGAAGATACATGCTCTACAGGGAGCTGAAAGTGTTTGTTGAAGATACATGCTCCACAGGGAGCTGAAAGTGTTTGTTGAAGACACATGCTCTACAGGGAGCGGAAAGTGTTTGTTGAAGATACATGCTCTACAGGGAGCTGAAAGTGTTTGTTGAAGACACATGCTCTACAGGGAGCGGAAAGTGTTTGTTGAAGATACATGCTCTACAGGGAGCTGAAAGTGTTTGTTGAAGACACATGCTCTACAGGGAGCTGAAAGTGTTTGTTGAAGACACATGCACTACAGGGAGCTGAAAGTGTTTGTTGAAGACATGCTCTACAGGGAGCTGAAAGTGTTTGTTGAAGACACATGCTCTACAGGGAGCGGAAAGTGTTTGTTGAAGATACATGCTCTACAGGGAGCTGAAAGTGTTTGTTGAAGACACATGCTCTACAGGGAGCGGAAAATGTTTGTTGAAGATACATGCTCCACAGGAAGTTGAAAGTGTTTGTTGAAGATACATGCTCCACAGAGTGCTGAAAGTGCTTGTTGAAGACCTATGCTCCGCAGGGAGCTGAAAGTGTTTGTTGAAGACCTATGCTGCATAGGAAGCTGAAAGTGTTTGTTGAAGACCTATGCTCCATAGGGAGCTGAAAGTGTTTGTTGAAGACATAGGTTCCACGGGAGCTGAAAGTGTTTGTTGAAGACATAGGTTCCACGGGGAGCTGAAAGTGTTTGTTGAAGACACATGCTCCACAGGGAGCGGAACGGTTTTGTTGAAGATCTATACTCCACAAGGAGTTGAAAGTGTTTGTTAAAGACACATTTTCCACAGGGAGCTGAAAGTGTTTATTGAAGATCTATACTCCACACGGAGCTGAAAGTGTTTGTTGAAGACATTATGTACCAATGGGAGCGGAAAGTGTTTGTTGAAGATACATGCTCTACAGGGAGCTGAAAGTGTTTGTTGAAGATACATGCTCTACAGGAGCTGAAAGTGTTTGTTGAAGATACATGCTCTATAGGGAGCTGAAAGTGTTTGTTGAAGATACATGCTCTACAGGGAGTTGAAAGTGTTTGTTGAAGATACATGCTCTACAGGGAGCTGAAAGTGTTTGTTGAAGACACATGCTCTACAGGGAGCGGAAAGTGTTTGTTGAAGATACATGCTCTACAGGGAGCTGAAAGTATTTGTTGAAGACATGCTCTACAGGGAGCTGAAAGTGTTTGTTGAAGACACATGCTCTACAGGGAGCGGAAAGTGTTTGTTGAAGATACATGCTCTACAGGGAGCTGAAAGTGTTTGTTGAAGACACATGCTCTACAGGGAGCGGAAAGTGTTTGTTGAAGATACATGCTCCACACGAAGTTGAAAGTGTTTGTTGAAGATACATGCTCCACAGAGAGCTGAAAGTGTTTGTTGAAGACCTATGCTCCACAGGGAGCTGAAAGTGTTTGTTGAAGACCTAAGCTCCACAGGGAGCTGAAAGTGTTTGATGAAGACACATGCTCCACAGAGAGCTGAAAGTGTTTGTTGAAGACATATGTACCAATGGGAGCGGAAAGTGTTTGTTGAAGATACATGCTCTACAGGGAGCTGAAAGTGTTTGTTGAAGATACATGCTCTACAGGGAGCTGAAAGTGTTTGTTGAAGACACATGCTCTACAGGGAGCGGAAATTGTTTGTTGAAGACATGTTCTACAGGGAGCTGAAAGTGTTTGTTGAAGACACATGCTCTACAGGGAGCGGAAAGTGTTTGTTGAAGACATGCTCTACATGGAGCTGAAAGTGTTTGTTGAAGACACATGCTCTACAGGGAGCGGAAAGTGTTTGTTGAAGATACATGCTCTACAGGGAGCTGAAAGTGTTTGTTGAAGACATGCTCTACAGGGAGCTGAAAGTGTTTGTTGAAGACACATGCTCTACAGGGAGCGGAAAGTGTTTGTTGAAGATACATGCTCTACAGGGAGCTGAAAGTGTTTGTTGAAGACACATGCTCTACAGGGAGCTGAAAGTGTTTGTTGAAGACACATGCTCTACAGGGAGCTGAAAGTGTTTGTTGAAGACATGCTCTACAGGGAGCTGAAAGTGTTTGTTGAAGACACATGCTCTACAGGGAGCGGAAAGTGTTTGTTGAAGATACATGCTCTACAGGGAGCTGAAAGTGTTTGTTGAAGATACATGCTCCACAGGGAGCTGAAAGTGTTTGTTGAAGACACATGCTCTACAGGGAGCGGAAAGTGTTTGTTGAAGATACATGCTCCACACGAAGTTGAAAGTGTTTGTTGAAGATACATGCTCCACAGAGAGCTGAAAGTGTTTGTTGAAGACCTATGCTCCACAGGGAGCTGAAAGTGTTTGTTGAAGACCTAAGCTCCACAGGGAGCTGAAAGTGTTTGATGAGGACACATGCTCCACAGGGAGCTGAAAGTGTTTGTTGAAGACACATGCTCTACAGGGAGCGGAAAGTGTTTGTTGAAGGCACAGGTTCCACGGGAGCTGAAAGTGTTTGTTGAAGACACATGCTCCACAGGGAGCTGAAAGTGTTTGTTGAAAACCTAAGCTCCACGGGGAGCTGAAAGTGTTTGATGAAGACACATGCTCCACAGGGAGCTGAAAGTGTTTGTTGAAGACATTATGTACCAATGGGAGCGGAAAGTGTTTGTTGAAGATACATGCTCTACAGGGAGCTGAAAGTGTTTGTTGAAGATACATGCTCTACAGGGAGCTGAAAGTGTTTGTTGAAGATACATGCTCTATAGGGAGCTGAAAGTGTTTGTTGAAGCTACATGCTCTACAGGGAGTTGAAAGTGTTTGTTGAAGATACATGCTCTACAGGGAGCTGAAAGTGTTTGTTGAAGACACATGCTCTACAGGGAGCGGAAAGTGTTTGTTGAAGATACATGCTCTACAGGGAGCTGAAAGTATTTGTTGAAGACATGCTCTACAGGGAGCTGAAAGTGTTTGTTGAAGACACATGCTCTACAGGGAGCGGAAAGTGTTTGTTGAAGATACATGCTCTACAGGGAGCTGAAAGTGTTTGTTGAAGACACATGCTCTACAGGGAGCGGAATGTGTTTGTTGAAGATACATGCTCCACACGAAGTTGAAAGTGTTTGTTGAAGATACATGCTCCACAGAGAGCTGAAAGTGTTTGTTGAAGACCTATGCTCCACAGGGAGCTGAAAGTGTTTGTTGAAGACCTAAGCTCCACAGGGAGCTGAAAGTGTTTGATGAAGACACATGCTCCACAGGGAGCAGAAATTATTTGTTGAAGACATATGTACCAATGGGAGCGGAAAGTGTTTGTTGAAGATACATGCTCTACATGGAGCTGAAAGTGTTTGTTGAAGATACATGCTCTACAGGGAGCTGAAAGTGTTTGTTGAAGACACTTGCTCTACAGGGAGCGGAAAGTGTTTGTTGAAGACATGTTCTACAGGGAGCTGAAAGTGTTTGTTGAAGACACATGCTCTACAGGGAGCGGAAAGTGTTTGTTGAAGACATGCTCTACAGGGAGCTGAAAGTGTTTGTTGAAGACACATGCTCTACAGGGAGCGGAAAGTGTTTGTTGAAGATACATGCTCTACAGGGAGCTGAAAGTGTTTGTTGAAGACATGCTCTACAGGGAGCTGAAAGTGTTTGTTGAAGACACATGCTCTACAGGGAGCGGAAAGTGTTTGTTGAAGATACATGTTCTACAGGGAGCGGAAAGTGTTTGTTGAAGACACATGCTCTACAGGGAGCTGAAAGTGTTTGTTGAAGACACATGCTCTACAGGGAGCTGAAAGTGTTTGTTGAAGACATGCTCTACAGGGAGCTGAAAGTGTTTGTTGAAGACACATGCTCTACAGGGAGCGGAAAGTGTTTGTTGAAGATACATGCTCTACAGGGAGCTGAAAGTGTTTGTTGAAGATACATGCTCTACAGGGAGCTGAAAGTGTTTGTTGAAGACACATGCTCTACAGGGAGCGAAAAGTGTTTGTTGAAGATACATGCTCCACACGAAGTTGAAAGTGTTTGTTGAAGATACATGCTCCACAGAGAGCTGAAAGTGTTTGTTGAAGACCTATGCTCCACAGGGAGCTGAAAGTGTTTGTTGAAGACCTAAGCTCCACAGGGAGCTGAAAGTGTTTGATGAAGACACATGCTCCACAGGGAGCTGAAAGTGTTTGTTGAAGACATATGTACCAATGGAAGCGGAAAGTGTTTGTTGAAGATACATGCTCTACAGGGAGCTAAAAGTGTTTGTTGAAGATACATGCTCTACAGGGAGCTGAAAGTGTTTGTTGAAGATACATGCTCTATAGGGAGCTGAAAGTTTTTGTTGAAGATACATGCTCTACAGGGAGTTGAAAGTGTTTGTTGAAGATACATGCTCTACAGGGAGCTGAAAGTGTTTGTTGAAGACACATGCTCTACAGGGAGCGGAAAGTGTTTGTTGAAGATACATGCTCTACAGGGAGCTGAAAGTATCTGTTGAAGACATGCTCTACAGGGAGCTGAAAGTGTTTGTTGAAGACACATGCTCTACAGGGAGCGGAAAGTGTTTGTTGAAGATACATGCTCTACAGGGAGCTGAAAGTGTTTGTTGAAGACACATGCTCTACAGGGAGCGGAATGTGTTTGTTGAAGATACATGCTCCACACGAAGTTGAAAGTGTTTGTTGAAGATACATGCTCCACAGAGAGCTGAAAGTGTTTGTTGAAGACCTATGCTCCACAGGGAGCTGAAAGTGTTTGTTGAAGACATGCTCTACAGGGAGCTGAAAGTGTTTGTTGAAGACACATGCTCTACAGGGAGCGGAAAGTGTTTGTTGAAGATACATGCTCTACAGGGAGCTGAAAGTGTTTGTTGAAGACACATGCTCTACAGGGAGCTGAAAGTGTTTGTTGAAGACACATGCACTACAGGGAGCTGAAAGTGTTTGTTGAAGACATGCTCTACAGGGAGCTGAAAGTGTTTGTTGAAGACACATGCTCTACAGGGAGCGGAAAGTGTTTGTTGAAGATACATGCTCTACAGGGAGCTGAAAGTGTTTGTTGAAGACACATGCTCTACAGGGAGCGGAAAATGTTTGTTGAAGATACATGCTCCACAGGAAGTTGAAAGTGTTTGTTGAAGATACATGCTCCACAGAGTGCTGAAAGTGCTTGTTGAAGACCTATGCTCCGCAGGGAGCTGAAAGTGTTTGTTGAAGACCTATGCTGCATAGGAAGCTGAAAGTGTTTGTTGAAGACCTATGCTCCATAGGGAGCTGAAAGTGTTTGTTGAAGACATAGGTTCCACGGGGAGCTGAAAGTGTTTGTTGAAGACATAGGTTCCACGGGGAGCTGAAAGTGTTTGTTGAAGACACATGCTCCACAGGGAGCGGAACGGTTTTGTTGAAGATCTATACTCCACAAGGAGTTGAAAGTGTTTGTTAAAGACACATTTTCCACAGGGAGCTGAAAGTGTTTATTGAAGATCTATACTCCACACGGAGCTGAAAGTGTTTGTTGAAGACATTATGTACCAATGGGAGCGGAAAGTGTTTGTTGAAGATACATGCTCTACAGGGAGCTGAAAGTGTTTGTTGAAGATACATGCTCTACAGGAGCTGAAAGTGTTTGTTGAAGATACATGCTCTATAGGGAGCTGAAAGTGTTTGTTGAAGATACATGCTCTACAGGGAGTTGAAAGTGTTTGTTGAAGATACATGCTCTACAGGGAGCTGAAAGTGTTTGTTGAAGACACATGCTCTACATGGAGCGGAAAGTGTTTGTTGAAGATACATGCTCTACAGGGAGCTGAAAGTATTTGTTGAAGACATGCTCTACAGGGAGCTGAAAGTGTTTGTTGAAGACACATGCTCTACAGGGAGCGGAAAGTGTTTGTTGAAGATACATGCTCTACAGGGAGCTGAAAGTGTTTGTTGAAGACACATGCTCTACAGGGAGCGGAAAGTGTTTGTTGAAGATACATGCTCCACACGAAGTTGAAAGTGTTTGTTGAAGATACATGCTCCACAGAGAGCTGAAAGTGTTTGTTGAAGACCTATGCTCCACAGGGAGCTGAAAGTGTTTGTTGAAGACCTAAGCTCCACAGGGAGCTGAAAGTGTTTGATGAAGACACATGCTCCACAGAGAGCTGAAAGTGTTTGTTGAAGACATATGTACCAATGGGAGCGGAAAGTGTTTGTTGAAGATACATGCTCTACAGGGAGCTGAAAGTGTTTGTTGAAGATACATGCTCTACAGGGAGCTGAAAGTGTTTGTTGAAGACACATGCTCTACAGGGAGCGGAAATTGTTTGTTGAAGACATGTTCTACAGGGAGCTGAAAGTGTTTGTTGAAGACACATGCTCTACAGGGAGCGGAAAGTGTTTGTTGAAGACATGCTCTACATGGAGCTGAAAGTGTTTGTTGAAGACACATGCTCTACAGGGAGCGGAAAGTGTTTGTTGAAGATACATGCTCTACAGGGAGCTGAAAGTGTTTGTTGAAGACATGCTCTACAGGGAGCTGAAAGTGTTTGTTGAAGACACATGCTCTACAGGGAGCGGAAAGTGTTTGTTGAAGATACATGCTCTACAGGGAGCTGAAAGTGTTTGTTGAAGACACATGCTCTACAGGGAGCTGAAAGTGTTTGTTGAAGACACATGCTCTACAGGGAGCTGAAAGTGTTTGTTGAAGACATGCTCTACAGGGAGCTGAAAGTGTTTGTTGAAGATACATGCTCTACAGGGAGCGGAAAGTGTTTGTTGAAGATACATGCTCTACTGGGGGCGGAAAGTGTTTGTTGAAGACACATGCTCTACA
This sequence comes from Megaustenia siamemsis, assembly GCA_032433765.1. Classification (NCBI taxonomy): domain Eukaryota; kingdom Metazoa; phylum Mollusca; class Gastropoda; order Stylommatophora; family Ariophantidae; genus Megaustenia; species Megaustenia siamemsis. The sequence continues at coordinate 20,942,721 of JAVIAB010000008.1, forward strand.
GGGAGCTGAAAGTGTTTGTTGAAGACACATGCACTACAGGGAGCTGAAAGTGTTTGTTGAAGACATGCTCTACAGGGAGCTGAAAGTGTTTGTTGAAGACACATGCTCTACAGGGAGCGGAAAGAGTTTGTTGAAGATACATGCTCTACAGGGAGCTGAAAGTGTTTGTTGAAGACATGCTCTACAGGGAGCTGAAAGTGTTTGTTGAAGACACATGCTCTACAGGGAGCGGAAAGTGTTTGTTGAAGATACATGCTCTACAGGGAGCTGAAAGTGTTTGTTGAAGATACATGCTCCACAGGGAGCTGAAAGTGTTTGTTGAAGACAAATGCTCTACAGGGAGCGGAAAGTGTTTGTTGAAGATACATGCTCCACACGAAGTTGAAAGTGTTTGTTGAAGATACATGCTCCACAGAGAGCTGAAAGTGTTTGTTGAAGACCTATGCTCCACAGGGAGCTGAAAGTTTTTGTTGAAGACCTAAGCTTACATTAAAAGAAAGAATAATTGTATGTGGAGACTTTAACAGCCATTCACAGAGCTGGGGCTATGAAGATATGGACAAGAGAGGTGAAGAACTTGAAAATTGGCAGGATGACAATGGGCTTATACTATTAAACCAGGCAACAGATCCACCAACATTCTATTCCAGATCATGGCATACCACATCCACACCAGACCTTGCTTTCCATTCACCAGACCTGGATTGGAATATCACACGTATTGTTGGGAAACAACTTGGAGGCAGCGACCACCGACCTGTCTTTTTAGTGGTGCAAAATGAGGCCGTCAGGGAGAGCAGCACTCTCTCCAGATGGAATTACAAAAAGGCAGACTGGAAAATGTATCAACATTACACCAGTGTACTGACTAAAGATCTAAATACAGACAGAGACATCAACAAAATAGTTGATGAATTCAGTAGACTAATAATACAAGCTGCCAGTGAAACAATACCCAGAGGGGCACGGAAACACTACAAACCATACTGGAATAGTGAACTAGAGCAACTGCACAATGACATGGAAACATCTCGAAAACAAGCAGAAAATAACCCCTGCCAGGAACACCACAATAACTATCAGCATGCTAAAGCCAAATTTCAATGGGCTAAACTACAAGCCAGACGGAGAAGTTGGAAAGAGAAAACAGAGTACATGAATCTAGAACGAGACACAAGAAAAGTGTGGAAGCTTGTAAAACAGCTGAATGATGAGGGTACAGAAGGGAACACAAAAATTACCCTGAAGAAGGATGGAAACATTCTAACAGGTAAACATGCAGCAAATCACTTTGCAGACTCCTTTGCAAATGACAACAATATTGAAATTAGCCTAGAGAAACGTCAAGAGACCCGTCTAAAACAACAAAATGCAAGACAAGAAGAGACTGCACATGAAGTCATGGAAATACCCATTACACAAAGAGAGCTAGAGCTGGCAATATCCAAATTAAAAATGAAAAGTCACCAGGTAGTGATGGAGTGTCTAATGAAATGATTAAGAACTTGGGAACTGCAGCTAAAGCAAAACTACTGCAGATCTACAACATTTGCTGGATCACAGGTAAAGTGCCACAGGCATGGAGAGAAGCAATTATTATACCATTACTAAAGCCAGGAAAAGATGGTTCAATGACATCCAGCTATAGACCAATCAGCCTTACAAGCTGTTTGTGTAAAACAATGGAACGTATAATCAATCTCAGACTGCAGTGGTACCTGGAAAGTGAAAATCTCCTTGTCCCACAACAAGCAGGCTTTAGACAGTGTTACTCTACCGAAGATCAGGCAACCTATCTTTCCCAGGAAATTGAGGATGCGTTTCAAGAAAAGAAACTGGTACTAGCAGCATGGATAGACCTAAAGAAAGCATTTGATAAGGTATGGAAGGAAGGGCTTTTGAAGAAACTGAGAAATTATGGAGTAAATGGCAGGATGTACAAATGGGTCAAAGCATACCTGCATAACAGGAGAGCCAGAGTGCAACTGGATGGTCTTAAGAGTAAGAAGGTCTTACTGCGCCAGGGCGTTCCACAGGGAGGGGTACTATCTCCAACACTTTTTCTGATCTACATCAATGACCTAGTTACTGAACTACCACATGGTATCAAAGTGGCAATGTATGCAGATGACTTGGTAATGTGGTGCACAGAGGAGTATGCAACAGTGGCCTCCAAATTGTTACAAAGAGCTATGAATGCACTGAATTCATGGACAAATAGATGGTGTATCAGCATCAATACAGACAAATGCAGTACTACACTTTTCACTCTTTCCCCAAAACAAAAAGCAGGAGCCATCTATATAAACAATGAGCCTGTGAAAGAAGACATACAGGCTACGTATCTCGGAGTTACATTTGATAACAAACTATCTTGGAAACAGCAGATAAATAAGGCAACCCAAAAAGCAAGGAGAAAATTGGCTATTCTAAGAAAGCTGTGTGGAACTACGTGGGGTGCGAGTGGGAAAATACTCAGTAAAGTTTACCAACAGAGTATACGCCCACATTTAGAATATGGATCATCTGCATGGTGTTCAGCATCAAACACCACACTTCAAGAACTGGATAAAGTACAAAACCAGGCACTTAGGGTCATCACAGGAGCAATGAAATCAACACCAATATTAGAGATGGAGAAATTGTGGAGGATACCAGCACTGAGAGAACGGAGGGACACAAAGGTGCTGATACAGGCAGAAAAATTTGCTTGCATGCCGAGACATCCAATGAAGGACCGATTCCAAAATCTTGCATTGGGACGACTTAAGAGAAGCAGTTTTATCCACCAAGCCAAGCGTATTAGTAGACAAACACCAGACATGCCAAGAGCTGTTAACCCCCTACTGCCCATACCAGAACAGACTCCCTGGACAGAGGAATCTGGATTATCAGTTCAAATACGGACAGAAGTGAAAGGAATAGTTGATAAAGAGGAACAGAATAGTCTACAGCGAAAAACAATAACTCTCAGTTTCCTGGATGAAGAATACCCACAAGACCTATGGATTCGTGTGTATACAGATGGATCAGCACAGAATGCAGTAAAAAATGGGGGAGCAGGTGCATATATAGAATACCCAAATAACACTAGGGATATGAATAAAATAGCAACAGGGAAATATTGTCACAATTATGATGCAGAAATACAAGCAATAAAGTTAGCAATAGAAAAACTGCTGAACATTAATCTTAGCCCGCAGCCTGTAGTGTTTTTGACAGATGCAAGATCAGTACTCCAGGCACTACAATCCAGAAAATTACCACATCTGCAGACCTTATTGACTGAACTCTGCAAGCACCACAGGGTTGCCCTGCAGTGGATCCCATCTCACTGTGGAATACCAGGAAATGAGAAAGCAGATCAGTTGGCAAAGGAAGGTTCAACAGGCACACAACTAGATACACCTGTTACATACCATCATAAGAAACAGATAATCAAATCAATCAGAGGACCACAAGCCCCAAATCAGGATGCCTTTTATAATATGAATAGATATGAACAAGTTATCATTATACGTCTCAGAACAGGACACAATCGACTCCATAGTCACATGTATACAAAATTCAAGATCGGCACCTCAACTACTTGTACATGTGGACAGGCGCCCCAGACTGCTGAACACATACTTCAAGACTGCACTGAATATAGTAGACTGAGGAAAATCCATTGGCCCATAGATACAACACTACAGACAAAACTATATGGGCCACTGCAAGAATTACAAAAGACAGTAAAATTTATACAGGAAACGACATTGCAGATATAGACAATGCTTCAGGCGAACGAAAGATAGATAGATAGAAGACCTAAGCTCCACAGGGAGCTGAAAGTGTTTGATGAAGACACATGCTCCACAGGGAGCTGAAAGTGTTTGTTGAAGACATATGTACCAATGGAGCGGAAAGTGTTTGTTGAAGATACATGCTCTACAGGGAGCTGAAAGTGTTTGTTGAAGATACATGCTCTACAGGGAGCTGGAAGTGTTTGTTGAAGACACATGCTCTACAGGGAGCGGAAAGTGTTTGTTGAAGACATGTTCTACAGGGAGCTGAAAGTGTTTGTTGAAGACACATGCTCTACAGGGAGCGGAAAGTGTTTGTTGAAGACACATGCTCTACATGGAGCTGAAAGTGTTTGTTGAAGACACATGCTCTACGGGGAGCGGAAAGTGTTTGTTGAAGATACATGCTCTACAGGGAGCTGAAAGTGTTTGTTGAAGACATGCTCTACAGGGAGCTGAAAGTGTTTGTTGAAGACACATGCTCTACAGGGAGCGGAAAGTGTTTGTTGAAGATACATGCTCTACTGGGGGCGGAAAGTGTTTGTTGAAGACACATGCTCTACAGGGAGCTGAAAGTGTTTGTTGAAGACACATGCACTACAGGGAGCTGAAAGTGTTTGTTGAAGACATGCTCTACAGGGAGCTGAAAGTGTTTGTTGAAGACACATGCTCTACAGGGAGCGGAAAGAGTTTGTTGAAGATACATGCTCTACAGGGAGCTGAAAGTGTTTGTTGAAGACATGCTCTACAGGGAGCTGAAAGTGTTTGTTGAAGACACATGCTCTACAGGGAGCGGAAAGTGTTTGTTGAAGATACATGTTCTACAGGGAGCGGAAAGTGTTTGTTGAAGACACATGCTCTACAGGGAGCTGAAAGTGTTTGTTGAAGACACATGCTCTACAGGGAGCTGAAAGTGTTTGTTGAAGACATGCTCTACAGGGAGCTGAAAGTGTTTGTTGAAGACACATGCTCTACAGGGAGCGGAAAGTGTTTGTTGAAGATACATGCTCCACAGGGAGCTGAAAGTGTTTGTTGAAGACCTAAGCTCCACAGGGAGCTGAAAGTGTTTGATGAAGACACATGCTCCACAGGGAGCTGAAAGTGTTTTTTGAAGACATATGTACCAATGGGAGCGGAAAGTGTTTGTTGAAGATACATGCTCTACAGGGAGCTGAAAGTGTTTGTTGAAGACACATGCTCTACAGGGAGCGGAAAGAGTTTGTTGAAGATACATGCTCTACAGGGAGCTGAAAGTGTTTGTTGAAGACATGCTCTACAGGGAGCTGAAAGTGTTTGTTGAAGACACATGCTCTACAGGGAGCGGAAAGTGTTTGTTGAAGATACATGTTCTACAGGGAGCGGAAAGTGTTTGTTGAAGACACATGCTCTACAGGGAGCTGAAAGTGTTTGTTGAAGACACATGCTCTACAGGGAGCTGAAAGTGTTTGTTGAAGACATGCTCTACAGGGAGCTGAAAGTGTTTGTTGAAGACACATGCTCTACAGGGAGCGGAAAGTGTTTGTTGAAGATACATGCTCTACAGGGAGCTGAAAGTGTTTGTTGAAGATACATGCTCTACAGGGAGCTGAAAGTGTTTGTTGAAGACACATGCTCTACAGGGAGCGAAAAGTGTTTGTTGAAGATACATGCTCCACACGAAGTTGAAAGTGTTTGTTGAAGATACATGCTCCACAGAGAGCTGAAAGTGTTTGTTGAAGACCTATGCTCCACAGGGAGCTGAAAGTGTTTGTTGAAGACCTAAGCTCCACAGGGAGCTGAAAGTGTTTGATGAAGACACATGCTCCACAGGGAGCTGAAAGTGTTTGTTGAAGACATATGTACCAATGGGAGCGGAAAGTGTTTGTTGAAGATACATGCTCTACAGGGAGCTAAAAGTGTTTGTTGAAGATACATGCTCTACAGGGAGCTGAAAGTGTTTGTTGAAGATACATGCTCTATAGGGAGCTGAAAGTGTTTGTTGAAGATACATGCTCTACAGGGAGTTGAAAGTGTTTGTTGAAGATACATGCTCTACAGGGAGCTGAAAGTGTTTGTTGAAGACACATGCTCTACAGGGAGCGGAAAGTGTTTGTTTAAGATACATGCTCTACAGGGAGCTGAAAGTATTTGTTGAAGACATGCTCTACAGGGAGCTGAAAGTGTTTGTTGAAGACACATGCTCTACAGGGAGCGGAAAGTGTTTGTTGAAGATACATGCTCTACAGGGAGCTGAAAGTGTTTGTTGAAGACACATGCTCTACAGGGAGCGGAATGTGTTTGTTGAAGATACATGCTCCACACGAAGTTGAAAGTGTTTGTTGAAGATACACGCTCCACAGAGAGCTGAAAGTGTTTGTTGAAGACCTATGCTCCACAGGGAGCTGAAAGTGTTTGTTGAAGACATGCTCTACAGGGAGCTGAAAGTGTTTGTTGAAGACACATGCTCTACAGGGATCGGAAAGTGTTTGTTGAAGATACATGCTCTACAGGGAGCTGAAAGTGTTTGTTGAAGACACATGCTCTACAGGGAGCTGAAAGTGTTTGTTGAAGACACATGCACTACAGGGAGCTGAAAGTGTTTGTTGAAGACATGCTCTACAGGGAGCTGAAAGTGTTTGTTGAAGACACATGCTCTACAGGGAGCGGAAAGTGTTTGTTGAAGATACATGCTCTACAGGGAGCTGAAAGTGTTTGTTGAAGACACATGCTCTACAGGGAGCGGAAAATGTTTGTTGAAGATACATGCTCCACAGGAAGTTGAAAGTGTTTGTTGAAGATACATGCTCCACAGAGTGCTGAAAGTGCTTGTTGAAGACCTATGCTCCGCAGGGAGCTGAAAGTGTTTGTTGAAGACCTATGCTGCATAGGAAGCTGAAAGTGTTTGTTGAAGACCTATGCTCCATAGGGAGCTGAAAGTGTTTGTTGAAGACATAGGTTCCACGGGGAGCTGAAAGTGTTTGTTGAAGACATAGGTTCCACAGGGAGCTGAAAGTGTTTGTTGAAGACACATGCTCCACAGGGAGCGGAACGGTTTTGTTGAAGATCTATACTCCACAAGGAGTTGAAAGTGTTTGTTAAAGACACATTTTCCACAGGGAGCTGAAAGTGTTTATTGAAGATCTATACTCCACACGGAGCTGAAAGTGTTTGTTGAAGACATAGGTTCCACGGGAAGCGGAAAGTGTTTGTTGAAGACACATGCTCCACAGGGAGCTGAAAGTGTTTGTTGAAGACCTAAGCTCCACAGGGAGCTTAAAGTGTTTGTTGAAGACACATGCTCCACAGGGAGCTGAAAGTGTTTGTTGAAGACCTAAGCTCCACAGGGAGCTGAAAGTGTTTGACGAAGACACATGCTCCACAGGGAGCGTAAAGTGTTTGTTGAAGACATATGTACCAATGGGAGCGGAAAGTGTTTGTTGAAGATACATGCTCTAAAGGGAGCTGAAAGTGTTTGTTGAAGATACATGCTCTACAGGGAGCTGAAAGTGTTTGTTGAAGATACATGCTCTACAGGGAGCTGAAAGTGTTTGTTGAAGATTCATGCTCTACAGGGAGCGGAAAGTGTTTGTTGAAGATACATGCTCTACAGGGAGCTGAAAGTGTTTGTTGAAGACACATGCTCTACAGGGAGCTGAAAGTGTTTGTTGAAGACCTATGCTCCTGAGAGAGCGGAAAGTGTTTATTGAAGATCTATACTCCACACGGAGCTGAAAGTGTTTGTTGAAGACATAGGTTCCACGGGAGCGGAAAGTGTTTGTTGAAGACACATGCTCCACAGGGAGCTGAAAGTGTTTGGTGAAGACACATGCTCCACAGGGAGCTGAAAGTGTTTGTTGAAGACCTAAGCTCCACAGGGAGCTGAAAGTGTTTGTTGAAGACACATGCTCCACAGGGAGCTGAAAGTGTTTGTTGAAGACCTAAGCTCCACAGGGAGCTGAAAGTGTTTGATGAAGACACATGCTCCACAGGGAGCTGAAAGTGTTTGTTGAAGACATATGTACCAATGGGAGCGGAAAGTGTTTGTTGAAGATACATGCTCTACAGGGAGCGGAAAGTGTTTGTTGAAGATACATGCTCTACAGGGAGCTGAAAGTGTTTGTTGAAGACATGCTCTACAGGGAGCTGAAAGTGTTTGTTGAAGACACATGCTCTACAGGGAGCGGAAAGTGTTTGTTGAAGATACATGCTCTACAGGGAGCTGAAAGTGTTTGTTGAAGACACATGCTCTACAGGGAGCTGAAAGTGTTTGATGAAGACACATGCTCCACAGGGAGCTGAAAGTGTTTGTTGAAGACCTAAGCTCCACAGGGAGCTGAAAGTGTTTGTTGAAGACACATGCTCCACAGGGAGCTGAAAGTGTTTGTTGAAGACCTAAGCTCCACGGGGAGCTGAAAGTGTTTGATGAAGACATATGCTCCACAGGGAGCTGAAAGTGTTTGTTGAAGACATTATGTACCAATGGGAGCGGAAAGTGTTTGTTGAAGATACATGCTCTACAGGGAGCTGAAAGTGTTTGTTGAAGACCTAAGCTCCACAGGGAGCTGAAAGTGTTTGTTGAAGACACATGCTCCACAGGGAGCTGAAAGTGTTTGTTGAAGACCTAAGCTCCACGGGGAGCTGAAAGTGTTTGATGAAGACACATGCTCCACAGGGAGCTGAAAGTGTTTGTTGAAGACATTATGTACCAATGGAGCGGAAAGTGTTTGTTGAAGATACATGCTCTACAGGGAGCTGAAAGTGTTTGTTGAAGATACATGCTCTACAGGGAGCTGAAAGTGTTTGTTGAAGATACATGCTCTACAGGGAGCTGAAAGTGTTTGTTGAAGATACATGCTCTACAGGGAGTTGAAAGTGTTTGTTGAAGATACATGCTCTACAGGGAGCTGAAAGTGTTTGTTGAAGACACATGCTCTACAGGGAGCGGAAAGTGTTTGTTGAAGATACATGCTCTACAGGGAGCGGAAAGTGTTTGTTTAAGATACATGCTCTACAGGGAGCTGAAAGTATTGTTGAAGACACATGCTCTACAGGGAGCGGAAAGTGTTTGTTGAAGATACATGCTCTACAGGGAGCTGAAAGTGTTTGTTGAAGACACATGCTCTACAGGGAGCGGAAAGTGTTTGTTGAACATACATGCTCCACACGAAGTTGAAAGTGTTTGTTGAAGATACATGCTCCACAGAGAGCTGAAAGTGTTTGTTGAAGACCTATGCTCCACAGGGAGCTGAAAGTGTTTTTTGAAGACCTAAGCTCCACAGGGAGCTGAAAGTGTTTGATGAAGACACATGCTCTACAGGGAGCTGAAAGTGTTTGTTGAAGACATATGTACAATGGGAGCGGAAAGTGTTTGTTGAAGATACATGCTCTACAGGGAGCTGAAAGTGTTTGTTGAAGACACATGCTCTACAGGGAGCTGAAAGTGTTTGTTGAAGACACATGCACTACAGGGAGCTGAAAGTGTTTGTTGAAGACATGCTCTACAGGGAGCTGAAAGTGTTTGTTGAAGACACATGCTCTACAGGGAGCGGAAAGTGTTTGTTGAAGATACATGCTCTACAGGGAGCTGAAAGTGTTGTTGAAGACACATGCTCTACAGGGAGCGGAAAATGTTTGTTGAAGATACATGCTCCACAGGAAGTTGAAAGTGTTTGTTGAAGATACATGCTCCACAGAGTGCTGAAAGTGCTTGTTGAAGACCTATGCTCCGCAGGGAGCTGAAAGTGTTTGTTGAAGACCTATGCTGCATAGGAAGCTGAAAGTGTTTGTTGAAGACCTATGCTCCATAGGGAGCTGAAAGTGTTTGTTGAAGACATAGGTTCCACGGGGAGCTGAAAGTGTTTGTTGAAGACATAGGTTCCACAGGGAGCTGAAAGTGTTTGTTGAAGACACATGCTCCACAGGGAGCGGAACGGTTTTGTTGAAGATCTATACTCCACAAGGAGTTGAAAGTGTTTGTTAAAGACACATTTCCACAGGGAGCTGAAAGTGTTTATTGAAGATCTATACTCCACACGGAGCTGAAAGTGTTTGTTGAAGACATAGGTTCCACGGGAAGCGGAAAGTGTTTGTTTGAAGACACATGCTCCACAGGGAGCTGAAAGTGTTTGTTGAAGACCTAAGCTCCACAGGGAGCTTAAAGTGTTTGTTGAAGACACATGCTCCACAGGGAGCTGAAAGTGTTTGTTGAAGACCTAAGCTCCACAGGGAGCTGAAAGTGTTTGACGAAGACACATGCTCCACAGGGAGCGTAAAGTGTTTGTTGAAGACATATGTACCAATGGGAGCGGAAAGTGTTTGTTGAAGATACATGCTCTAAAGGGAGCTGAAAGTGTTTGTTGAAGATACATGCTCTACAGGGAGCTGAAAGTGTTTGTTGAAGATACATGCTCTACAGGGAGCTGAAAGTGTTTGTTGAAGATTCATGCTCTACAGGGAGCGGAAAGTGTTTGTTGAAGATACATGCTCTACAGGGAGCTGAAAGTGTTTGTTGAAGACACATGCTCTACAGGGAGCTGAAAGTGTTTGTTGAAGACCTATGCTCCTGAGAGAGCGGAAAGTGTTTATTGAAGATCTATACTCCACACGGAGCTGAAAGTGTTTGTTGAAGACATAGGTTCCACGGGAGCGGAAAGTGTTTGTTGAAGACACATGCTCCACAGGGAGCTGAAAGTGTTTGGTGAAGACACATGCTCCACAGGGAGCTGAAGTGTTTGTTGAAGACCTAAGCTCCACAGGGAGCTGAAAGTGTTTGTTGAAGACACATGCTCCACAGGGAGCTGAAAGTGTTTGTTGAAGACCTAAGCTCCACAGGGAGCTGAAAGTGTTTGATGAAGACACATGCTCCACAGGGAGCTGAAAGTGTTTGTTGAAGACATATGTACCAATGGGAGCGGAAAGTGTTTGTTGAAGATACATGCTCTACAGGGAGCGGAAAGTGTTTGTTGAAGATACATGCTCTACAGGGAGCTGAAAGTGTTTGTTGAAGACATGCTCTACAGGGAGCTGAAAGTGTTTGTTGAAGACACATGCTCTACAGGGAGCGGAAAGTGTTTGTTGAAGATACATGCTCTACAGGGAGCTGAAAGTGTTTGTTGAAGACACATGCTCTACAGGGAGCTGAAAGTGTTTGATGAAGACACATGCTCCACAGGGAGCTGAAAGTGTTTGTTGAAGACCTAAGCTCCACAGGGAGCTGAAAGTGTTTGTTGAAGACACATGCTCCACAGGGAGCTGAAAGTGTTTGTTGAAGACCTAAGCTCCACGGGGAGCTGAAAGTGTTTGATGAAGACATATGCTCCACAGGGAGCTGAAAGTGTTTGTTGAAGACATTATGTACCAATGGGAGCGGAAAGTGTTTGTTGAAGATACATGCTCTACAGGGAGCTGAAAGTGTTTGTTGAAGACCTAAGCTCCACAGGGAGCTGAAAGTGTTTGTTGAAGACACATGCTCCACAGGGAGCTGAAAGTGTTTGTTGAAGACCTAAGCTCCACGGGGAGCTGAAAGTGTTTGATGAAGACACATGCTCCACAGGGAGCTGAAAGTGTTTGTTGAAGACATTATGTACCAATGGGAGCGGAAAGTGTTTGTTGAAGATACATGCTCTACAGGGAGCTGAAAGTGTTTGTTGAAGATACATGCTCTACAGGGAGCTGAAAGTGTTTGTTGAAGATACATGCTCTACAGGGAGCTGAAAGTGTTTGTTGAAGATACATGCTCTACAGGGAGTTGAAAGTGTTTGTTGAAGATACATGCTCTACAGGGAGCTGAAAGTGTTTGTTGAAGACACATGCTCTACAGGGAGCGGAAAGTGTTTGTTGAAGATACATGCTCTACAGGAAGCTGAAAGTATTTGTTGAAGACATACTCTACAGGGAGTGAAAGTGTTTGTTGAAGACACATGCTCTACAGGGAGCGGAAAGTGTTTGTTGAAGATACATGCTCTACAGGGAGCTGAAAGTGTTTGTTGAAGACACATGCTCTACAGGGAGCGGAAAGTGTTTGTTGAACATACATGCTCCACACGAAGTTGAAAGTGTTTGTTGAAGATACATGCTCCACAGAGAGCTGAAAGTGTTTGTTGAAGACCTATGCTCCACAGGGAGCTGAAAGTGTTTTTTGAAGACCTAAGCTCCACAGGGAGCTGAAAGTGTTTGATGAAGACACATGCTCTACAGGGAGCTGAAAGTGTTTGTTGAAGACATATGTACCAATGGGAGCGGAAAGTGTTTGTTGAAGATACATGCTCTACAGGGAGCTGAAAGTGTTTGTTGAAGATACATGCTCTACAGGGAGCTGAAAGTGTTTGTTGAAGACACATGCTCTACAGGGAGCGGAAAGTGTTTGTTGAAGACATGTTCTACAGGGAGCTGAAAGTGTTTGTTGAAGATACATGCTCTACAGGGAGCTGAAAGTGTTTGTTGAAGACATGCTCTACAGGGAGCTGAAAGTGTTTGTTGAAGACACATGCTCTACAGGGAGCGGAAAGTGTTTGTTGAAGACATGCTCTACAGGGAGCTGAAAATGTTTGTTGAAGACACATGCTCTACAGGGAGCGGAAAGTGTTTGTTGAAGATACATGCTCTACAGGAGCTGAAAGTGTTTGTTGAAGACATGCTCTACAGGGAGCTGAAAGTGTTTGGTGAAGACACATGCTCTACAGGGAGCGGAAAGTGTTTGTTGAAGATACATGCTCTACAGGGAGCGGAAAGTGTTTGTTGAAGACACATGCTCTACAGGAAGCTGAAAGTGTTTGTTGAAGACACATGCTCTACAGGGAGCTGAAAGTGTTTGTTGAAGACATGCTCTACAGGGAGCTGAAAGTGTTTGTTGAAGACACATGCTCTACAGGGAGCGGAAAGTGTTTGTTGAAGATACATGCTCTACAGGGAGCTGAAAGTGTTTGTTGAAGACATGCTCTACAGGGAGCTGAAAGTGTTTGTTGAAGACACATGCTCTACAGGGAGCGGAAAGTGTTTGTTGAAGATACATGCTCTACAGGGAGCTGAAAGTGTTTGTTGAAGACACATGCTCTACAGGGAGCGGAAAATGTTTGTTGAAGATACATGCTCCACAGGAAGTTGAAAGTGTTTGTTGAAGATACATGCTCCACAGAGTGCTGAAAGTGTTTGTTGAAGACCTATGCTCCGCAGGGAGCTGAAAGTGTTTGTTGAAGACCTATGCTGTATAGGAAGCTGAAAGTGTTTGTTGAAGACCTATACTCCATAGGGTGCTGAAAGTGTTTGTTGAAGACCTATGCTCCACATGGAGCTGAAAGTGTTTGTTGAAGATCTATGCTCCACAGGGAGCTGAAAGTGTTTATTGAAGACCTATGCTCCACAGGGAGCTGAAAGTGTTTATTGAAGACCTATTCTCCACAGGGAGCTGAAAGTGTTTATTGAAGACCTATGCTCCACAGGGAACTGAAAGTGTTTGTTGAAGACTTATTCTCCACAGGGAACTGAAAGTGATTATTGAAGACCTATGCTCCACAGGGAACTGAAAGTGTTTATTGAAGACTTATGCTCCACAGGGAACTGAAAGTGTTTATTGAAGACTTATGCTCCACAGGGAACTGAAAGTGTTTATTGAAGACTTATTCTCCACAGGGAACTGAAAGTGTTTATTGAAGACTTATTCTCCACAGGGAACTGAAAGTGATTATTGAAGACTTATGCTCCACAGGGAACTGAAAGTGTTTGTTGAAGACCTATTCCCCACAAGGAGCAGAACGGAATAAAGAGAATCACCCAATAATGACAGTTTGTATCTTCGCCGCTGTTATTTCTGTCGTTCTCTGTGTATGACAGCTATATATTTACAATTGCATTATTATAATAGCAATGACATTAACAATAGTTTGCATTTACCATTCATAGTTTTCTCTCGCAGTAAATGTCTCTTCATGAAAACTGTCTTGTTCTCTTCTCTGGGGAAACAATCCAAATGCTTCATCTCAAATGTTGAACTAACATAATCTGGTTGTATGGGGACTTGTAGGTGGTGAAGGGAGAGACAGACAGGTGGGGTTATAGACAGACAGACAGATAAACAGACAGAGAAGCGGACAGACAGACATTATAGATAGACAGACAGTCAGTCAGACAGACAGACAAACATACAGTCAAACAGACAGTTAGACAGACAGACAGACAGAAAGACAAGCGGACAGACAGACAGATAGACAGAGAGTCAGAAAGACAGTCAAACAGACAGTTAAAAAAAACAGACATACAAGCGGACAGACATACATTATAGATAGACAGACAGTCAAACAGACAGTTAGACAGACAGACAGACAGACAGACGGACGGACAACAGATAAATAGATGGATGGACATTATTAGAACAATTCCTCTTAAACAACAGAAAGTGGCGTGTTCTCTTGTTCTATCCACATAGGAGTAATAAATAATACACTTAGAATTTCTATCTTTTTTTAATGTTGTCGGATCGAACCTTGTGAAGCGGTCACGCCATCGGACTGAAGTGGTGCTGACCATCCACCAGCTAGTGTGCTATAGATGGTCGGCCGCTTCAGGCTCTGGGTGGTACTTGACTGAGCTGTTCCTACAAGATGGCCGAATGATTATTTGCATTGATTATTTATTTAAATATGTGATTGATATACACACAAATGTAAAGAGCCTCGTCACGCCAAGTAGCGTATAGGAAATATGGTGTTAGTGACCATCATTTTTATAGACCTTCAGGACAAGATTTTTGGGGTAATGTGGTCGGTATAACGCTCATGTCGCTTAACTTTCCCGGGAAAATTCCGGTACCCCTTTAAGGCTGGGTGAACCTGGAAGTCGTTGATTTGGATCGAAACCGTCCTTTGTAGCCTAGTTCACTAACCACGGAGCTATGTCGGCTACGTCTGACTGACGTAGTCCCATCAAATGTGTTGAGATCATCATTCCTAAATGTTTGTATGTAAGGAGGTTTGCGCATTAACGTAAAGCAGAATAGCTTTGTCAGAATTGCATGAAAAGTAAACAAGTGTAATAGTTTATGTCATTGAAATGAGAAATAGAGCTCATAGGTGCTATATAGAACTAATTCTGACCTATTGAAGCAAGTCATGGACAGCTGACAAATAAATTAAAAGACGATTATAGGCGAAACGATGTGATTACTCGTAGAATGTTAGGATTTCTCTGAAAGTTAAAATGACAAATGAGCACATTCTCAAAGAAGCTAACACAAAAGAAAGCTCATAAAAAACACTGGAAAGAAGCAATCGATGTTTTGGCACGTCATAAGAAGAGGAAGAAGAAAAATGGAAAACTTGGTTACAACTGGTAAAATACAGGATTAGAGAGGAACGTGGACGACAAAGAATAGAGAAGATATTAAATACCTTGGTGATGTAGCACGACAATCCAGACCTCAGATACACTGAAGATACTAACTAACTTGGTGATGTAGCAAGACAATCCAGACCTCAGATACACTGAAGATACTAACTAACTTGGTGATGTAGCACGACAATCCAGACCTCAGATACACTGAAGATACTAACTAACTTGGTGATGTAGCAAGACAATCCAGACCTCAGATACACTGAAGATATTAAATACCTTGGTGATGTAGCACGACAATCCAGACCTCAGATACACTGAAGATACTAACTAACTTGGTGATGTAGCAAGACAATCCAGACCTCAGATACACTGAAGATATTAAATACCTTGGTGACGTAGCACGACAATCCAGACCTCAGATACACTGAAGATACTAACTAACTTGGTGATGTAGCAAGACAATCCAGACCTCAGATACACTGAAGATACTAAATAACTTGGTGATGTAGCAAGACAATCCAGACCTCAGATACACTGAAGATACTAACTAACTTGGTGATGTAGCAAGACAATCCAGACCTCAGATACACTGAAGATACTAACTAACTTGGTCATGTAGCAAGACAATCCAGACCTCAGATACACTGAAGATATTAAATACCTTGGTGATGTAGCACGACAATCCAGACCTCAGATACACTGAAGATACTAACTAACTTGGTGATGTAGCAAGACAATCCAGACCTCAGATACACTGAAGATATTAAATACCTTGGTGACGTAGCAAGACAATCCAGACCTCAGATACACTGAAGATACTAACTAACTTGGTGATGTAGCAAGACAATCCAGACCTCAGATACACTGAAGATACTAACTAACTTGGTGATGTAGCAAGACAATCCAGACCTCAGATACACTGAAGATATTAAATACCTTGGTGATGTAGCACGACAATCCAGACCTCAGATACACTGAAGATACTAACTAACTTGGTGATGTAGCAAGACAATCCAGACCTCAGATACACTGAAGATACTAACTAACTTGGTGATGTAGCAAGACAATCCAGACCTTAGATACACTGAAGATACTAACTAACTTTGTGATGTAGCAAGACAATCCAGACCTCAGATACACTGAAGATATTAAATACCTTGGTGACGTAGCACAACAATCCAGACCTCAGATACACTGAAGATACTAACTAACTTGGTGATGTAGCAAGACAATCCAGACCTCAGATACACTGAAGATATTAAATACCTTGGTGATGTAGCACGACAATCCAGACCTCAGATACACTGAAGATACTAACTAACTTGGTGATGTAGCAAGACAATCCAGACCTCAGATACACTGAAGATATTAAATACCTTGGTGACTTGCAAGATAATCCAGACCTCAGATACACTGAAGATACTAACTAACTTGGTGATGTAGCAAGACAATCCAGACCTCAGATACACTGAAGATACTAACTAACTTGGTGATGTAGCAAGACAATCCAGACCTTAGATACACTGAAGATACTAACTAACTTGGTGATGTAGCAAGACAATCCAGACCTTAGATACACTGAAGGTACCTCCTCTCAAACAATGCGGAAATATTACAAGAGACAACTGAGTGTGTTATAAAACATAGTGACGAGCAAAACCTTTCTCTAAACAAACGGAAAGCTAAAATAATGTCCGTTAACAAAACAAAAAGCCAAATCAAAATCATCATCAGCAATGAAAAACTTGAAACTGTAACAAACTATGAATATCTGGGATCTGTAGTAACTAACAATGAGGACTGTGAGAACGAGATTAAAAGACGATTAGTAATAGTAAAAAGTAAAGTAAAGTACCCCCGTCACGCCAAGTGGTGTATAGGGAATATGGTGTTAGTGACCATAAATTTTACAGACCTTCAGCACATGATTTTTGGGGTAATGTGGTCGGTATTACGGCCCGTGCTGCTTTACTTTCCTAGAAAAAAATCCGGTACCCATTTTAAGCCTGGGTGAACTCGGAAGCCGTTAATTGGGATCGAACCCTAACCCTTGTTCTTTGTAGTCCAGTTCACTAACCACTGAGCTATCGCGGCTCCTAGCAGCACAAATATTAAACGTCATGAAAAGCATATGACACAATACCGACATCTTCCCTATAGCAACATATGGTTGTGAATCAGAGACTGTTTTAATGTTCATTCAATACAAAATGATACAGACAAATATGTAAGATATCTTGGTTATGGAAACGAGGAATTATGAAATTTTAAAAGAAACCTGGACACTGAAAATAACGGACTTATTGTCACCGTATGGCCCTTCCGTCTAGTCAGACGGTCTAGTGGAGGCTATTGTGTATTTTTGTTTTTAAGGTTTTGTTTTTGTCCAACAGCTTCTCTCGTGGCTAATTCTACCAATGTTTGACAAACACACACGGCCACATAATGAACAAGTCAGGCCCACTGACCCACAGGGTTTTCCATCCCTTTCATGAGTCTTTTCTCTTCTAAGTTTTGCCTTAGCACAGTCTCAAATAATGTTATACCGTTCCTTATACATGCTCTCCAAGATGTGCGATCACTTGCAGATGTTTCCAGTCGTTTTTACAGATGGAGAAGTCATTCAGAGATGATTTACAGATATCTCTATATCGTAGTTTAGGTCTGCTGATTTGTCTTTTTCACACCATTCTACTAGAATTTTATAGACACCATTCTACTAGAATTCTTATTTGGACCATACCACAAGAATTTTATAGACACCATTCGACTAGGATTTTATAGACACCATTCTCCTAGAATTTTATAGGCACCATTCTACTAGAATTTTAAAGACATCATTCTACTAGAATTTTATAGACACCATTCTACTAGAATTTTATAGACACCATTCTACTTGAATTTTATAGACACCATTCTACTAGAATTTTATAGACACCATTCTACAATAATTTTATAGACACCATTCTACAACAATTTTATAGACACCATTCTACTAGAATTTTATAGACACCATTCTACTATAATTTTAAAGACATCATTCTACTAGAATTGTATAGACACCATTCTACTAGAATTTTATAGACACCATTCTACTTGAATTTTATAGACACCATTCTACTAGAATTTTATAGACACCATTCTACAATAATTTTATAGACACCATTCTACAACAATTTTATAGACACCATTCTACTAGAATTTTATAGACATTCTACTAGAATTTTATAGGCACCATTTTACTAGAATTCTTATTTGGACCATTCCAAAAGAATTTTATAGACACCATTCTATAAGAATTTTATAAACACCATTCTACTAGAATTTTAAAGACATCATTCTACTAGAATTTTATAGACACCATTCTACTAGAATTTTATAGACACCATTCTACTTGAATTTTATAGACACCATTCTACTAGAATTTTATAGACACCATTCTACAATAATTTTATAGACACCATTCTACAACAATTTTATAGACACCATTCTACTAGAATTTTATAGACATTCTACTAGAATTTTATAGGCACCATTTTACTAGAATTCTTATTTGGACCATTCCAAAGAATTTTATAGACACATTCTATAAGAATTTTATAAACACCATTCTACTAGAATTTTATAGACACCATTCTACTAGAATTTTATAGGCACCATTCTACTAGAATTTTATAGACACCATTCTACAAGAATTTTATAGACACCATTCTACTAGAATTTTATAGACACCATTCTACTAGAATTTTATAGACACCATTCTACTAGAATTTTATAGACACCACTCTACTAGAATTTTATAGACACCATTCTACAATAATTTTATAGACACCATTCTACTAGAATTTTATAGACACCATTCTACAATAATTTTATAGACACCATTCTACTAGAATTTTATAGACACCATTCTACAATAATTTTATAGACACCATTCTACTAGAATTTTATAGACACCATTCTACAATAATTTTTATAGACACCATTCTACTAGAATTTTATAGACACCATTCTACTAGAATTGTATAGACACCATTCTACAATAATTTTATAGACACCTTTCTACTAGAACTACTTCTAGAGGAAATTGAAATACTAACACCACGCCTGAAGACATAGCGGGCTAGAAAGAACAATAATGGAGGGTTCAGTTCCTGGAAAACGAGGCAGAAGCCGACCAAAAAGAAGGTGATTCAAGATATCAATGAAACCATGACTACGACAAAATAAAGAGTGGGGCATCTGGCTACAGGTAAAGATTCTTTTAGACGGGCTGTGATAAGTGTTATGTTTACAGCGGACACGCAACCCGATTATCTAACTATTTACTGTTAGAGAAAAGCATTTCAAAGAAAAGACAAAATGGCTGCAATAATTCCCAGAACTTAGCAAATCTATTACACTTCCTGGTTGCCAGTGCTACGGAGGTCTTGTCTTCTGCTGAGATCGCCCTGTATTGTAAGGAAACAAATCATAATGGTGATGATCATTGTCAGATACAAGTGATGATCATTGTCAGATACAAGTGATGATCATTGTCAGATACAAGTGATGATCATTGTCAGATACAAGTGATGATCATTGTCAGATACAAGTGATGATCATTGTCAGATACAAGTGATGATCATTGTCAGATACAAGTGATGATCATTGTCAGATACAAGTGATGATCATTGTCAGATACAAGTGATGATCATTGTCAGATACAAGTGATGATCATTGTCAGATACAAGTGATGATCATTGTCAGATACAAGTGATGATGATTGTCAGATACAAGTGATGATCTTTGTCATATACAAGTGATGATCATTGTCAGATACAAGTGATGATCATTGTCAGATACAAGTGATGATCATTGTCAGATACAAGTGATGTTCATTGTCAGATACAAGTGATGATCATTGTCAGATACAAGTGATGATCATTGTCAGATACAAGTGATGTTCATTGTCAGATACAAGTGATGATCATTGTCAGATACAAGTGATGTTCATTGTCAGATACAAGAGATGATCATTGTCAGATACAAGTGATGTTCATTGTCAGATACAAGTGATGATCATTGTCAGATACAAGTGATGATCATTGTCAGATACAAGTGATGTTCATTGTCAGATACAAGTGATGATCATTGTCAGATACAAGTGATGATCATTGTCAGATACAAGTGATGATCATTGTCAGATACAAGTGATGTTCATTGTCAGATAAAAGTGATGATCATTGTCAGATACAAGTGATGATGATTGTCAGATACAAGTGATGATCTTTGTCAGATACAAGTGATGATCATTGTCATATACAAGTGATGATCATTGTCAGATACAAGTGATGATCATTGTCAGATACAAGTGATGATCATTGTCAGATACAAGTGATGATCATTGTCAGATACAAGTGATGATCATTGTCAGATACAAGTGATGATCATTGTCAGATACAAGTGATGATCATTGTCAGATACAAGTGATGATCATTGTCAGATACAAGTGATGATCATTGTCAGATACAAGTGATGATCATTGTCAGATACAAGTGATGATCATTGTCAGATACAAGTGATGATCATTGTCAGATACAAGTGATGATGATTGTCAGATACAAGTGATGATCTTTGTCATATACAAGTGATGATCATTGTCAGATACAAGTGATGATCATTGTCAGATACAAGTGATGATCATTGTCAGATACAAGTGATGTTCATTGTCAGATACAAGTGATGATCATTGTCAGATACAAGTGATGATCATTGTCAGATACAAGTGATGTTCATTGTCAGATACAAGTGATGATCATTGTCAGATACAAGTGATGTTCATTGTCAGATACAAGAGATGATCATTGTCAGATACAAGTGATGTTCATTGTCAGATACAAGTGATGATCATTGTCAGATACAAGTGATGATCATTGTCAGATACAAGTGATGTTCATTGTCAGATACAAGTGATGATCATTGTCAGATACAAGTGATGATCATTGTCAGATACAAGTGATGATCATTGTCAGATACAAGTGATGTTCATTGTCAGATAAAAGTGATGATCATTGTCAGATACAAGTGATGATGATTGTCAGATACAAGTGATGATCTTTGTCAGATACAAGTGATGATCATTGTCATATACAAGTGATGATCATTGTCAGATAAAAGTGATGATCATTGTCAGATACAAGTGATAATCATTGTCAGATACAAGTGATGATCATTGTCAGATACAAGTGATGATCATTGTCAGATACAAGTGATGATCATTGTCATATACAAGTGATGATCATTGTCAGATAAAAGTGATGATCATTGTCAGATACAAGTGATGATGATTGTCAGATACAAGTGATGATCTTTGTCATATACAAGTGATGATCATTGTCATATACAAGTGATGATCATTGTCAGATACAAGTGATGATCATTGTCAGATACAAGTGATAATCATTGTCAGATACAAGTGATGATCATTGTCAGATACAAGTGATGATCATTGTCAGATACAAGTGATGATCATTGTCAGATACAAGTGATGATCATTGTCAGATACAAGTGATGATCATTGTCAGATACAAGTGATGATGATTGTCAGATACAAGTGATGATGATTGTCAGATACAAGTGATGATCTTTTTTCATATACAAGTGATGATCATTGTCAGATACAAGTTATGATCATTGTCAGATACAAGTGATGATTATTGTCAGATACAAGTGATGATCATTGTCAGATACAAGTGATGATCATTGTCAGATACAAGTGATGATCATTGTCAGATACATGTGATGATCATTGTCAGATACACGTGATGATCATTGTCAGATACAAGTGATGATCATTGTCAGATACAAGTGATGATCATTGTCAGATACTAGTGATAATCATTGTCAGATACAAGTGATGATCATTGGCAGATACAAGTGATGATCATTGTCAGATACAAGTGATGATTATTGTCAGATACAAGTGATGATCATTGTCAGATACAAGTGATGATCATTGTCAGATACAAGTGATGATTATTGTCAGATACAAGTGATGTTCATTGTCAGATAAAAGTGATGATCATTGTCAGATACAAGTGATGATCATTGTCAGATACAAGTGATGATCATTGTCAGATACAAGTGATGTTCATTGTCAGATACAAGTGATGATCATTGTCAGATACAAGTGATGATCATTGTCAGATACAAGTGATGATCATTGTCAGATACAAGTGATGTTCATTGTCAGATAAAAGTGATGATCATTGTCAGATACAAGTGATGATGATTGTCAGATACAAGTGATGATGATTGTCAGATACAAGTGATGATCATTG
Source organism: Megaustenia siamemsis (assembly GCA_032433765.1). Taxonomy (NCBI): domain Eukaryota; kingdom Metazoa; phylum Mollusca; class Gastropoda; order Stylommatophora; family Ariophantidae; genus Megaustenia; species Megaustenia siamemsis. Next base: position 20,965,132 of record JAVIAB010000008.1, read on the forward strand.
TCATATACAAGTGATGATCATTGTCAGATACAAGTGATGATCATTGTCAGATACAAGTGATGATCATTGTCAGATACAAGTGATGATCATTGTCAGATACAAGTGATGATCATTGTCAGATACAAGTGATGATCATTGTCAGATACAAGTGATGATCATTGTCAGATACAAGTGATGATCATTGTCTGATACAAGTGATGATCATTGTCAGATACAAGTGATGATCATTGTCAGATACAAGTGATGATCATTGTCAGATACAAGTGATGATCATTGTCAGATACAAGTGATGATCATTGTCAGATACAAGTGATGATCTTTGTCATATACAAGTGATGATCATTGTCAGATACAAGTGATGATCATTGTCAGATACAAGTGATGATCATTGTCAGATACAAGTGATGTTCATTGTCAGATACAAGTGATGATCATTGTCAGATACAAGTGATGATCATTGTCAGATACAAGTGATGTTCATTGTCAGATACAAGTGATGATCATTGTCAGATACAAGTGATGTTCATTGTCAGATACAAGAGATGATCATTGTCAGATACAAGTGATGTTCATTGTCAGATACAAGTGATGATCATTGTCAGATACAAGTGATGATCATTGTCAGATACAAGTGATGTTCATTGTCAGATAAAAGTGATGATCATTGTCAGATACAAGTGATGATGATTGTCAGATACAAGTGATGATCTTTGTCAGATACAAGTGATGATCATTGTCATATACAAGTGATGATCATTGTCAGATACAAGTGATGATCATTGTCAGATACAAGTGATGATCATTGTCAGATACAAGTGATGATCATTGTCAGATACAAGTGATGATCATTGTCAGATACAAGTGATGATCATTGTCAGATACAAGTGATGATCATTGTCAGATACAAGTGATGATCATTGTCAGATACAAGTGATGATCATTGTCAGATACAAGTGATGATCATTGTCAGATACAAGTGATGATCATTGTCAGATACAAGTGATGATCATTGTCAGATACAAGTGATGATCATTGTCAGATACAAGTGATGATCATTGTCAGATACAAGTGATGATGATTGTCAGATACAAGTGATGATCTTTGTCATATACAAGTGATGATCATTGTCAGATACAAGTGATGATCATTGTCAGATACAAGTGATGATCATTGTCAGATACAAGTGATGTTCATTGTCAGATACAAGTGATGATCATTGTCAGATACAAGTGATGATCATTGTCAGATACAAGTGATGTTCATTGTCAGATACAAGTGATGATCATTGTCAGATACAAGTGATGATCATTGTCAGATACAAGTGATGTTCATTGTCAGATACAAGAGATGATCATTGTCAGATACAAGTGATGTTCATTGTCAGATACAAGTGATGATCATTGTCAGATACAAGTGATGATCATTGTCAGATACAAGTGATGTTCATTGTCAGATACAAGTGATGATCATTGTCAGATACAAGTGATGATCATTGTCAGATACAAGTGATGATCATTGTCAGATACAAGTGATGTTCATTGTCAGATAAAAGTGATGATCATTGTCAGATACAAGTGATGATGATTGTCAGATACAAGTGATGATCTTTGTCAGATACAAGTGATGATCATTGTCATATACAAGTGATGATCATTGTCAGATAAAAGTGATGATCATTGTCAGATACAAGTGATAATCATTGTCAGATACAAGTGATGATCATTGTCAGATACAAGTGATGATCATTGTCAGATACAAGTGATGATCATTGTCATATACAAGTGATGATCATTGTCAGATAAAAGTGATGATCATTGTCAGATACAAGTGATGATGATTGTCAGATACAAGTGATGATCTTTGTCATATACAAGTGATGATCATTGTCATATACAAGTGATGATCATTGTCAGATACAAGTGATGATCATTGTCAGATACAAGTGATAATCATTGTCAGATACAAGTGATGATCATTGTCAGATACAAGTGATGATCATTGTCAGATACAAGTGATGATCATTGTCAGATACAAGTGATGATCATTGTCAGATACAAGTGATGATCATTGTCAGATACAAGTGATGATGATTGTCAGATACAAGTGATGATCTTTTTTCATATACAAGTGATGATCATTGTCAGATACAAGTGATGATCATTGTCAGATACAAGTGATGATTATTGTCAGATACAAGTGATGATCATTGTCAGATACAAGTGATGATCATTGTCAGATACAAGTGATGATCATTGTCAGATACATGTGATGATCATTGTCAGATACACGTGATGATCATTGTCAGATACAAGTGATGATCATTGTCAGATACAAGTGATGATCATTGTCAGATACTAGTGATAATCATTGTCAGATACAAGTGATGATCATTGTCAGATACAAGTGATGATCATTGTCAGATACAAGTGATGATCATTGTCAGATACAAGTGATGATCATTGTCAGATACAAGTGATGATCATTGTCAGATACAAGTGATGATTATTGTCAGATACAAGTGATGATCATTGTCAGATACAAGTGATGATCATTGTCAGATACAAGTGATGATTATTGTCAGATACAAGTGATGATCATTGTCAGATACAAGTGATGATCATTGTCCGATACAAGTGATGATCATTGTCAGATACAAGTGATGATCATTGTCAAATACAAGTGATGATCATTGTCAGATAAAAGTGATGATCATTGTCAGATACAAGTGATGATCATTGTCAGATACAAGTGATGATCATTGTCGGATATAAGTGATGATCATTGTCAAATACAAGTGATGATCATTGTCAGATAAAAGTGATGATCATTGTCAGATACAAGAGATGATCATTGTCAGATACAAGTGATGATCATTATCACATATAAGATACGATATTTACAATTTAAAGAGAAATATCAAACACAACAACTTACATGAGTTTAGCTTCTTTATTAAGCAAATGCAAAAGATTTCTTTCCGCGGAAGCAACGTCTTCCAGATGCTTTTGAATTTTTAGCAGATTTGGAGGCAGCGTGAAGCAGCCATTCGCCTTTTGCCAGCTGAGAACCATCTTAATCCAGTCACGTGGGAAGAAATCTTGGAAACCAATCATTCCACACACGACACCTGTAGGAAATAAGAATGAACAGGTAAGTTCTGTAGTTGTCATGTAGACATGCATTGTTATTGGCAGGGTCACAAGCAATGTATGCATCAGCTTTAAGAAAATAGAACAGAAGTAAAAGAACTGATCGTTTCAGCTACAGAGCTTTCATCAGTAGACAAGTGCACTGAAACACAAGATCACAGGGAGGGTTACTTAATATCTGCATAAGAGTGAATAAAGAGATACAGCGAAGACGATGGCGCTGAATAGGACATTAACTGTAAAAGCCAACTGAGAGTATTACACAACAGGCCCTTCTTTGGAATCCTCAGGGAAAAGACAAAGAGGAAGACCAAGGAATTCTTGGAGAAGACAGATAGAAGCAGAGATGAAGATGATGGGGAAGACATGGAATGATCTTAAGGCAATGGCAAAAAAACAGAACGACTTGGAAAGTGTTTGTTGAAGACCTATGCTCCACAAGGAGCTGAAAGTGTTGTTGAAGACCTATGCTCCACAAGGAGCTGAAAGTGTTTGTTGAAGACCTATGCTCCACAAGGAGCTGAAAGTGTTTGTTGAAGACCTATGCTCCACTGGGAGCTGAAAGTGTTTGTTGAAGACCTATGCTCCACTGGGAGCTGAAAGTGTTTGTTGAAGACCTATGCTCCACAGGGAGCTGAAAAGGTAGAAGAAGAAGATCTATATTAAAGAAATACTACAGTCTTTGGATATAAGTGTTACAGAAGAATACACATAACAACATGGAGAGAGAATAGAATAAACAAATTGGCAGCAACTTACAAGTCAACTATATTGTTCAATAAAGAACAAACAAACAAAAAACAAGAAAAAGAGCCTATTTTTTGTCATGTTGTAAATAAAACAAAGTAAAGTACTCCCGTCACGCCAAGTGGCCTATAAGGAATATGGTGTTAGTGACCATAAATTTTACAGACCTTCGGCACATGATTTTTGGGGTAATGTGGTCGGTATTACGCCCGTGCCGCTTTACTTTACCTAAAAAAAAATTCGGTACCCATAAAGCCTGAGTGAACCGGAAAGCCGTCGGTTGGGATCGAACCCTACCTCTTGCCCTTTGTAGTCCAGTTCACTAACCACTGAGCTATCGTGGCAATTTTGATCATGTGGAACGACATAAAGGTCTAGAGAAAATAATTGTGTGGGGTGGGGTGGATAAAGTTTCATATATCAGGGACAAAGACTTAGAAACTTAGAAGAAGGTGAGTGGAAGATACCACAGAGTGCTGGGATTGACTGCCGCAGAAGCTGGAAATCTTGCGCAGGACAGAGAAGACTTCAGAATCGTCTAGGGAGCCAAGTTGTTGCTGTGAGCATGGGATGGTGAAGGTCAATCCATGAGTGGGGATGCGTGCCTGCTAATGAGCTGTTCTGTGACCCAAGTAAATAAATCGGACTAACTGAGCTTTTCTGTCGCTCTCTATCCGTGTTTTCTTACTGGACAACAACAACGGGCATGCTTCTTACGTGAATTTGTTGAACCAACCCAACTGACTGCAGGTATATTTCAACAAATGGAGAAGATTTCATCTTTACGTTATCTAGAGTCTGCGTCTGATCGTGTCCACTAATACAAATTTTTAGGAGAGGTCGTCAGACTATCACCGGTGGATATAATATCTCTCACCACGATAATGCCTAGTCCTGACAATGTTTCTTCTTCTCTTGGGTGGTGGGGGAGGGGGTGTGGTAGTCGAGAGGTAAGACGTCGGGCTCAGGACAGGAAGGTCTCGGGTTCAAATCCTCCAGTGAGAATATTTGTGTTCCAGAAATCAAGAACAATTGAACGCCTTTTTTCATACAGACTTTACCCTCCCCAGTACCAGGAGAGTCAGATCTGATGTTTAGCCCTCCCGTGTGCACTCGCGCACGTTAAAGAATCGTTCGCAGTTACAAATCTACTAGCGAGTAGAAAGGTCAGAAAGTTATCTCACATGAGAGGAAAAAGAGACGACTGGAAAGAGAATTACCTTACATGAAAAGATGGAAAGATAATAGAGTAGTAATTGAGAGTGTCTTCCTTGAGGGAGGCAAAAAGATTGTGTGAGCATGTGCTAAAGGAGTAGTAATTGAGAGTGTCTTCCTGAGGGAGACAAAAAGATTGTGTGAGCATGTGCTAAAGGAGTAGTAATTGAGAGTGTCTTCCTTGAGGGAGACAAAAAGATTGTGTGAGCATGTGCTAAAGGAGTAGTAATGAGAGTGCCTTCCTTGAGGGAGACAAAAAGATTGTGTGAGCATGTGCTAAAGAAGTAGTAATTGAAAGTGTCTTCCTTGAGGGAGACAAAAAGATTGTGTGAGCATGTGCTAAAGGAGTAGTAATTGAGAGTGTCTTCCTTGAGGGAGACAAAAAGATTGTGTGAGCATGTGCTAAAGAAGTAGTAATTTAAAGTGTCTTCCTTGAGGGAGACAAAAAGATTAGGTGAGCATGTGCTAAAGGAGTAGTAATTGAGAGTGTCTTCCTTGAGGGAGACAAAAGATTGTGTGAGCATGTGCTAAAGGAGTAGTAATGAGAGTGTCTCCTTGAGGAGACAAAAGATTGTGTGAGCATGTGCTAAAGGAGTAGTAATTGAGAGTGTCTTCCTTGAGGGAGACAAAAAGATTGTGTGAGCATGTGCTAAAGGAGTAGTAATTGAGAGTGTCTTCCTTGAGGGAGACAAAAAGATTGTGTGAGCATGTGCTAAAGGAGTAGTAATTGAGAGTGTCTTCCTTGAGGGAGACAAAAAGATTGTGTGAGCATGTGCTAAAGGAGTAGTAATTGAGAGTGTCTTCCTTGAGGGAGACAAAAAGATTGTGTGAGCATGTGCTAAAGGAGTAGTAATTGAGAGTGTCTTCCTTGAGGGAGACAAAAAGATTGTGTGAGCATGTGCTAAAGGAGTAGTAATGAGAGTGTCTTCCTTGAGGGAGACAAAAAGATTGTGTGAGCATGTGCTAAAGGAGTAGTAATTGAGAGTGTCTTCCTTGAGGGAGACAAAAAGATTGTGTGAGCATGTGCTAAAGGAGTAGTAATTGAGAGTGTCTTCCTTGAGGGAGACAAAAAGATGTGTGAGCATGTGCTAAAGGAGTCACGGGTAAAGCGTAAATTTCAACTGGGCTGTTGGCTGTGACAAGGACGAGTAGGTTGAGCTTTCGACGGTTGACAATGTAAGCCACGGAAGCTGTCAAGAAGAAACCTGGGAGAGCGACTTTAGTTAGATTGTATTGAAAGCCTCAAATACTTGGGCACACTTATAACATCAGATGGGAGATGCACCACAGAAATAAAAAGCAGAATAGATCAGGCCAAAATAGCATTTCAGAAAAGGAAAAATATCTTATGCAACAAATCTATGTCAATAAAAATGAGAAAGAGAGTTCATCGGTGCTATATAGAACAATTCTGACTATGGAAGCGAATCATGGACAATAGGCAAACAAATGAAAAGACGATTAGAGGCCACAGAGATGGAATTTCTCAGAAGAATGTTGAAAGTTCCCTGGACAGCTAAAAAGACCAATGAGGAAGTTCTCAAAGAGGCCAACACAAAAAGGGAGCTCGTAAAAAAAACATCAGAAAGAAGCAATCAACATTTTTCGGGCACATCATGAGAAGTGGAAAGTTGGAATACTTGGTTACAACTGGCAAAATACAAGGAAAGAGAGATCGCGGGCGACAAAGAGAGAAAATACTGGATAGCTTGGTGTCATGGCATGGAAAACAGTCAACAAAAGAACTGATACGATGCACTGTAGATAGAAGATTGTGGAGAGACATGATCACCTACGCCAACCGGTATGGCACATGATGATTGAGAGCATGTTTTCTAACAGCTCCGATGTTACTATCAAGTGCAGGAATTTGCACAGAAGTAGTTGTGTATAAAAAAAAAAAAGCAAAGTCAAGAGCCCCGTCACGCCAAGTGGCATATAGGGAATATGGTGTTAGTGAACAAAAATTGTACAGACCTTCAGCACATGATTTTTGGGGTAATGTGGTCGGTATTACGCCCGTGCCGCTTTACTTTTCCTGGAAAAATCCGGTGCCCATTTAAGGCTGGGTGAACCCGAAAGCAGTCGGTTGGAATCGAACCTTACCTCTTGTCCTTTGTAGTCCAGTTTACTAACCACTTAATTGTTGTGTGGTTAGATTATATTTAGAACTGTGTATGATGTAGGCGAAATAGGTTAAACCCAATTTAGGCACGAACGTAAGATTCAGGAAATAGTTTATAGTCGTGTTAAAATATTAGTGAGAATTGTGTAACTATGAGACAGCAGTTATAGAAATACTGAGTAGATTATGCATGTAATGAGATTCTGCCGACTTGGTGTGAGGCATTAGAGTAACTATGAGACAGAAGTTATATAAATACTAAGTAGATTATGCATGTAATGAGATTCTGCCGACTTGGTGTGAGGCATTAGAGTAACTATGAGACAGTAGTTATAGAAATACTGAGTAGATTATGCATGTAATGAGATTCTGCCGACTTGGTGTGAGGCATTAGAGTAACTATGAGACAGTAGTTATAGAAATACTGAGTAGATTATGCAGGTAAAGAGATTCTGCCGACAGGTGTGAGGCATTAGAGTAACTATGAGACAGTAGTTATAGAAATACTGAGTAGATTATGCAGGTAAAGAGATTCTGCCGACAGGATGTGAGGCATTAGAGTAACTATGAGACAGTAGTTATAGAAATACTGAGTAGATTATGCAGGTAAAGAGATTCTGCCGACAGGATGTGAGGCATTAGAGTAACTATGAGACAGTAGTTATAGAAATACTGAGTAGATTATGCTGGTAAAGAGATTCTGCCGACTTGGTGTGAGGCATTAGAGTAACTATGAGACAGTAGTTATAGAAATACTGAGTAGATTATGCTGGTAAAGAGATTCTGCCGACTGGAGGTGAGCAGTAACTATGAGGTGAGAGCTGAGTATTTATGAGGTGAGAGCTGAATATCTATGAGGTGAGAGCTGAGTATCTATGAGGTGAGAGCTGAATATCTATGAGGTGAGAGCTGAATATCTATGAGGTGAGAGCTGAATATCTATGAGGTGAGAGCTGAATATCTATGAGGTGAGAGCTGAATATCTATGAGGTGAGAGCTGAATATCTATGAGGTGAGAGCTGAATATCTATGAGGTGAGAGCTGAATATCTATGAGGTGAGAGCTGAATATCTATGAGGTCGACCATTCGTTCGTTTTGGGTTTAAGCCTTTGCTTATTGGCGAGGCACGATCTTTTCAACCTCAGACTGGGTCTACCAGGTTGTATTGGACCGTCATTGCCATTTGACCTATCATCATCATATGCCATACCGGTTGGCGTGGGCGATCATGTCCTTCCACAATCTTCTATCTACAGTGCATCGTATCAGTTCTTTTGTTGACTGTTTTCCATGCCATGACACCAAGCTATCAAGTATTCTCTCTTTGTCGTCTGCGATCTCTCTTTCCTTTTATTTTGCCAGTTGTAACAATTATTCCAACTTTCCTCTTTCACGATGTGCCCAAAAAATGTTGATTGCTTTTTTCTGATGTTTTTTAGGGGTTCCCTTTTTGTGTTGGCCTCTTTAAGAATTTCCTCATTGGTCTTGTTAGCTGTCCAGGGAACTTTCAACGAAATTTGAACGATAGTGACAACTATTTCCAATTTAATTCTCTTGGATATACATGTCTCTCTCTTTATGTGAAATGGTTTGTTGTGTGTTGAGTTTTTCCTCATTGTTGTTATGTGATTTGAGATCACTTTAGCCGTTGTTGGTCATTGCTTCTTTCTGAGTTTCAAATGTATGACCTCTTGTGTAAAAACTCTAACTTTTTGCTCTTTCGTTGCGGTGATCCGAGATCACTTCAGCCTTGTTGGTCATTGCTTCTCTTTCCTCTTCCTCTTCTTTCTTTTCTCTTTCTCACTGATACCTAAAAGGTGTCGTGGTTATATCATTTGTCGTTCTTGAACTGCTCGAAATGTCTGGATTAGTGATTTTCCTTTGTTGTTACATGTCTGTTACTGCATCTATCCATCTTCTTCTGGGTCTTCCTCTTGGTCTTTTTCCATGCATTCTCGAGAAGAACGCCCTTGATGGTGATTGGTAAGGATTGCTTCTCTTTAAGTTTCAAATATATGACCTCTTGTGTGAGAACTCTAGCTCTTTGCTCTTTTGTTGTTGTTTTGATCCGAGATCACCTTAGTTAGTCATCGGACTGAGGCCGGACATTGGTTTCTCTCCTGTATATTTACTAGCCCCAGCGTGCATACAACAATCAAGATAGCTTCCCATCCGCCACGTCTGTGACGTAACGTTTGTTGGCGCGCAATTTGGAGGAAAATCCCCCGAAACTGGTTCAGTAAGTTTAACCCGTCGTTTAACCCGTCATTTAACCTGTCGTTTAACCCGTCGTTTAATCCAATGTTTAACCCGTCGTTTAATTCGTCGTTTAACCCGTCGTTCAATCCGTCGTTTAACCCGTCGTTTAACGCGTCATTTAACCGTCGTTTAGTCCGACGTTTAACCCGTCGTTTAATCCATCGTTTAACCCGTCGTTTAACCTGTCTTTTAACCCGTCGTTTAACCTGTCGTTTAATCCGTTGTTTAATCCGTTGTTTATCCTGTCGTTTAACCTGTCGTTTAACCTGTCGTTTAACGCGTCATCTAGCCTGTCGTTTAACCAGTCGTTTAATCCGTCGTTTAACGCGTCGTTTAACCCGTCGTTTAGTCCGACGTTTAACCCCAATCTTTCGCTTAAAATATTCCTGCTCGTAACAATTTTCAAATTGGGGTGTCCCCCTTACTTGTTCTGGTTGGTAATGCTTTATTTTCGTCCTGAGAATTACATTTCTCCGCTGGAATCTTCCAGTCGATCTTCTATTAATTATCAGGGTCACTCAAGCTTATCTCATTACTTTGTGAATTTCCCCTGTCGGTTTGTTAGGGTTCTCCCCAGTATGATCTGTCCATTAGGGTTCACAGAACTCGCTCTGTCACATTACAGGGACAAGATACATGATGATGATGAATACAATCAATAGATCGTCTTCTTAAACCCATAACCCGTGGGGTGGTTGGGACATCACTGACAGACTTCGTCAACCTGAGGGTTGTTAGACACTACTGACAGACTTGCTAAAACTGGGGGATGTTTGGACACCACTAACAGACTTCGTCAACCTGAGGGTTGTTAGACACCACTGACAGACTTGCTCAACTGGGGGATGTTGGGACACCACTGACAGACTTCGTCAACCTGGGGGATGTTGGGACACCACTGACAGACTTCGTCAACCTGGGGGTTGTTGGGACACCCGTGACAGACTTCGTCAACCTGGGGGTTGTTGGGACACCACTGACAGACTTCGTCAACCTGGGGGTTGTTGGGACACCACTGACAGACTTCGTCAACCTGGGGGTTGTTGGGACACCACAGACAGATTTCGTCAACCTGGGGGTTGTTGGGAAACCACTGATAGACTTGCTGAAACTGGGGGTTGTTGGGACAAATCTGACAGCAGCCGCCACAACGTGTGAGACTCAGGGTTTTTATTTCACTCCCGATAGAAAAAAATCATTTCTGTCTACCGCGGGTTTCGAAGACCATACGTAGGCTTTTCAGCCAGCGGAACAGTGGTTAAAGCCGCACGGCCACACACACCTCAACCAGCTATTGAAGACATTAATCGACAACACATCACGTGATTCCGGTATGTGAGTACATTAAGAACTAAATCTAATACGAGTCACCTACAAACGATACGAGAACACAAGACGAAGAGGCCGACCAAGAACACGTGGATAGCCGGCATGCTAGAAACAATCGGGGGTATAACAGCAGAAGAGGTCAAAAGATGAACAAGAAACCGCGAACCATATCTCTCCTCGACGCCGAAAGGCAAATGAGGAAGGAATGAGAGAGAATGAGAGAGAGAGAGAGAGTAATTGAATGTCAAACACAGATCTGTTGATTACTTACCAGGAAGTTGGCGATATAAAAATAATGAAATATGTAGACACCAACTCGCTGCAAGATCGTGTAGGTTAAACGACGGGTTAAACGACAGGTTAAACGATATATTAAAATTATTATAAAAGATATATTAAAGAAGGATTAGAGAAGCAGGTGAGAATTCTCGTAACTGTCTTGAAAACAACATCCAACAGATGACAGTAAAATAGGTCGACAACAATAAGAGACACAGTGGAATTAGAAAAAACAATAATGGAAGGCATGGTTCCAATAAGACTAGGCATGGGAGACCAAGAAGAAGATGGTTTCAAGATAGCAAATAGACCTTGTACATGACAACAGAAGAAGTAGGAGATCTGGCCATGGATCATTTAAAACAGGATTTGATGAATGCAATGTTCTGTGGGAGATCTGGCCATGGATCATTTAAAACAGGATTTGATGAATGCAATGTTCTGTGCGAGATCTGACCATGGATCATTTAAAACAGGATTTGATGAATGCAATGTTCTGTGCGAGATCTGTCCATGGATCATTTAAAACAGGATTTGATGAATGCAATGTTCTGTGCGAGATCTGACCATGGATCATTTAAAACAGGATTTGATGAATGCAATGTTCTGTGCGAGATCTGACCATGGATCATTTAAAACAGGATTTGATGAATGCAATGTTCTGCGGGAGATCTGGCTTGCGATCCTTTGAAATGGGATGTGATGTTCTGTGGGAGATCTGGCCAGAGATCCTTTCAGACGGAATTTGATGAATGCAATGTTCTGTGGCAGATCTAACTAGAGATCATTTCAGACGGGAAGTGTTGAATGCAATGTTCTGTAAAGGACGCGTAACTCGATGATAATTTATCTCTCTGTGCTTCGTCTGTCCTTTTTCTCTATGAGATGGTTTTAGCTGGCAGTTTGATCTTGTGACATTCTCGCGCCAACATAATTTCCTTTTCTTAAGTTCAAAACTTTCAATTAAAAATCTATGAACAGACTGTAGGAGTATAATTGCTGTAGAATCGCGGTATCTCAGCGGTTAGTAAACTTGACTAGCACTACGGACAAGAGGTCGGTTTCAACCCCGATCATTTCCAGATTCGTCCAGTATTAAATGGGTACTGGATTTATCAGGGAAGTAGTGCGACCTGGTGTAGTGCCGACCTCATCAACTATAAAAAGTGCCTTTCAATTATTTAAACAATGGGCGGTAAAACAATACTCCCAATACAAAGCAGGAAGTGTTACTCATTCATCACGTTCCGTCTCCACATCGAAGGTTGGCTACAGTGAAACACAATTTTACACTCTGTCTTTTGTCTTGGTAGTGCACGTTGTCATAGGTTCACCTGACCACCTTTTGGTGTTATCAGTCCACTTTAATCTTGGTGGTGCACGTTGTCATAGGTTCACCTGACCACCTTTTGGTGTTATCAGTCCACTTTAATCTTGGTAGTGCACGTTGTCATAGGTTCACCTGACCACCTTTTGGTGTTATCAGTCCACTTTAATCTTGGTGGTGCACGTTGTCATAGGTTCACCTGACCACCTTTTGGTGTTATCAGTCCACTTTAATCTTGGTAACGCACGTTGTCATAGGTACATCTGACCACCTTTTGGTGTTATCAGTCCACTTTAATCTTTGTAGTGCACGTTGTCATAGGTTCACCTGACCACCTTTTGGTGTTATCAGTCCACTTTAATCTTGTAGTGCACGTTGTCATAGGTTCATCTGACCACCTTTTGGTGTTATTATTCCACTTTGATCTTGGTAGTGCACGTTGTCATAGGTTCATCTGAACACCTTTTGGTGTTATTATTCCACTTTAATCTTGGTAGTGCACGTTGTCATAGGTTCACCTGACCACCTTTTGGTGTTATTATTCCACTTTAATCTTAGTAGTGCACGTTGTCATAGGTTCACCTGACCACCTTTTGGTGTTATTATTCCACTTTAATCTTGGTAGTGCACGTTGTCATAGGTTCACCTGACCACCTTTTGGTGTTATTATTCCACTTTAATCTTAGTAGTGCACGTTGTCATAGGTTCACCTGACCACCTTTTGGTGTTATTATTCCACTTTAATCTTGGTAGTGCACGTTGTCATAGGTTCACCTGACACCTTTTGGTGTTATTATTCCACTTTAATCTTGGTAGTGCACGTTGTCATAGGTTCACCTGAACACCTTTTGGTGTTATTATTCCACTTTAATCTTGGTAGTGCACGTTGTCATAGGTTCACCTGACCACCTTTTGGTGTTATTATTCCACTTTAATCTTAGTAGTGCACGTTGTCATAGGTTCATCTTACCGATTGTTGATGTTTTCAGTCCACTTTAGTTTTTTTATCTGACTTGTATCCCGCCTGCCATGATGACCTGTAGAGTGATATTATATCTCTTCACACGTCTAAAAAATGTCAGTTGCTCTTTTCGAATTGTGTTAAGTAGTTCTTGTTTCATTTTCAGCTGATTCATACCTTTTTTTTTGTTGTTGTCTTTTTTCTTTCCACCCAATTCTCCCCATTTCACTATAGATCCACATTTCTCCTCATTTCCCTACAGATCCGCAATTCTCCCCATTTCCCTATAGATCCACAATTCTCCCAATTTCCCTATAGATCCACATTTCTCCCCATTTCCCTATAGATCCACATTTCTCCCCATTTCCCTATAGATCCACATTTCTCCCCATTTCCCTATAGATCCACATTTCTCCCCATTTCCCTATAGATCCACATTTCTCCCCATTTCCCTATAGATCCACATTTCTCCCCATTTCCATATAGATCCACATTTCTCCCCATTTCCATATAGATCCACATTTCTCCCCACTTCCCTACAGATCTACAATTAACCCCATTTCCCTATAGATCCACAATTCTCCCCATTTCCCTATAGATCCACATTTCTCCCATTTCCCTATAGATCCACATTTCTCCCCATTTCCCTATAGATCCACATTTCTCCCCATTTCCCTATAGATCAACAATTCTCCCCATTTCCCTATAGATCCACATTTCTCCCCATTTCCCTATAGATCCACAATTCTCCCCATTTCCCTATAGATCCACATTTCTCCCCATTTCCCTACAGATCTACAATTCACCCCATTTCCCTATAGATCCACAATTCTCCCCATTTCCCTACAGATCCACAATTCTCCCCATTTCCCTATAGATCCACATTTCTCCCCATTTCCCTATAGATCCACATTTCTCCCCATTTCCCTATAGATCCACATTTCTCCCCATTTCCCTATAGATCCACAATTCTCCCCATTTCCCTACAGATCCACAATTCTCCCCATTTCCCTACAGATCCACAATTCTCCCCATTTCCCTATAGATCCACAATTCTCCCCATTTCCCTATAGATCCACAATTCTCCCCATTTCCCTATAGATCCACATTTCTCCCCATAGATCCACAATTCTCCCCATTTCCCTACAGATCCACAATTCTCCCCATTTTCCTATAGATCCACATTTCTCCCCATTTCCCTATAGATCCACATTTCTCCCCATTTCCCTACAGATCTACAATTCACCCAATTTCCCTATAGATCCACATTTCTCCCCATTTCCCTACAGATCTACAATTATCTCCATTTCCCTATAGATCCACAATTCTCCCCATTTCCCTATAGATCCACATTTCTCCCCATTTCCCTACAGATCTACAATTATCTCCATTTCCCTACAGATTTACAATTCACCCAATTTCCCTATAGATCCACATTTCTCCCCATTTCCCTACAGATCTACAATTATCTCCATTTCCCTATAGATCCACATTTCTCCCCATTTCCCTATAGATCCACAATTCTCCCCATTTCCCTATAGATCTACAATTCTCCCCATTTCCCTATAGATCCACATTTCTCCCCATTTCCCTATAGATCCACATTTCTCCCCATTTCCCTATAGATCCACAATTCTCCCCATTTCCCTATAGATCTACAATTCTCCCCATTTCCCTATAGATCCACATTTCTCCCCATTTCCCTATAGATCCACAATTCTCCCCATTTCCCTATAGATCCACATTTCTCCCCATTTCCCTATAGATCCACATTTCTCCCCATTTCCCTATAGATCCACAATTCTCCCCATTTCCCTATAGATCCACAATTCTCCCCATTTCCCTATAGATCTACAATTCTCCCCATTTCCCTATAGATCCACATTTCTCCCCATTTCCCTATAGATCCACAATTCTCCCCATTTCCCTATAGATCCACATTTCTCCCCATTTCCCTATAGATCCACATTTCTCCCCATTTCCCTAAAGATCCACATTTCTCCCCATTTCCCTATAGATCCACAATTCTCCCCATTTCCCTATAGATCTACAATTCTCCCCATTTCCCTATAGATCCACAATTCTCCCCATTTCCCTATAGATCTACAATTCTCCCCATTTCCCTATAGATCCACATTTCTCCCCATTTCCCTATAGATCCACATTTCTCCCCATTTCCCTATAGATCCACATTTCTCCCCATTTCCCTATAGATCCACATTTCAAAATCTTCAATTTTCTCATTTGTTAAAGAAGTGTAGGGAATCGTTATTATTAGTATTATTTAGTTGAGAAACACAACAAATGTTGACGATGAATCATCAAAGAAAATACAAGTAACTTACTTTGTTCCAAGAAAAGGTCCTGCAGCAGTATGTTGATGTTTCCATTGTTGTATTCCTGCTTGGCCTCTGTGTAGATCTTCCCACAGAGACGTTTTGAAACTCCCTCACCGAAGTTGCATTCAACGTGTGAACATGTTTTTCCAATACAGGCAAACAACCAACCTGAAATAGAATCGTTTCATCTGAAAGTGAATTGGAAAAGTTGGTTTCATTTTTAGAAGACGATTTATGATAGATTTCTTCCACGTGACGAATTTTAGTCAAAAGATGAAAAAAAAGACATCATGAAAGTATCAATAGTGAAATTAAAAATATCACATCAATTATTATGGAACTACTTAATTCTCTCAAAGACCACTCCATTTCTCCCTCGACACTACAGAAGAGGATAATGATGAATGTATAAAGCCTATTTCTCTTTCCTCTGCTGTGTTCAACTGTCTTTGTTCAGAAGTTTACCCCATGGTATTAAAAAAAAACTATTTTTACGACACATAGTACCATTGATGGTGAATACCGGGGGAGGGGGGGGAGGGTAGTGGGGAAGGGCCCTCACGATAGAACCAGAGGGATAAAGGCCGCTTGGTCAAGCAGTCGCCACGACGTGTGAGATTCAGGATTTTTGTTCATTTACCCACGTCAGATTCGACCATGATTAACGGGTTCTCGGTTCAACCAACCTTAAATAGTTGCCAGATTTTTCAGGAAAAAATAAGAAGGGCAGCTTGACGTGATACCGACCACACCACCTATACCATTTGTCTTTGATAAATATTAGCACTAATACCAAATTGCCCATAAGGAAGGGACGTGCACTTTGACTCAGTTGTATGTGTGTGTGTGTATATGTGTGTGTGTATGGGAGAGTGTATGACAACCAATATAATCACGTAGAGCTGCTTATTCTGCATTGGAGAGTTGGGGAGTGGGTGCGGCAAGAACAGTATAAATGTCAGGAGAACAGGAGGCCCGCCTTCTCAGCTGAACATTTAGCAGCTAAAGATGAGAGGAGAACAGGAGATCTGCCTTCTCAGCTGAACATTTAGCAGCTAAAGATGAGAGGAGAACAGGAGATCCGCTTTCTCAGCTGAACATTTAGCAGCTAAAGATGAGAGGAGAACAGGAGGCCCGCCTTCTCAGCTGAACATTTAGCAGCTAAAGATGAGAGGAGAACAGGAGATCCGCTTTCTCAGCTGAACATTTAGCAGCTAAAGATGAGAGGAGAACAGGAGATCCGCTTTCTCAGCTGAACATTTAGCAGCTAAAGATGAGAGGAGAACAGGAGATCCGCTTTCTCAGCTGAACATTTAGCAGCTAAAGATGAGAGGAGAACAGGAGATCCGCTTTCTCAGCTGAACATTTAGCAGCTAAAGATGAGAGGAGAACAGGAGATCCGCTTTCTCAGCTGAACATTTAGCAGCTAAAGATGAGAGGAGAACAGGAGATCCGCTTTCTCAGCTGAACATTTAGCAGCTAAAGATGAGAGGAGAACAGGAGATCCGCTTTCTCAGCTGAACATTTAGCAGCTAAAGATGAGAGGAGAACAGGAGATCCGCTTTCTCAGCTGAACATTTAGCAGCTAAAGATGTGAGGAGAACAGGAGGCCCGCCTTCTCAGCTGAACATTTAGCAGCTAAAGATGAGAGGAGAACAGGAGATCCGCTTCTCAGCTGAACATTTAGCAGCTAAAGATGTGAGGAGAACAGGAGATCCGCTTTCTCAGCTGAACATTTAGCAGCTAAAGATGAGAGGAGAACAGGAGATCCGCTTTCTCAGCTGAACATTTAGCAGCTAAAGATGAGAGGAGAACAGGAGATCCGCCTTCTCAGCTGAACATTTAGCAGCTAAAGATGAGAGGAGAACAGGAGATCTGCCTTCTCAGCTGAACATTTAGCAGCTAAAGATGAGAGGAGAACAGGAGATCCGCCTTCTCAGCTGAACATTTAGCAGCTAAAGATGAGAGGAGAACAGGAGATCCGCTTTCTCAGCTGAACATTTAGCAGCTAAAGATGAGAGGAGAACAGGAGATCCGCCTTCTCAGCTGAACATTTAGCAGCTAAAGATGAGAGGAGAACAGGAGATCTGCCTTCTCAGCTGAACATTTAGCAGCTAAAGATGAGAGGAGAACAGGAGATCCGCCTTCTCAGCTGAACATTTAGCAGCTAAAGATGAGAGGAGAACAGGAGATCCGCCTTCTCAGCTGAACATTTAGCAGCTAAAGATGAGAGGAGAACAGGAGATCCGCTTTCTCAGCTGAACATTTAGCAGCTAAAGATGAGAGGAGAACAGGAGACCGCTTTCTCAGCTGAACATTTGCAGCTAAAGATGAGAGGAGAACAGGAGATCCGCTTTCTCAGCTGAACATTTAGCAGCTAAAGATGAGAGGAGAACAGGAGATCCGCTTTCTCAGCTGAACATTTAGCAGCTAAAGATGAGAGGAGAACAGGAGATCCGCTTCTCAGCTGAACATTTAGCAGCTAAAGATGAGAGGAGAACAGGAGATCCGCCTTCTCAGCTGAACATTTAGCAGCTAAAGATGAGAGGAGAACAGGAGATCTGCCTTCTCAGCTGAACATTTAGCAGCTAAAGATGAGAGGAGAACAGGAGATCCGCCTTCTCAGCTGAACATTTAGCAGCTAAAGATGAGAGGAGAACAGGAGATCCGCTTTCTCAGCTGAACATTTAGCAGCTAAAGATGAGAGGAGAACAGGAGATCCGCCTTCTCAGCTGAACATTTAGCAGCTAAAGATGAGAGGAGAACAGGAGATCTGCCTTCTCAGCTGAACATTTAGCAGCTAAAGATGAGAGGAGAACAGGAGATCCGCCTTCTCAGCTGAACATTTAGCAGCTAAAGATGAGAGGAGAACAGGAGATCCGCCTTCTCAGCTGTACATTTAGCAGCTAAAGATGAGAGGAAACAGGAGATCTGCCTTCTCAGCTGAACATTTAGCAGCTAAAGATGTGAGGAGAACAGGAGATCCGCCTTCTCAGCTGAACATTTAGCAGCTAAAGATGAGAGGAGAACAGGAGATCCGCCTTCTCAGCTGAACATTTAGCAGCTAAAGATGTGAGGAGAACAGGAGATCCGCCTTCTCAGCTGTACATTTAGCAGCTAAAGATGTGAGGAGAACAGGAGATCTGCCTTCTCAGCTGAACATTTAGCAGCTAAAGATGAGAGGAGAACAGGAGACCTGCCTTCTCAGCTGAACATTTAGCAGCTAAAGATGTGAGGAGAACAGGAGATCTGCCTTCTCAGCTGAACATTTAGCAGCTAAAGATGTGAGGAGAACAGGAGATCTGCCTTCTCAGCTGAACATTTAGCAGCTAAAGATGAGAGGAGAACGGGAGATCTGCCTTCTCAGCTGAACATTTAGCAGCTAAAGATGTGAGGAGAACAGGAGATCTGCCTTCTCAGCTGAACATTTAGCAGCTAAAGATGTGAGGAGAACAGGAGATCTGCCTTCTCAGCTGAACATTTAGCAGCTAAAGATGAGAGGAGAACAGGAGATGTGCCTTCTCAGCTGAACATTTAGCAGCTAAAGATGTGAGGAGAACAGGAGATCTGCCTTCTCAGCTGAACATTTAGCAGCTAAAGATGTGAGGAGAACAGGAGATCTGCCTTCTCAGCTGAACATTAAGCAGCTAAAGATGTGAGGAGAACAGGAGACCTGCCTTCTCAGCTGAACATTTAGCAGCTAAAGATGAGAGGAGAACAGGAGATCCGCCTTCTCAGCTGAACATTTAGCAGCTAAAGATGAGAGGAGAACAAAAATAACTACACAATTGGAACAAGACAAGTGACATTGTTAGAACATGTAAACAAGACACAAGACCTTTCTGAAGGTCATTTTGGAGGGGAGAGTATAAGCTGGACGAGGCAGAGGCGGAACACAATTACAGCGGACTGAAAACAACAAACAGCAGGGCTGAAACTAAGAACAGCAAAATGTTACATCTTTTCAATATTACTGTATGGTGCAGAAACATGGACAGTAGACAAAAAAATACAGAACAGAAAATTGAAGCCTTTGAAATGTGGATTTATAGAAGAATAGGCAGAATTGGATGGAAAGAAAAGAGAACAAATGATGAAGATTTGAAGCAAATAAAAATAAAAAGAGAACTACTAAACACAATTAGAACAAGACAAATGAAATTTTTGAGGCCTATTAAAAGACACAATAGCCTACTAAAAGTAATGTTGGAAGGGAAAATGCAAGGTAAAAGTAGCAGAGGCAGACCAAGACTAACATGGACGAATAACATCAAAAGATGGAAAAGTCAATCTATGACAACCTGCACCATCAAAGCAAGAAACAGAGTGGAATGACGATCCATGGTAGCCAACCTTCGTTGCGGAGACGGCACCCGATGATGATGATGAAAACATCAAGTCAAGGACAGGTAAAATTATGACTTCGGGAACAGAGGAGAGAGTGAGATGACGCTCCATGGTAGCCAACCTTCAATGTGGAGACACACCCAATGAAGAAGTAGACTTCTCAATATTTTCGCAACCAAGCATAATTAGGAGCACAAATCCGTGTTTCACTCACCCCTCGCTTATTAACTTGGACATACGTCTATACAGTTTTAGAAATAAAGAGTCACTATTCCATAATAACATACACGTTCCTCGCTTTGACGAGGCGGATCTTCATTTCCAACCAGGTAATATCGTTTTGAAGCGTACTATCAACCATTATGTATGCATGTGAAAGCTGGAAAACAACAAGAGATATAGAAACAAAGTTGAACGCATTCGAAAATAAATGTCTAAGGAAAATACTTGGTATAGCGTGGAACGAATTCAAAACAAACGAGGAAATTAGAGAAATCACCAATCAACCACTAATATCTGCAGTAATAAAGAAAAGACGATGGTCATATGTTGGACATGTGATGAGAAGAGATAATAACCGAATAGCAAAGCAAGCCCTCATATGGGAAACAACAGGTAAGAGAAAAAGAGGAAGACCCAGAGAGACACTGAGAAGAACATTGATGAGAGAGGCAAGAGCAACAGGATTCGGCTCCCTCAATGAGATAGAGCTGCTTTCACAGAACAGAGACAAATGGCGAGATTTGATAAAATATCTTTAAAAGAATTGAAAACTGCTATAACAAAAATTCAGATAAGAGAAGGAGTATCTTGGTCTACGCCCTATGGGCCGGCTACGGCTCGAAAGGCCAATAGATAAATAGAATATCGTTTTGACTTCTCTAGGACTCATTTGATTTCTGTTCTGATTGCTCCCCAAAGAAGACATGTCTGTAGCAACGTTGGTTTGTCTAGTGATGTCGTATTGCCAAGGCTGCTGTAACATCCAATTTGGATTTATATTTCTGTATATGTATGACGTAGAGACCTGACCACTAATAAGTTGTAGATGGAAAGTACACGCGATCGGCACTTAAGATATGTTGATGAAAGTACACGCGATCGGCACTTAAGATATGTTGATGAAAGTACACGTGATCGGCACTTAAGATATGTTGATGAAAGTACACGCGATCGGCACTTAAGATATGTTGTTGCACAGACAAATGAAGGATGAAAATGTACCAGTGGAAACAAATAAAGCATAGTTGGGAAAGGTTTTGGTGGAAATAAGCAAATGAAGTAGCTTTTGGAATGGTGAAAGAAAGCAAATAAAGTAGGTTTAGAAAGGTATTGATGGAAACAAGCAAATAAAGTAGTTTTAAGAAAGATACTGGTGGAAACAAGTAAATAAAGTAGTTTTTAGAAATATACTAGTTGAAACAAGCACATAGAGTAGGTGTTTAGAAAGATACTAGTTGAAATAAGCAAATAGAGTAGGTGTTTAGAAAGATACTAGTTGAAACAAGCAAATAGAGTAGGTGTTTAGAAAGATACTAGTTGAAACAAGCAAATAGAGTAGGTGTTTAGAAAGATACTAGTTGAAACAAGCAAATAGAGTAGGTGTTTAGAAAGATACTAGTTGAAACAAGCAAATAGAGTAGGTGTTTAGAAAGATACTAGTTGAAACAAGCAAATAGAGTAGGTGTTTAGAAAGATACTAGTTGAAACAAGCAAATAGAGTAAGTGTTTAGAAAGATACTAGTTGAAACAAGCAAATAGAGCAGGTGTTTAGAAAGATACTAGTTGAAACAAGCAAATAGAGTAGGTGTTTAGAAAGATACTAGTTGAAACAAGCAAAAAGAGTAAGTGTTTAGAAAGATACTAGTTGAAACAAGCAAATAAAGTAAGTGTTTAGAAAGATACTAGTTGAAATAAGCAAATAGAGTAGGTGTTTAGAAAGATACTAGTTGAAACAAGCAAATAGAGTAAGTGTTTAGAAAGATACTAGTTGAAACAAGCAAATAAAGTAAGTGTTTAGAAAGATACTAGTTGAAACAAGCAAATAGAGTAGGTTATTAGAAAGATACTAGTTGAAACAAGCAAATAGAGTAGGTGTTTAGAAAGATACTAGTTGAAACAAGCAAATAAAGTAAGTGTTTAGAAAGATACTAGTTGAAACAAGCAAATAAAGTAAGTGTTTAGAAAGATACTAGTTGAAACAAGCAAATAGAGTAGATGTTTAGAAAGATACTAGTTGAAACAAGCAAATAAAGTAAGTGTTTAGAAAGATACTAGTTGAAACAAGCAAATAGAGTAGGTTATTAGAAAGATACTAGTTGAAACAAGCAAATAGAGTAAGTGTTTAGAAAGATACTAGTTGAAACAAGCAAATAAAGTAATTGTTTAGAAAGATACTAGTTGAAACAAGCAAATAAAGTAAGTGTTTAGAAAGATACTAGTTGAAACAAGCAAAAAAAGTAAGTGTTTAGAAAGATACTAGTTGAAACAAGCAAATAACGTAAGTGTTTAGAAAGATACTAGTTGAAACAAGCAAATAAAGTAAGTGTTTAGAAAGATACTAGTTGAAACAAGCAAATAAAGTAAGTGTTTAGAAAGATACTAGTTGAAACAAGCAAATAAAGTAAGTGTTTAGAAAGATACTAGTTGAAACAAGCAAATAAAGTAAGTGTTTAGAAAGATACTAGTTGAAACAAGCAAATAAAGTAGGTTTAGAAAGATACTAGTTGAAACAAGCAAATAGAGTAAGTGTTTAGAAAGATACTAGTTGAAACAAGCAAATAAAGTAAGTGTTTAGAAAGATACTAGTTGAAACAAGCAAATAAAGTAAGTGTTTAGAAAGATACTAGTTGAAACAAGGAAATAAAGTAAGTGTTTAGAAAGATACTAGTTGAAACAAGCAAATAAAGTAAGTGTTTAGAAAGATACTAGTTGAAACAAGCAAATAAAGTGACAATTGAAACAAAAGGGAGTAGTGAAATGATAAGTGTTGAATGATGTGAAGATTTGAGGAGAAATATTGTTGATGTATAAAGTGGCTTGGGGGCCGCGATAGCTCAGTGGTTAGTTAGTTAACTGGATTACAACGGACAAGAGGTAGGGTTCGATCCCAACCGAGGGCTTCCGGTTCACCCAGCCTTTATTGGGTATTGGATTTTTTTCTGGGAAAGTAAAGTGGCACGGTCGTAATACCGACCACATTACCCCAAAAATCATGTGCTGAAGGTCTGTAAAATTTATGGTCACTAACACCATATTACCTATAAACCACTTGGTGTGACGGGGGTACTTTACCTTTTTTTTTTTATAAAGTGGTTTGACACTGTGATGGAAGTTACACTAGCGGGAGAACGTGCTACTGTAAAATGTCACACTGATAAAGTATGTCCAACATGAGGTCAATAAACACATTTTACCGTAATCAGGTACCTTTATGTTTGACATAGCCAGCATTATGTCAGAC
Organism: Megaustenia siamemsis; assembly: GCA_032433765.1. Taxonomy (NCBI): domain Eukaryota; kingdom Metazoa; phylum Mollusca; class Gastropoda; order Stylommatophora; family Ariophantidae; genus Megaustenia; species Megaustenia siamemsis. The sequence continues at coordinate 20,988,673 of JAVIAB010000008.1, forward strand.
GTACCTTTATGTTTGACATGGCCAGCATTATGTCAGACGTACCGTTATATTTGACATGGCCAGCATTATGTCAGACGTACCTTTATATTTGACATGGCCAGCATTATGTCAAAGTTACCTTTATGTTTGACATGGCCAGCATTATGCCAGATCGATCAATCAAAATGTTAGTATAGTAACCTCAAGAACCGGACTGTTATTAATATTGAATAAATGGATCAGAAAGACATGAGACAAGCGATGTTAACTATCGATAACAATATATTTTTTTATGTGAATACGACATTCAACAAAGATAAGGTTGTGTATCCCACGACAGTGAAGAGGTTGGGGTTTTGTGGCATACCAACATGGCAGAGAAGTGGCTAGGGAATCTGGCTATTGTAGATGTCATTACGGTGTCCCGCATGAGAATGGAGATAGAAGAAGCAAGGGCCGCGATAACATGGTTGGTTACACAGAACGTGGAATACGCAGTCTTGGTGACTGACTCGCAAAGTACGCGACAGAAGATTGACAGACAGTGTCCGCGACAGGAGTGGATGCAGCTCTTAGATGGCTCAACAGTGAGCGCGTTAACATGGGTGTACTGTACAGGGCATGCTGGTGAACAGGGCATGCTGGTGTACAGGGCATGCTGGTGTACAGGACATGCTGGTGTGCAGGGCATGCTGGTGTACAGGGCATGCTGGTGTACAGGACATGCTGGTGTACAGGGCATGCTGGTGTACAGGACATGCTGGTGTGCAGGGCATGCTGGTGTACAGGGCATGCTGGTGTACAGGACATGCTGGTGTGCAGGGCATGCTGGTGTACAGGGCATGCTGGTGTACAGGACATGCTGGTGTACAGGACATGCTGGTGTGCAGGGCATGCTGGTGTACAGGGCATGCTAGTGTGCAGGGCATGCTGGTGTACAGGGCATGCTGGTGTACAGGACATGCTGGTGTGCAGGGCATGCTGGTGTACAGGGCATGCTGGTGTACAGGACATGCTGGTGTACAGGACATGCTGGTGTACAGGACATGCTGGTGTTAAGGACATGCTGGTGTACAGGGTATGCTGGTGTACAGGACATGCTGGTGTACAGGGCATGCTGGTGTACATGACAATGACACAGCCGATAAGCTCTCGCTGGCAGCTCTGGCACTGAGTGTTGCCTTACTCTGGACAAAAAGGCATTACCAAGTTTGTCCTTCATTCGTTAAGTGAAGAGGAGAACAATGTTTAGGATACTGATGTTTATATTGAGAGGCTGGGGAGTCTAAAGGTGGAAAAGGGATCTGGTCGATCCGGAGCGATTAGTGGAAAAAGCAGATGTATCTACAATCAGAAACTGTCAGGAACAAATCAGTCTGCTTATGTTTCAAGAATTGTTGGACGGGCGGTGAAGCGGATATGGAGTGTTTTTCCTGACAGTAATGAAATAGACAAATAGAATAGAGAAGAATATAATAAAAAAGAAAATATCAAATTACATTTTCTATGAAAGCTGAGCTAAACCTTTAAGAATTAGCTAATTTTGTTTTGAAACATCTATAGGAAACACGTATAGGAAATGCCTATATGAAATACCTATCGGTAACATTATAGGAAACGACTATATGAAATACCTATCGGTAACACCTATAGGAAACACCTATATGAAATACCTATCGGTAACACCTATAGGAAACACCTATAGGAAACATCTATATGAAATACCTATCGGTAACACCTATAGGAAACATCTATAAGAAACACATATAGGAAACACCTATAGCAAACATCTATATGAAATACCTATCGGTAACACCTATAGGAAACTTCTATTTGAAATACCTATCGGTAACACCTATAAGAAACACCTATAGGAAACATCAATAAGAAACACCTATCGGTAACATCTATCGGAAACACCTATAAGAAACACCTATAGGAAACACCTATAAGAGACACCTATAGGAAACATCTATAAGAAACACCTATAGGAAACACCTTTAGGAAACATCTATATGAAATACCTATCGGTAACACCTATATGAAACATATATATGAAACACCTATAGGAAACACCTATAGGAAACACCTATAAGAAACACCTATAGAAAACATGAATAAGAAACACTTATCGGTAACATCTATGGGAAACACCTATAAGAAACACCGATAGGAAACACCTATAGGAAACACCTATAAGAGACACCTAAAGGAACACATATAAGAAACACCTATAGGAAACACCTATAAGAAATACCTTTAGGAAACACCTATAAGAAACACCCATAGGAAACACCTATAAGAAACATCTATCGGTAACATATATGGGAAGGGAAACACCTATAGGAAACACCTATAAGAAACACTTATAGGAAACATCTATAATAAACACCTATCGGTAACACCTATAGGAAACATCTATAAGAAACACCTATAAGAAACACCCATAGGAAACACCTATAAGAAAGATCATTAGGAAACATCTATAAGAAACACCTATCGGAAACATCTATGGGAAACACCTATACGAAACACCAATAGGAAACACCTATAAGAAACACCTATAGGAAACACCTATAAGAGACACCTATAGGAAACACCAATAAGAAATGACAATAAATGACTGACAGAACTCTACAGTATTCTCGAAATCCCGATTGACACAAACAACCATACCTCTATGTTTCTTCAATCGTCAGAACTGAGTAAATTAAATAAAAGAACTAATCACATGACTCGTCTATAGATGCCATATTTCTTCCAAAAATCCTTCACCATAAGAGAGCTCTTCAGCGTGTGCGATTACAATGAAAGAACAAACTAACCAGTTACTTTCCCAAGAATATCTGTTCTAATCATCGTCTGGGAAATATTTTTGTTGAGAACTGGAGGGTCTCTCACCAAAACTGTTATAGAAATGACGTCATCTGTAATAATCATAGGACATTACAAACTGCTATATTTAGACTAAGAACTGGACCTAAACAAGTAGGAAACACGTGTCTCAGAAATCTAGATTTGCTGATTTCATCTTTCCGTTGGTAGTTAATCTTCAGAAAATGTGTACTATAGCTGGCAGTAAAATCCAACCGTTTGAGACGGTTCTTGCACAATCCCTTGCTGAAATCGGCATCAATGGGTTTTTTTTTCTTCGTTCGCCAGCTTTTACCTCTGACGAAGTCCCTAGAGACTATGAACTAAATTGTGCGTGTTAATCCATTTTTCCTGGCAGCCGTGTGTACAGGGGTCCCTCGCCGCACTGGCAGATAACTCCGACTTCTGAGGTACTCATATTTTTTCCCGTCCATGAGTAATTGACGTGACAGCGGGCCTCGCTGTTGAGACCAGGGGTGGTTGCCGCAGAGAGAAATCATAAATAAAAATCCCAACTGCATTAATGTTTGACATCTTTTTGAGAACGGAAATTTCCGATGCTTAATTTCCTAATTTCAAAACAGCCTTCACCTCTCAACAAATCAGAACACAGAAAATAATAGTATTATCATTGACGGCACCACTATTCATACAATTTGAGAACCGTCGAATTTATAAATACAAATCTAATATCATCAACTACGACTGCATTAACACGTACGATGTAAGCTCGCTACTTCTTGGAAACAAAACAAGATTTCTGAGAACAGTCTAGCCACAACTATCGACTGTCAACATAATGTTCAATTCCGCTCGTTAATAAAAATTAATAAGGTAACCGTCAGCTTGCGAATTCTGCAATAAATGAAGTAAATATACTCTATGCTTAAACTGGCTTACCTTGTTAAATAACAGAGTGGTAATATTTTGGTTTCCATGGAAACGATGTCACATAGAAAACCTCAACGACTTTGGCCTACACTGGAAAGAAGTAGATAAATTCTCCAAGAATAGGGATATTATTTACGGGAGGCCGTGAACTTCCATGGTATATGGTGGATAGGCGGCAGGAACCATTGAAGGCTATGTCTGAAAAGTGTTCCATCTTGCAGTTTCCTCATATTCCAAGTCCGGCTTGTTGCAGGAACTACTGAGTTAAGTGCTCTGTGCACACCGTGAGCTGTGTGTCTCATCCGGTTTTGATCATGTTTCAATATTCCGATTGTTTACGATGAATGATGATATCGTATGACAGGGAACAGATGGCTGTGTTCACTTTCTGTGCGGTTTCGCCTTATGTCTTTTGGCGTGTGCTGAGACTGATATGATGAGGACTACAGCTACCTTTCTTTGTTTGGAAGATGAGATAGTAATTCAGATCATTCCACTGGCTCGGGCGGTTGAGCAATTATGGATTTTAATTCGTTTGCAGTGATACCGGGGCCTTCCATAACCATAGGTCAGCCCACATCAAGACAGTATACAACAACATAGGTTAGCCGACAAGAAGACAGTATACAACAACATAGGTTAGCCGACAAGAAGACAGTATACAACAACATAGGTTAGCCGACAAGAAGACAGTATACAACAACATAGAACAGCCAACAACAAGACAGTATACAACAACATAGGACAGCCAACAACAAGACAGTATTCAACAACATAGGTTAGTCCACAACAAGAAAGTATACAACAACATAGGTTAGCCCACAACAAGACAGTATACAACAACATAGCTTAGCTCACAAGAAGACAGTGTACCACAACATTGGATAGACCACAACAAGACAGTATTCAACAACATCAACATAGGTTAGCCAACAACAAGACAGTGTACAACAACATAGGTAAGCCCACAACAAGACAGTATACAACATTTGATAGACCACAACAAGACAGTATTCAACAACATCAACATAGGTTAGCCAACAACAAGACAGTGTACAACAACATAGGTAAGCCTTCAACAAGACATTATACAACAACATAGGTAAGCCTTCAACAAGACAGTATACAACAACATAGGTTAGCCTTCAACAAGACAGTATACAACAACATAGGTTAGCCTTCAACAAGACAGTATACAACAACATAGGTGAGCCCTCAACAAGACAGTATACAACAACATAGGTTAGCCCTCAACAAGACATTATACAACAACATAGGTAAGCCTTCAACAAGACAGTATACAACAACATTTGATAGACCACAACAAGACAGTATACAACAACATTTGATAGACCACAACAAGACAGTATACAACAACATAGATTAGCCCACAACAAGACAGTATACAACAACATTTGATAGACCACAACAAGACAGTATACAACAACATAGATTAGCCCACAACAAGACAGTGTACAACAACATAGGTTAGCCCTCAACAAGACATTATACAACAACATAGGTAAGTCTTCAACAAGACAGTATACAACAACATAGGTTAGCCTTCAACAAGACAGTATACAAAAACATAGGTTAGCCTTCAACAAGACAGTATACAACAACATAGGTTAGCCCTCAACAAGACAGTATACAACAACATAGGTTAGCCCTCAACAAGACAGTATACAATAACATAGGTTAGCCCTCAACAAGACAGTATACAACAACATAGGTTAGCCCTCAACAAGACAGTATACAATAACATAGGTTAGCCCTCAACAAGACAGTATACAACAACATAGGTTAGCCCTCAACAAGACAGTATACAATAACATAGGTTAGCCCTCAACAAGACAGTATACAACAACATAAGTTAGCCCTCAACAAGACAGTATACAACAACATAGCTTAGCCAACAACAAAACAGTATCCAACAACATAGATTAACTCTCAACAAGACAGTATCCAACAACATAGATTAACTCTCAACAAGACAGTACACAATAAGCTAGTCTCCAGATTATGTTTCTTTATTAATGACGTCCAATGTTACGAGCACAGAAAACTCCAGAAAAGCTCCACACCGGTCATCAATATAATGATGCAAGGACAGGCTTCTCAAGACTTAATGACAGCAACGTTCAGAATGGCTTATATCAAAGCTTCTCTTATCATAAGGGAGACTTCAAACTTAGACTCAGTTGGTGTAACTATATGAAGGAAGGCTTATATTGTCAGGATCTATATACATACATTCAAAAGTTCTCAAGCTGTAGAGTTTGGGGGACCAAGACGAGGTGTATTAATGTTTTAAGACTATTACACATCGCACCCAGCAGAGATTAAAATCGTTCAGACACATCAGAAAATAGTCTGAGAGATCAGATCAGAAATAAATAATAATGATTGAAAAAAGAAAGAAATAATGTATCAACAGAACACATATAAAAGGCAACAAAAAGCAAAGGATTGTTTGACCATAGGTTATTATTATTGGTTATTATTATTGGTTATGGAAGGCCTCGGTATCACTGCAAACGAATTAAAATCCATAATTGCTCAACCGCCCGTGCCAGTGGAATCATCCGAATTACTAACACATCTCCCAAGCAAAGAAAGGTAACTGTAGTCCCCATCGTAGCAGTCTCAGCACACGCCAAAAGACATAAGGCGAAACCGCGCAGAAAGTGACCACAGCCAACTGTTCCCTGTCATACGATATTATCATTCATCGTAAACAAGCGGTATATCGAAACAGGATCAAAACGGATGAGACACACAGCTCACGGTGTGCACAGAGCACTTAACTCAGTAGCTCCTGCAACAAGCCGGACTTGGAATATGAGGAAACTGCAAGATGGAACACTTTTCAGACATAGCCTTCAATGGTTCCTGCCGCCTATCCACCATATACCATGGAAGTTCACGGCCTCCCGTAAATGATGATCATCGTAGCACTTTATGATGTTAGGCCACCGTTGATGACTCCAATTCCAAACATATAGACACACAGTGGTGGTAAGTTATCATTTCCAAGCCAACAGAAGCCACCTGACCTGTAGTTAGTAAAACCACAGAGAGAATATGATTTTGTGACCTTCACTGATTCACTCTTGAATGTGAATGTGTAGAAAATTCTCACAAGAGGAGAAGTTTTCAACTGCATTGATCCCATTTAAGGCAATTCTGGGATAGCAAGGCAAGTCTCCTTTATAGCAGCAGAACTTGATGTTCTCTGCTCCCTTCTTGTAGCTGCTGCCACACGATTCTGATGTCTCATTAACTTGGACATCATTCAAGAACAATGTCAGATTAACATTCCATAGATCTGGCTCTGCTGATGAAGTGCTTGAGGCAACAGTTGTATCAATCATTCAGGAGGCTCCTGGTTTGTGGTCATTAATATCACAGACGGCATATGAGGTTGTTATATTCAGTATTTCTTTCTGGGGTGTAAATATGTGGCACACACATGGAGATTGGTTTGTGGTCACAGTAATCCCATTAAAGGCAATTCTAGGGTAGCATGGCATAGCTGTTTCAGAACAGCACAATCCTATGATGTTTTCTGTGTTCGCTATAAAGCTGCTGCTGCTACACAATCCTGACCAATTAAGGTGTGGACATTATTCACTTGCAATAACAAAACTGCTTTGTTTACATCATAAACCTCTGGAAGCGAATCATTTATGGGACTAATAGTACAATTTATTCTTCCATCGGGGATATCTTCCTTGAGTCCTCCCCCCCCCCCCCCAAAAAAAAAAAAAAAACAACAACAACAACCTTTGGTTAAAAAGCACATATGCTTTTGAGTTAAACACAAAATGAGCCCACTTCATAGATTCAAAATGATCCTTGCCAATGCCATCCGTTTGCACAAGTTAGGTCCTTAGCTACCAAGGTCACAAATGAAGCCATCGAATTAAAGACTTTGTCTACAGCGAAGGTTAACGAACTGTGAACAAACATTTATGTTCAAACCCTTGAATACATTTTCAGAAATCTGCCAACTCGCTGCAATAACAGATATCGTGGAATTCAAAGTAAACATTGCTTAGTCCATGGCTCGAATATAAATAAGCTGCCATTTTGGTGCGTCCCATGACGTCCTCATTTGCCTTTCCTAATTGACCACAGGACGGGACAGAACTAAATATATAACGAGACATCAACAAATGTTTCGAGACTACCAAATCAAAGGAGTGGCCATGAATAAGATGGATTAATGAAATAGTAAACACAGCAGAAATATAACCGTAGATAAATGTACAACACCAATAAAGTAAACAATGCAAATAACTCTCATCGACGCTGAAAGACAAAAGGAAGATAGAGCAAGTAGAAGAACTAATAACAGAGACAGATATAAACTACAAGAAATGATAGACATAATAATAAAAGAAAGCAACAAGAAAAGTCTCAGTCGGAATAGTAAGAAAACAGAAGTAATGGTTATATTGAAGAAACAATCATCACCATCATGCAGCATAAAAATTAATGGGACAAGTAAGAAACAAGTGCAACGCGTCAAATACTTTGGCACAATAATAACATCAGATGGAAGATGCACCTCAGAAATAAAAAGCAGAATAACTCAGGCCAAAATAGCATTTCAGAAAATGTTAAACGTCTTAAGCAACAAATCTATGTCAATAGAAATGAGAAAGAAAGTTCATCGGTGCTATATAGAACCAATTCTGACCATGTAACTGTCATGTGTGACTGAGAGAGTATATGATCCATCCATCCATCCATCCATCCATCCATACGTCCGTCCGTCCGTCCGTCCGTCCGTCCGTCCATCCATCTATCTATCTATCTATCTATCTATCTATCTATCTATCTATCTATCTATCTATCTATCTATCTATCTATCTATCTATCTATCTATCTATCTATCTATCTATCTATCTATCTATCTATCTATCTATCTATCTATCTATCTATCTATCTATCTATCTATCTATCTATCTATCTATCTATCTATCTATCTATCTATCTATCTATCTATCTATCTATCTATCTATCTATCTATCTATCTATCTATCTATCTATCTATCTATCTATCTATCTATCTATCTATCTATCTATCTATCTATCTATCTATCTATCTATCTATCTATCTATCTATCTATCTATCTATCTATCTATCTATCTATCTATCTATCTATCTATCTATCTATCTATCTATCTATCTATCTATCTATCTATCTATCTATCTATCTATCTATCTATCTATCTATCTATCTATCTATCTATCTATCTATCTATCTATCTATCTATCTATCTATCTATCTATCTATCTATCTATCTATCTATCTATCTATCTATCTATCTATCTATCTATCTATCTATCTATCTATCTATCTATCTATCTATCTATCTATCTATCTATCTATCTATCTATCTATCTATCTATCTATCTATCTATCTATCTATCTATCTATCTATCTATCTATCTATCTATCTATCTATCTATCTATATATAGTCACTTTCATTATATTTTTTTCACACACATTATTTGCCTTACCTAATTCTCTCCCTCGCTCTACTCCCCTTATATTTCATGAAGACAATATTTAAGAAAAGACACACCTACAAAAGCACACACAAGCACACGCCTAGTTGACCTCTACTTGCTGGCAGCCACAGATAGCATGGAGAACCAGAGCAGAAACAACACAAAGTAGGTAGCTATACCCAGAAGTAGGGCCAGGCTGGACATCTTTTGGCACATGGCCTTGATGCATGAGTCCACAGGTCCGTTGTTATCCGGCATCGTCGTAGTAAATGGCCTTGCGGCCAGGCCTAAAGGCCAACAACAGCAGCAGAGAGCTCCCTTCATGAGGTCATCAGGAGTCATCGTGCGTAAACCGTGCTCATGAAACTGGTCGCTCCCACTGTCCTTACTGGATCTCTGGATACGCCCATGATCCGCGAATACATTCACCAATGGATTTGGTCGTGACAACTGTGACACAGAAGATGAAAGCTTCCTGCTCAAGTTATCTCTCATTTCATAATTTTACTTTGAAAATTTGAAAAAAAAATGAAATATCGCGGCTTTCATTTGGGCACATTTTCAGGAACTACAGCGAAACCATCAATTTCGGGTGATGCTAGTCTCGCATCATTGTTTTAATGCCGCATTAGGAGCATCAAGATGATTTTGACCACTGATCAAAGATTCTTCTTTATCCGTTGTATGCACATCACTTATGTCTCACTATAGCGCAATTTATTTAGTTTTTATACACAAACCCGTCACAGCAAAAAGAACAGTATAAAGTTCAAAATGTGTCACGATTATTTTACGTTTCTTTTAAGTTGTAATGGTTCTGTAGATGTGAGTATTGCGTCTTTAAGTCTCCACTACATCATTATTTCTCACAGCTGTAGCGAATTTGGCAATAGATGTACTAATCTACAAAAATTAAACATAAAAAGGGAGGCTGAGGTAATTTCAAATTATTCTGACAAAATTGACTGCCGAGCAGTCAACGTTTCTTATTGAAATATCTGGCTATACCACTTGTCCACATCAACCCGCTTTGGCACTTGCAGATATCCGGAGGAACTGACGGAGTGAGTATGTGGGTAACTGAATGAGTGAGAGAGAGTGAGTGAGAGTGAGTGAGAGAGAGTGAGTAAGTGTCTGTGTGTGAGTGAGTGAGTGACAGTGTGTGTTTGTGTGTGAGTCAGTTTATGTATGAGTGAGTGAGTAAATGAGGGAGTGAGTATATGAGTGTGTGAGTGAGTGAGTGAGTGTGTGTGTTAGTGAGTGAGTGAGTGAGTGAATGAGATAGCGAGTGTGTTATTGAGTTTGCGAATGAATTAGTGACGCCAGGATATCTAGATAAGGCCTTAAAAACCCCTACCTTCTCTGCAAAAATGAAGTAGATGAGCTGGTGCGTGATGTAGTATCGACCAGTGTTGTCCTTGGTCATGTAATCCCAGCAGGGCCGAGTGATCGTGCACTTCGGGTAGATCCTGTCATGAGATTACAAACATTAATCGTAAAGCAGCATTGGAAACTGCTAGAACCAACAAATTAATCCAGTGCTAAGACTAAACTTAAGCAGTCCAAATGAGCTCAACACAAGGATAATATATTGACAAGGAATGATACTTTTCTTTGACATTGATCATCATCTAGCTGCTTGCCCCTGTTAAAGCTTGGCTCCTATATTTGCTACTCTGAAGGCCCTTCTATCCCGTCCCTGCTATATTTATCTCTTCCATCCAGTGATGCCTAGTTCTGCGACAGCCAATTCCATGTCGTCTGTGATATCTGTCACCCACCTTCTTTACCTGGAACAATGCCCTCCATAATCATACTGTCTATGTCGTTATGTCACTTTACATAGATTCTGCATCTCACCTCTGTCGTACATCTACTATCTGAGGTTAACGTTGTTCACATATATTTAAATTAATTTACCTCTGTTAATCTAGTTTATTTGTTTATTTATTGAATATACTAACAACAAAACAAATATCAACAGGGCTGAAACTAAGAATAGCAAAATGTTACATCTTCTCAATATTCCTGTATGGTGCAGAAACATGGACATTAGACAAGAAAACAGAACAGAAAATTGAAGCCTTTGAAATGTGGATTTATAGAAGAATAGGTAGAATTGGATGGAAACAAAAGATAACAAACGATAAAGTTTTAAAACAACTGAAAATAAAAAGAGAACTACTAAATACAATTAAGACAAGACAAATGAAATTTTTGGGGCATGTTAAAAGACACAACAGCCTACTAAAAGTAATATTGGAAGGAAAAATGCAAGGTAAAAGAGGCAGAGGCAGACCAAGACTAACATGGACGAATAACATAAAAAGATGGTCAAGTTAATCTATGACAGCCTGCACCATCAAAGCAAGAAACAGAGTAGAATGGCGATCCATGGTAGCCAACCTTCGTTGCGGAGAAGGCACACGATGATGATGATGATGTTTATTTATTATTATTTATATTATATATTGTTAAATACTATTATGTTTAATTGAATTGAATTACAGAAAAGAAATGAAGAGTCATCGTAACAAAATATGACAATAGTCAGTACTATACCTGTTATTATCCGTAAACGTCCCCAACAGATAAGAATAGCAATTATCTCCCTTAGCCTCGCTGTACTCGAGATCAGTTCCGGATGATGAGACGTAATCTGCGAGACTTTCCGGGAAATATTTGATGATATATGGGTTGTTTATCACCTCCTCGAACTTATCAAAATACTCGCCATCTTCCTGCTGAGGGAGATACATTGGCAGGGAGACAATTATTAATAAATGACAGCAAAGGAAAATAAAATCTGTCTTTTCCTGAAATGAAATATTCGTCATCATCATCATTTAGTTCGTCCCTGTTGAATCTTGACTACCATCAAGTTTTCTCTGACCTGCGAGAAGATTTCCAGCGTCCACAGCAGCCATTCCCAGCTCGCCTGTGATATTGCATCCATATTCTTCTAGACCTTCCTCTTCCTCGCTTACTAGGCCCTTTATGTCATCTATAACGAACCCCTCTATATCCTCTATAACGAACCCCTCTATATCCTTTATAATGAACCCCTCTATATCCTTTATAATGAACCCCTCTATATCCTTTATAATGAACCCCTCTATATCCTCTATAACGAACCCCTCTATATCCTTTATAATGAACCCCTCTATATCCTTTATAATGAACCCCTCTATATCCTTTATAATGAACCCCTCTATATCCTCTATAATGAACCCCTATATATCCTCTATAACGAACCCCTCTATATCCTTTATAATGAACCCCTCTATATCCTTTATAATGAACCCCTCTATATCCTCTATAATGAACCCCTCTATATCTTCTATAATGAACCCCTCTATAATGAACCCCTCTATATCCTTTATAATGAACCCCTCTATATCCTCTATAATGAACCCCTCTATATCCTTTATAATGAACCCCTCTGTATCCTCTATAATGAACCCCTATATATCCTCTATAATGAACCCCTCTATATCCTCTATAATTAACCCCTCTATATCCTCTATAATGAGCCCCTCTATATCCTTTATAATGAACCCTCTATAATTAACCCCTCTATATCCTTTATAATGAACCCCTCTAAATCCTCTATAATTAACCCTTCTATATCCTCTATAATGAACCCCTCTATATCCTCTATAATGAACCCCTCTATAATGAACCCCTCTATATAATGAACCCCTCTATATCCTCTATAATGAACCCTCTATAATGAACCCCTCTATATCCTTTATAATGAACCCCTCTATATCCTCAATAATGAACCCCTCTATATCCTCTATAATGAACCCCTCTGTATCCTCTATAATTAACCCCTCTATATACTCTATAATGAACCCCTCTATATCCTCTATAATGAACCCCTCTATAATTAACCCCTCTATATCCTTTATAATGAACCCCTCTATATCCTCTATAATTAACCCTTCTATATCCTCTATAATGAACCCCTCTATATCCTCTATAATGAACCCCTCTATAATGAACCCCTCTATAATGAACCCCTCTATAATGAACCCCTCTATATCCTCTATAATGAACCCCTCTATTTCCTCTATAATGAACCCCTCTATATCCTCTATAATTAACCCCTCTATATCCTCTATAATTAACCCCTCTATATCCTCTATAATTAACCCATCTTGGTCAATCTGTAACTGCTACATAACTAACATTTTTTATTTTCTCGAAATTGAACATTACAATTACAAATGTAGTCTGTTTTTTTTTTATTTCTGCATTCCTATTAAGTAATTAATGTCCATTATGTTTCTCTTAATGACGACATTGTTCAGCAGTGGCCAGTGTATAATGCGGTATTGCAGACAAGAGTTCGCTTTCATTTATTATTCATTAATTATGGAAATAATGCTACAAGAATAAGCAAATTAAGACACCCATTAAACATTAAGATCAAAGATAAAGAAATAAAACAAGTAGAGGAATTTGAGTATTTAGGCACAATGTTCACAGAAGATGGAAAACTAGACAGAGAAATTGACATGAGAATAGAAAAAGCAAATGCTGTCACATACCAGCTTTCACCATTGCTAAGACATCCAAACATTTCTATGCCAGCTAAACAACAAATGATAAATAGCATTTTCATACCAACTTTGTGCTATGAAAGTCAAACATGGACCCTTTCTAAATCCCATTAAAGAAAGATCAATACATGTGAGATGCGATGCTTGAGAAAAGTAACAAACAACACAAGAAGAGATAGAATACCAAATGAAACCATTAGAAAAATGGTAGGAACTAAACCCTGCCAAGAATATATAGAACAACAACAACTTAAATGGTTTGGCCACCTGGTCAGAATGAATTCTTACCAATCACCATCAAGGGCGTTCTTCTCGAGAATGCATGGAAAAAGACCAAGAGGAAGACCCAGAAGAAGATGGATAGATGCAGTGACAGAGACATGTAACAACAAAGGAAAATCACTAATTCAGACAGTTTGAGCAGCTCAAGAACGACAAATGATATAAACCACGACACCTTTTAGGTATCCGTGAAAAGAGAAAAGAAGAAGAATTATGGAAATACACCAGTGGATAAAGAGATACAGCGAAGGCGATGGCGCTGCATAGGACACACACTGCGGAAGCCAACTGAGAGTATTACACAACAGGCCCTATTTTGGAATCTTCAGAGGAAAAGACAGAGGAAGACCAAGGAATTCTTGGAGAAAACAGATAGAAGCAGAGATGAAGATGATGGGAAAGACATGGAACGATCTTAAAAGAATGGCAAGAAGCAGAACGACTTGGAAAGTGTTTGTTGAAACCTATGCTCCACTGGGAGCTGAAAGTGTTTGTTGAAGACCTATGCTCCACAGGGAGCTGAAAGTGTTTGTTGAAGACCTATGCTCCACAGGGAGCTGAAAATGTTTGTTGAAGACCTATGCTCCACAGGGAGCTGAAAGGTAGAAGCTATTTCTCTTGATGAAGACATTGTTCAGCAGTGGCTAGTGTATAATGCGATATTGCAGACAAGAGTTGGCATTCATTCATCCGACACCGTGTTTTCTATGCTCTACTTTATTTACCGCCTGCATTCTTCTTCTCGTTATTAGAATCATCATTACTGCACACTGGAGAAACCCATAGGTGCTCCGATATCCGCCTCAAAAAACCGAGGGGAACCTTGACCCATGTGCAGAAACTTCGGAGCACGACCAGGGGTCCACGGTGTGGGGTCTCGGCCTGAGATCCACGGATTGGGGTCTCGGCCTGAGGTCCACGGTGTGGGGCACATGGTGAACAATCCACGGCCTGAGGTCCACGGTGTGGGGTCTCGGCCTGAGATCCACGGTGTGGGGTCTCGGCCTGAGGTCCACGGTGTGGAATCTCGGCCTGAGGTCCACGGTGTAGGGACCACGGTCTAAGGTCCGCGGTGTGGGGTCTTGGTCTGAAGTCCAATTGTGTGGGGTCCACGGCCTGATTTCCACGGTGTGGGGTACACGGTGTTGGGTCCACGGCCTAAAGTCAACGTGTGGGATTCACGGCCTGAGGTCCATGGTGTGGGGTCTCGACCTGAGGTCCACGATGTGGGGCTCGGCCTGAGGTTCACGGTGTAGGGTCCACGGCCTAAAGTCCACGTGTGGGATTCACGGCCTGAGGTCCACGGTGTGGGGTCCACGGCCTAAAGTCCACGTGTGGGATTCACGGCCTGAGGTCCACGGTGTGGGGTCTCGGCCTGAGGTCCACGGTTTGGGTAGGTTTCTGTAGACAATATCGCCCGAACAGCGCTCAGGTGTTTGTCAATGTCTTACCTGTAGATCACTCAAACCTCGCAATTAGGACATCCTCGGGCATGGCTTCCACCAGTCACCACTTGCAATCTCTCACTTCATCACTTGCAATCCCTCACACCGCCACTTGCAATCCCTCACCGCCACTTGCAATCCCTCACACCGCCACTTGCAATCCCTCACCGCCACTTGCAGTCACTCACGACACCTCTTGCAATCACTCACGTCACCTCTTGCAATCCCTCACACCGACACTTGCAATCCCTCACCGCCACTTGCAGTCACTCACGTCACCTCTTGCAATCACTCACGCCATCACTTGCAATCACTCACGTCATCACTTGCAGTCCCTCACGCCACCACTTGCAATCTCTCACGTCATCACTTGCAATCCCTCACGTCACCACTTGCAATCCCTCACCTCATCACTTACAATCCCTCACATCATCATTTATAGTTCCTCACGTCATCACTTACAATCCCTCAGGTCCTCACTTACAGTCCCTCACGTCATCACTTACAATCCCTCACGTCATCACTTACAATCCCTCACGTCATCACTTACAATCTCTCACGTCATCACTTACAGTCCCTCACGTCATTACTTACAATCTCTCACGTCATCACTTACAATCCCTCACGTCATCACTTACAATCTCTCACGTCATCACTTACAGTCCCTCACGCCATTACTTACAATCTCTCACGTCATCACTTACAATCTCTCACATCATCTCTCACAGTCCCTCACGTCATCATTTACAATCTCTCACATCATCTCTCACAGTCCCTCACGTCATTACTTACAATCTCTCACGTCATCACTTACAATCTCTCACATCATCTCTCACAGTCCCTCACGTCATTACTTACAGTACGTCACGTCATCACTTACAATCTCTCACATCATCTCTCACAGTCCCTCACTTCATTACTTACAATCCCTCACGTCATCAATTACAGTCCCTCACGTCATCACTTACAATCCCTCACCTCATCACTTACAATCCCTCACATCATCACTTACAGTCCCTCACGTCATCACTTACAGTCCCTCACGTCATTACTTACAGTCCCTCACGTCATCACTTCCAAACCCTCACGTCATCACTTACAATCTCTCACATCATCTCTCACAGTCCCTCACGTCATCACTTACAGTCCCTCAAGTCATCTCTTGCAATCAAGCTCCAAACCCGATGTATCCAACCAGTAATAAAATGCTTTTCCACTTGTGTTTTTGTTTCAATAAATGTGTCCTTTTTTGTCAGTTGATATCTATGAAGTATCCCTCTAACTGGCACCCCAGATGTCTCGTCCCGACCAGCCAAAATCTGTCAAGAATGGTAAAAGTTGCAAGGTCAACTTCTGGGTCAGCGTTATGGATGGTCAGGGCATTCTAGCTGTGAAACCGCGATAAAGATGGGGCATCTACTTCTTGTATTTCTACTTCCACTTATTTCCTTCGTCACTTCTCTATCAGTGTTACATTATTTTGTTCTGTTGGCTTCTCCTACAGTCTTGTGTTTCTAATATTTCAGCAATCCATCTTTTCATGATCTGCCCTTGGTCCTGGTGTTCTCCTAGCGATTGTTGAAGATTGTTTGTGTTGTATTTTTATATTTCTGTCTCTCATGAGGCAAATCCAATTTATCCATTTTTTTCTTTATGCATTCAATGATGGTAATTGTAAACAGTACAACCTGTGGCTGCCCTGTTGCCTTGCAAGTAAGCTGGGGAGAGTAAAAGGCTAAGGGAGGGTACCCCGAAGTAAAACAACCCCACTGCCTTGAGGGTGAGACTTTTTAGTTAAAGACTAGCGGAGCCAACCGTAAACAAACCGACGGAAGGCAACAGAAAACCACCGTCGTAATTTCTGTGTACAATCATGAATCGCCACAACATAATCTGGTGCGATAGAATGTGATGATCATCGCACAATAAGCCTTATGAGTCACATGACTAAGATATTACAAAGAATCATCATGCGATGAGTGCGAAACAAAATCAGTCCAGAAATTAGCAAGGAACAGTGTGCTTTTGTTAGAGATAAAGGAACAAGCAATGCCATTTATATCATAAGATCTTTAGTAGAAAATAGCCATAGAGGTGAAAACAGATCTATACCTATGTTTCATAGATTACACCAAGGCATTTGACAAAGTAAAGCACCAAGAAATAATCAAAATTTTAGAAAGCATAAACGTAGACAGCAAAGATCTAAGAATAATAAAGAACATGTACTGACAACAAACACCGGCCATAAGAACTGGAAACCAATTGGGAATGTTTCAACAAATTAAAGAGGGTGTTAGACAAGGTTGTGTGCTGTCACCAGATTTGTTTAATATCTATAGTGAGATTATTTTAAGATCCATAAGGGACATGCCTGAAATAACAATTTGTGGTCATAATATAAATAATGTAAGGTATGCTGGTGATACAGTCTTAATCGCTAAGAGTGAAAATAAGTTACAAGAAATGTTGGACATTATAGTGAAAGAAAGCAAAAATAAAGGATTCAGCCTTAATAGCAAAAAGACATAGGTAATGGTAACAACAAAGAAAAAGACATCACCTCAGTCCCAAAAATAAAGACAAGTGGAACAATATTAAAACAGGTAAATGAATTTAAATATGTGGGAACTTTGTTAACCTCAGACGGAAGATGTACAAAAGAGGTGAGATGCAGAATGGTTCAGGCAAAAGCAGCTTTCCAAAAAATTAGGAAGATTCTATGCAATCCATTTTTGACAATAGAAACAAGAAAAAGAGTTCATAAATGTTGTGTAGAGCCAGTCTTAACAGATGGATGCGAATCATTGACAGTAGGACAACAGACAAGAAAATCACTGGAGTCTGTAGAAATGTGGTTTTACAGAAGAATGTTTAGAGTACCATGGACAGCTAAGAAGAGTAATGACCATGTTCTGAGAGAGGTTAAAGCAAAAATAGAGCTAATTTCCAATATTAGGAAGAAACAATCATCATTTTTTTTTGCCATGTAATGAGATGAGAACAACTGGAACATATTGTAACAACTGGAAAAATCGAGGGACGAAGAGATAAAAGGAAGCAAAGAGAAAAAATAATAGACAACTTAAGAGAATGGCTTGGCAGAAGGTCAACAACAGAAATGATAAATATCTGCCGAGATCGAAAGTTGTGGAGAAACATGATCACCTACGCCAGTAGGCCCGGTACTTGATGATGATGATGATGGAAATTATTCCTAGCTTATTTTCTCAATTCTCCATTCTGATCTTATTCCTCGGGCTGTTTCCTGTCATGCGTCTAACATTCTCGTTTCGGTGGTGGCTATTTGTCGTATCTTTCTTGAATCGATGCATCAAAGCTTGTCAAATCATTGGACAGTCATCACCACTATTGTCCAAGAAATAAATAATTCTAGAGACAAAACGGGCACTTTACAACACAATCTTCATCCAAACGTTGTGCTACCAATGGCATTCTTGCACCCTAGATGCAAGAACAATACGAAAAATAACATCTACGGAGATGAAATGTGTTAGACGAATGACAGGAAACAGTCTGAGAGATAAGATCAGAAATGAAGAAGTGAGATAAAAGCTAGGAATAGCCTCCGCCGAAGATTATATAAAGAAACAACGGATAAAATTGTTTGGCCAAGTGACAAGGCAGAGTGATCAAAACACAACACAACAAGCGCTCAAAAACGTTGTGAGAACACCAGACCCAATGGTCGACCACGAAAAAGATGGATCAATGCAATATTAGAAGCACTAGGAAACATACAAGAAGAAGAGGCTAGCAGAAGAGCAAAAGACCCCAAACTATATCTCCCCTCGACGCTGAAAGGCAAATGAGGAAGGAAAGAAGAAGAAGTTCTTGAATCTAGCGTCCAGGTCTATCATTGGTAGTAAAACGTGGGAATTAGACGAATCTGCAATGTTTTATTGAATAAAAACAAAGCTTCTATCTAACTCTTACTAATGCTTGCTACGTTTGAGAGACGTCATAGATCAGCTCTGTCATGTCCGCCGGTAAGTCAGGCCATTTGCTATTTGTCCTTCTCTTACTCATAATCCAAGAATGAATTGGTTACACAGGACTGACCTCCCATGCGAATCACAATAGTTTAAAACCCATACCCTCTAGTCGAGCCGGATGAGTTCAACTTGTACACGGCAGCTGACGATATCCATCGAAAGCAATACTTTTAGATACTATTACCATATAATATTATACAGTTTCCTCATATTCCAAGTCCGGCTTGTTGCAGGAGCTACTGAGTTAAGTGCACTGTGCACACCGTGAGCTGTGTGTTTCATCCGTTTTGATCGTGTTTCGATATTCCGATTGTTTACGATGAATGATGATATCGTATGACGGGGAACAGTTGGCTGTGTTCAATTTCTGTGTGGTTTCGCCATCAATGACTTCATGTCCATCAGTTCAAGTTTCTCATCAATAAACATCAATGACTTCATGTCCATCAGTTCAAGTTTCTCATCAATAAACATCAGTGACTTCATGTCCATCTGTTCAAATTTCTCATCAATAAATATCAGTGACTTCATGTCCATCAGTTCAAGTTTCTCATCAATAAATATCAATTACATCATGTCCATCAGTTCAAGTATCTCATCAATAAACATCAATGACTCCATGTCCATCTGTTCAAGTTTCTCATCAATAAACATCACTGACTTCATGTCCATCTGTTCAAGTTTCTCATCAATAAACATCACTGACTTCATGTCCATCTGTTCAAGTTTCTCATCAATAAACATCAGTGACTAATGTCCATCTTCAAGTTTCTCATAAATAAACATCAATGACTCCATGTCCATCTTCAAGTTTCTCATCAATGACTTCATGTCCATCTGTTCAAGTTTCTCATCAATAAACATCAATTACCCCCATGTCCATCTGTTCAAGTTTCTTGTCAATAAACATCAATGACCCCCATGTCCATCTTCAAGTTTCTCATCAATAAACATCAATGACTTCATGTCCATCAGTTCAAGTTTCTCGTCAATAAACATTAATGACCCCCATGTCCATCTTCAAGTTTCTCATCAATAAACATCAATGACCCCCATGTCCATCTGTTCAAGTATCTCATCAATAAATATAAATGATCCCCATGTCCATCTGTTCAAGTTTCTCATCAATAAACATCAATGACCCCCATGTCCATCAGTTCAAGTTTCTCATCAATAAACATTAATGACTCCATGTCCATCAGTTCAAGTTTCTCATTAATAAACATCACTGATTCCATGTCCATCTGTTCAAGTTTCTCATCAATAAACATTAATGACTCCATGTCCATCTGCTCTTGTTGCTCATCAATAAACATGAATGATTCAACGTCTATCTGTTCAAGTTTCTCATCAATAAATATCACTGACATCTTGTCCATAGGTTCAAGTTTCTCATCAATAAACATCAATGACTTCATGTCCATCAGTTCAAGTTTCTCATCAATAAACACTAATGACCCATGTCCATCTTCAAGTCTCTCATCAATAAACATCACTGATCCATGTCCATCTACAAGATTCTCATCAATAAACATCAATGACTCATGTCCATCTTCAAGTTTCTCATCAATAAACATCAATGACTTCATGTCCATCTTCAAGTTTCTCATCAATAAACATCAATGACCCATGTCCATCTTCAAGTTTCTCATCAATAAACATCAATGGCCCATGTCCATCTTCAAGTTTGTCATCAATAAATATCAATGACCCATGTCCATCTTCAAGTTTCTCATCAATAAACATCAATTACCACCATGTCCATCTGTTAAACTTTCTCGTCAATAAACATCAATGACCCCCATGTCCATCTGTTCAAGTTTCTCATCAATAAACATCAATGACCCCCATGTCCATCAGTTCAAGTTTCTCATCAACAAACATTAATGACTCCATGTCCATCAGTTCAAGTTTCTCATCAATAAACATCAATGACTCCATGTCCATCTGATCAAGTTTCTCGTCAATAAACATCAATGACTTGATGTCTATTTTCAAGTTTCTCATCAATAAACATCAATGACTCCATGTCCATCTACTCTTGTTGCTCATCAATAAACATCACTGACTTCATGTCCATCAGTTCAAGTTCTCATCAATAAACATCAATGACTTCATGTCCATCAGTCCAAGTTTCTCATCAATAAACATCAATGACTTCATGTCCATCAGTTCAAGTTTCTCATCAATAAACATCAATGACTTCATGTCCATCAGTTCAAGTTCTCATCAATAAACATCAATGACTTCATGTCCATCAGTCCAAGTTTCTCTTCAATAAACATCAATGACTTCATGTCCATCAGTTCAAGTTTCTCATCAATAAACATCAATGACTTCATGTCCATCAGTTCAAGTTCTCATCAATAAACATCAATGACTTCATGTCCATCAGTCCAAGTTTCTCATCAATAAACACTAATGACCCATGTCCATCTTCAAGTCTATCATCAATAAACATCAATGATCCATGTCGATCTACAAGTTTCTCATCAATAAACATCAATGACCCATGTCCATCTTCAAGTTTCTCATCAATAAACATCAATGACCCATGTCCATCTTCAAGTTTCTCATCAATAAACATTAATGACTCCATGTCCATCAGTTCAAGTTTCTCATCAATAAACACTAATGACCCATGTCCATCTTCAAGTCTATCATCAATAAACATCAATGATCCATGTCGATCTACAAGTTTCTCATCAATAAACATCAATGACCCATGTCCATCTTCAAGTTTCTCATCAATAAACATCAATGACCCATGTCCATCTTCAAGTTTCTCATCAATAAACATTAATGACTCCATGTCCATCAGTCCAAGTTTCTCATCAATAAACACTAATGACCCATGTCCATCTTCAAGTCTATCATCAATAAACATCAATGATCCATGTCGATCTACAAGTTTCTCATCAATAAACATCAATGACCCATGTCCATCTTCAAGTTTCTCATCAATAAACATCAATGACCCATGTCCATCTTCAAGTTTCTCATCAATAAACATCAATGACCCCCATGTCCATCAGTTCAAGTTTCTCATCAATAAACATTAATGACTCCATGTCCATCAGTTCAAGTTTCTCATTAATAAACATCACTGATTCCATGTCCATCTGTTCAAGTTTCTCATCAATAAACATCAATGACTTCATGTCCATCTGTTCAAGTTTCTCATCAATAAACATCAATGACTCCATGTCCATCTGCTCTTGTTGCTCATAAATAAACATCAAAGACTCAACGTCTATCTGTTCAAGTTTCTCATCTATAAACATCATTTACATCATGTCCATAGGTTCAAGTTTCTCATCAATAAACATCAATGACCCCCATGTCCATCAGTTCAAGTTTCTCATCAATAAACATCAATTACCCCCCATGTCCATCTGTTCAAGTTTCTCATCAATAAACATCAATGACCCTCATGTCCATCTGTTCAAGTTTCTCATCAATAAAAATTAATGACTCCATGTCCATCAGTTCAAGTTTCTTATCAATAAACATCAATGACCCCCATGTCCATCTGTTCAAGTTTCTCATCAATAAATATAAATGACCCCCATGTCCATCAGTTCAAGTTTCTCATCAATAAACATTAATGACTCCATGTCCATCAGTTCATGTTTCTCATCAATAAACATCACTGACATCATGTCCATCTGTTCAAGTTTCTCATCAATAAACATCAATGACTTCATGTCCATTTTCAAGTTTCTCATCAATAAGCATCAATGACTCCATGCCAATCTGCTCTTGTTGCTCATCAATAAACATCAATGACTCAATGTCTATCTGTTCAAGTTTCTCATCAATAAACATCAATGACTTCATGTCCATCTGTTCAAGTTTCTCATCAATAAACACTAATGACCCATGTCCATCTTCAAGTCTCTCATCAATAAACATCACTGATCCATGTCCATCTACAAGATTCTCATCAATAAACATCAATGACTCATGTCCATCTTCAAGTTTCTCATCAATAAACATCAATGACTTCATGTCCATCTTCAAGTTTCTCATCAATAAACATCAATGACCCATGTCCATCTTCAAGTTTCTCATCAATAAACATCAATGGCCCATGTCCATCTTCAAGTTTGTCATCAATAAATATCAATGACCCATGTCCATCTTCAAGTTTCTCATCAATAAACATCAATTACCACCATGTCCATCTGTTAAACTTTCTCGTCAATAAACATCAATGACCCCCATGTCCATCTGTTCAAGTTTCTCATCAATAAACATCAATGACCCCATGTCCATCAGTTCAAGTTTCTCATCAACAAACATTAATGACTCCATGTCCATCAGTTCAAGTTTCTCATCAATAAACATCAATGACTCCATGTCCATCTGATCAAGTTTCTCGTCAATAAACATCAATGACTTGATGTCTATTTTCAAGTTTCTCATCAATAAACATCAATGACTCCATGTCCATCTACTCTTGTTGCTCATCAATAAACATCACTGACTTCATGTCCATCAGTTCAAGTTCTCATCAATAAACATCAATGACTTCATGTCCATCAGTCCAAGTTTCTCATCAATAAACATCAATGACTTCATGTCCATCAGTTCAAGTTTCTCATCAATAAACATCAATGACTTCATGTCCATCAGTTCAAGTTCTCATCAATAAACATCAATGACTTCATGTCCATCAGTCCAAGTTTCTCTTCAATAAACATCAATGACTTCATGTCCATCAGTTCAAGTTTCTCATCAATAAACATCAATGACTTCATGTCCATCAGTTCAAGTTCTCATCAATAAACATCAATGACTTCATGTCCATCAGTCCAAGTTTCTCATCAATAAACACTAATGACCCATGTCCATCTTCAAGTCTATCATCAATAAACATCAATGATCCATGTCGATCTACAAGTTTCTCATCAATAAACATCAATGACCCATGTCCATCTTCAAGTTTCTCATCAATAAACATCAATGACCCATGTCCATCTTCAAGTTTCTCATCAATAAACATTAATGACTCCATGTCCATCAGTTCAAGTTTCTCATCAATAAACACTAATGACCCATGTCCATCTTCAAGTCTATCATCAATAAACATCAATGATCCATGTCGATCTACAAGTTTCTCATCAATAAACATCAATGACCCATGTCCATCTTCAAGTTTCTCATCAATAAACATCAATGACCCATGTCCATCTTCAAGTTTCTCATCAATAAACATTAATGACTCCATGTCCATCAGTCCAAGTTTCTCATCAATAAACACTAATGACCCATGTCCATCTTCAAGTCTATCATCAATAAACATCAATGATCCATGTCGATCTACAAGTTTCTCATCAATAAACATCAATGACCCATGTCCATCTTCAAGTTTCTCATCAATAAACATCAATGACCCATGTCCATCTTCAAGTTTCTCATCAATAAACATCAATGACCCCCATGTCCATCAGTTCAAGTTTCTCATCAATAAACATTAATGACTCCATGTCCATCAGTTCAAGTTTCTCATTAATAAACATCACTGATTCCATGTCCATCTGTTCAAGTTTCTCATCAATAAACATCAATGACTTCATGTCCATCTGTTCAAGTTTCTCATCAATAAACATCAATGACTCCATGTCCATCTGCTCTTGTTGCTCATAAATAAACATCAAAGACTCAACGTCTATCTGTTCAAGTTTCTCATCTATAAACATCATTTACATCATGTCCATAGGTTCAAGTTTCTCATCAATAAACATCAATGACCCCCATGTCCATCAGTTCAAGTTTCTCATCAATAAACATCAATTACCCCCCATGTCCATCTGTTCAAGTTTCTCATCAATAAACATCAATGACCCTCATGTCCATCTGTTCAAGTTTCTCATCAATAAAAATTAATGACTCCATGTCCATCAGTTCAAGTTTCTTATCAATAAACATCAATGACCCCCATGTCCATCTGTTCAAGTTTCTCATCAATAAATATAAATGACCCCCATGTCCATCAGTTCAAGTTTCTCATCAATAAACATTAATGACTCCATGTCCATCAGTTCATGTTTCTCATCAATAAACATCACTGACATCATGTCCATCTGTTCAAGTTTCTCATCAATAAACATCAATGACTTCATGTCCATTTTCAAGTTTCTCATCAATAAGCATCAATGACTCCATGCCAATCTGCTCTTGTTGCTCATCAATAAACATCAATGACTCAATGTCTATCTGTTCAAGTTTCTCATCAATAAACATCAATGACTTCATGTCCATCTGTTCAAGTTTCTCATCAATAAACATCAATGACTTCATGTCCATCTGTTCAAGTTTCTCATCAATAAACATCAATGACTTCATGTCCATCTGTTCAAGTTTCTCATCAATAAACATCAATGACTTCATGTCCATCAGTTCAAGTTTCTCATCAATAAACACTAATGACCCATGTCCATCTTCAAGTCTATCATCAATAAACATCAATGATCCATGTCCATCTACAAGTTTCTCATCAATAAACATCAATGACCCATGTCCATCTTCAAGTTTCTCATCAATAAACATCAATGACCCATGTCCATCTTCAAGTTTCTCATCAATACACATTAATGTCCCATGTCCATCTTCAAGTTTCTCATCAATAAACATCAATGACCCATGTCCATCTTCAAGTTCTCATCAATAAACATCAATGACTTTATGTCCATCTGTTCAAGTTTCTCATCAATAAACATCAATGACCCATGTCCATCTTCAAGTTTCTCATCAATAAACATCAATGACCCATGTCCATCTTCAAGTTTCTCATCAATAAACACCAATGACCCATGTCAATCTGTTCACGTTTCTCATCAATAAACACCAATGACCCATGTCAATCTGTTCAAGTTTCTCATCAATAAACACCAATGACCCAGGTCAATCTGTTCAAGTTTCTTATCAATAAACACCAATGACCCATGTCCATCTTCAAGTTTCTAGAGTAGGAAGTAGTAAAAGTAAAGAGCCCCCGTCACGCCAAGTATATAGGGAATATGGTGTTAGTGACTATAAATTTTACAGACCATCAGCACATGATTTTTGGGGCAGTGTGGTCGGTATTACGATCGTGCCGCTTTACTTTCCCCCCAAAAAATCCGGTACCCATTTAAGGCTGGGTGAACCCTGAGCCGTTCGTTGGGATCGAACCCTAACTCTTGTCCTTTGTAGTCCAGTTCACTAACCACTGAGCTATCGCGGCTCCCTGAGAATAGGAAGGGCCCCGGCTCAAATCCCACCAAATGCGGGAGTGATTTTTTTTAAAACAAAAAAATGAAATTGAGGTGTTTTCGTGATATCACCCCTCCCTGATCTCTTTGGCAGTGAGATCCGATACCTAGCCATCTCGGATAACGGCAATAAACAGGAGATCCCGTGTGCATTCGTTAAAGAAACCTTGAAAGTTAAAATCTAAACTGGTAGGTCAAAAACGTTGCCACTGCTCAGGCAAAATTGTAAATAAAAACATAGGCTGATCACAGGCCGTGCTACGGAGTTCGTGCACATAGGCCAAGTTCTCCTAAAGTTTTCTCTAGATTCTCGATGGGGAATATCGGAATACTTATAGATTCGTTTGATGTGTAGCGATGATTATGATGAGGATGATGATGATGATTAAATGTTGATGATGATGATGAGGATGATGATGAGGATGATGATGAGGATGATGATGAGGATGATGAGGATGAGGATGATGATGAGGAGGAGGATGACGATGAGGAGGATAATGGTGATGATGATGATTCAATGTTGATGATGAGGATGATGATGATGAGGATGATGAGGATGATGATGATGATGATTAAATGTTGATGATGAGGATGATGATGAGGATGATGATGAGGATGATGATGAGGATGATGAGGATGAGGATGATGATGAGGAGGAGGAGGATGATGAGGAGGATAATGGTGATGATGATGATGAGGATGGGGATGATGATGAGGATGTTGAGGATGAAGAGGAGGAGGAGGATGGTGATGATGATGATGAGGATGGGGATAATGATGAGGATGTGGATGGCGATGAAGATGAGGATGAGGATGATGATGATGAGGAAGAGGAGGATGATGAGTATGCTGATGATGATAGTGATGAGGATGAGAAGGATGATGATGAGAAGGAGGATGGTGATGAAGATGATGATGATGAGGTTGATGATAATGATGAGGAGGAGGATGATGATGATGATGATGAGGATGATGATGATGAGGATGGGGATGATGATGAGGATGATGATGATGATGATGATGAGGATGATGATGATGAGGATGGGGATGATGATGAGGAGGATGATGATGATGACGAAGAGGATGATGATGATGATGATGATGATGATGATGATGATGATGATGATGATGATGATGATGATGATGATGATGATGATGATGATGAGGAGGAGGATAATGATGATGATGATGATGATGATGAGGATGATGATGATCATGATGAGGATGATGATGATGATGATGATGATGATGATGATGATGATGAGGAGGATGATGATGATGATGATGACGATGATGAGGATGATGATGATGAAAATTATGGTGATGGTGATGATGAGGATGAGGATGATGAGGAGGATGATGGTGATTATGATGATGAGGAAGATGATGATGATGAGGAGGAGGAGGCGGATGATGAGTATTATGATGATGATGGTGATGAGGATGAGAAGGATGATGATAAGAAGGAGGATGATGAGGATGGTGATAATGATGATGTTGATGATGATGATGATGAGGATGATGAGGATGATGATGATGATGATGAGAATAATGATGGTGATGATGAGAATGATAATGATGATGATGGTGGTGGTGATCATGATGAGGATGATGATGAGGAGGATGATGATGACGACGATGATGCAGATGATGATGATGATCGTGACAACAACAAAACAACAACAACAACATATTAAACGTGTCCTTTTCTAACAAATAAAACGCTTATCTAGTTTCTTGCCAAATCTTCGTTGTATTGAGATCACAGAAGGAACAAATGTAATTGCTTGAAGTTAACAATTCCTGTTTTGTTTCCTGTCTGAACATTAAGTTTCTATGGGAGCCTGTTGGATTGTCTGCGTGATTGATTGCTCACAATCTTTCTCCAATCTTCCTTTCAATCTGTCAATTTCAACATTTGTTGAATGTCTTTATCTTTCCAGCCTCGGATCTCCTTAATCCACTCCCCATAATCAGAGTTTCTAATGGGCTTTCTTCATTTGTTCTTTCTTCATTTGTTCTTTCTTCATTTGTTCTTTCTTCATTTGTTCTTTCTTCATTTGTTCTTTCTTCATTTGTTCTTTCTTCATTTGTTCTTTCTTCATTTGTTCTTTCTTCATTTCCTCTTCTATCCACTCGGGTATCGAGGGAGATACACAGTTCTGCTTCTTTGCCTTTTGGCGGCTTCACTCAGTGTCAATGCCAATTGATGTTGTAATAGCGTTTCTTTGATGTCTGTAATGAGCTCATTTTAGATAGTTCAGAGACTTAATTAAAATGACGTAACTACAGTGAACAAGGAATAGCATAAAACAGATGTAAGTGTAGATAGGATAAACGTTAGCAGACATATACCTCGATATACGGCAAAGCTTCGTCCGCAAACTGCGAGAGTTGATCACTAACCGCCTTAATTCGCCTGGTTACATCAACAGGGCATTGGAACTCGGGTCGTAAACAGTCATTGATGGTCTCCAGCAGGTTCCCTGTGAATGCAATACCGTTGATTGTTTATTGATTATTGTTTATTGATTATTGTTTATTGATTATTGTTTACTGATTATTGTTTATTGATTATTGTTTATTGATTATTGTTTACTTGTTATTGTTTATTGATTATTGTTTACTGATTATTGTTTATTGATTATTGTTTATTGATTATTGTATACTGATTATTGTTTATTGATTATTGTTTACTGATTACTGTTTATTGATTATTGTTTATTGATTATTGTTTATTGATTATTGTTTATTGATTATTGTTTATTGATTATTGTTTACTGATTATTGTTTATTGATTATTGTTTACTGATTACTGATTATTGTTTATTGATTACTGTTTACTGATTATTGTTTATTGATTATTGATTACTGATTACTGATTATTGTTTATTGATTACTGTTTACTGATTATTGTTTATTGATTATTGTTTATTAATTATTGCTTACTGATTATTGTTTACTGATTATTGTTTATTGATTACTGTTTACTGATTATTGTTTATTGATTATTGTTTATTGATTATTGTTTATTGATTATTGATTATTGTTTATTGATTATTGATTATTGTTTATTGACTATTGTTTGTTGATTATTGTTTGTTGATTATTGTTTACTCATTATTGTTTACTGATTATTGTTTATTGATGACTGTTTATTGATTACTGTTTACTGATTATTGTTTACTGATTATTGTTTACTGATTATTGTTTTTTTATTATTGTTTATTGATTATTATTTATTGATTATTGTTTATTGATTATTGTTTATTGATTATTGTTTATTGATTATTGTTTACTGATTATTGTTTATGGATTATTGTTTATTGATTATTGTTTACTGATTATTGTTTACTGATTATTGTTTATTGATTATTGTTTACTGATTATTGTTTATTGATTATTGTTTATTGATTATTGTTTATTGATTATTGTTTATTGATTATAGTTTACTGATTATTGTTTATTGATTATTGTTTACTGATTATTGTTTATTGATTATTGATTATTGTTTATTGATTATTGTTTACTGATTATTGTTTATTGATTATTGTTTATTTATTATTGTTTACTGATTATTGTTTATTGATTATTGTTTATTTATTATTGTTTACTGATGATATTGTTCATTTGATTATTGTTTACTGTTTATTGTTTACTGATTAAAAGAAAACGAGCCATTAGATAAGCCACGACATCCACAATGAGGTGCTTTGAGGAAAACAACAAAAAACACAAGGGCAGATAGAGTATCAAATGTTCAAATGAGAGAAGAATTCAAAATTAAACCATTTGTGAAATATATATAGGAACTCGTTCTGAAAGAGGCCAGATCAAAAAGAGAGCTAACTTTCTATATTAGGAAGAAACAATCATCGTTTTTTTTTGCCTGTAATAAGAAAACAACTGGAATATATTGTAACAACTGGGAAAATTGAGGGACGAAGAGATAGAGGGAAGCAAAGAAAGAAAATACCAGACAGCTTAAGAGAATGGCTTGGCAGAAGGTCAACAACAGAGATGATAAATAACTGTCGAGGTCGAAAGTTGTGGAGAGACATGATCACCTACGTCAGCAGGCCCGGTACTTGATGATGATGATGATATAGGAACTAGAAGTGAGATGTTCAGTTAGAGTGAAACCAGACTAACTGTCATCAAGATCATTCTAAGAACATCAAAACAGAGTGTAAGAGGAAGACCAAGGAAAAGATGGATTGATGGAATAAAAGACGTTTACAAAGATCCAAACATTTCCTTGTTTCCAGCCACCAGATACGCCAAAGAAAGACGTTCCGTTTATGACAAGAGAGAAACAAACATCAAGCAAACAAATACCTAGAGGCACCATAGTGTCTCGACAACAGCCCCCTTTCTCTACGACGCTTGAAAGGCATCAGCGACAAGGTAAAAAAAATAGAAGAGTTCTCTTCTTCTTCTTCCTCCTTCCTCATCTACCTTTCAGCGTCGAGGGGAGATATAATTTGCGGTCTTTTGCTCTTCTGTTCGCCTCTGCTGCTGTTATGTTTCCTAGTGCTTCTAATATTCTGTCAATCCATCTTTTTCGTGGTCGTCCCTTAGGTCTGGTGTTCTCGCAACGTTTGTTGAGGGCTCGTTGTGTTGTGTTTTGATCACTCTGCTTTTTCACGTGGCCAAACCATTTTATCTGTTGTTTCTTTATTTATTCTGTGGCGGAGGCTATACCTAGCTTTATTCTCAGTTCTTCATTTGTGATCTTACCTCTCAGGAGAAGAGTCAATAGATTGAAATGTCAATAATTTGAGAAACAATGTTGAAGAAACTGGTATCTCTAAGAGATACAGTTGTTAGTGAAAGTTGAGTCATGTGAAGGGATAGAAAGGATAGCAAGGATAGAGAGGATAGTAGGGATAGAGAGGATAACAGGGATAGAGAGGATAGCAGGGATGGAGAGGATAGCAGGGATGGAGATGATAGCAGGAGTAGAGAGGATAGCTGAGATGGTGAGGATAGCAGTGATAGAGGTTAGCAGGGACGGAGAGGATAGCAGGGATAGAGAAGATAGCAGGGATGGAGAGGATAGCAGGGATGGAGAGGATAGCAGGGATAGAGAAGATAGCAGGGATGGAGAGGATAGCAGGGATAGAGAAGATAGCAGGGATGGAGAGGATAGCAGGGATAGAGAAGATAGCAGGGATAGAGAGGATAGCAGGGATAGAGAGGATAGCTGGGATAGAGATGATAGCAGGGATAGAGAGGATAGCAGGGATAGAGAAGATAGCAGGGATGGAGAGGATAGCAGGGATAGAGAAGATAGCAGGGATGGAGAGGATAGCAGGGATGGAGAGGATAGCAGGGATAGAGAGGATAGCAGGGATAGAGAGGATAGCTGGGATAGAGAGGATAACAGGGATGGAGAGGATAGCAGGGATAGAGAAGATAGCAGGGATAGAGAGGATAGCAGGGATAGAGAAGATAGCAGGGATGGAGAGGATAGCAGGGATAGAGAAGATAGCAGGGATGGAGAGGATAGCAGGGATGGAGAGGATAGCAGGGATAGAGAGGATAGCAGGGATAGAGAGGATAGCTGGGATAGAGAGGATAGCAGGGATAGAGAGGATAGCAGGGATAGAGAGGATAGCAGGGATAGAGAGGATAGCAGGGATACAGAGGATAACAGGGATAGAGAGGATAGCAGGGATTGCGAGGATAGCAGGGATAGAGAGGATAGCAGGGATAGAGAGGATAGCTGGGATAGAGAGGATAGCAGGGATAGAGAGTATAGCAGGGATAGAGAGGATAGCACAGACACTTGTCACTGATGCCTTAGTTGTCTTGTTCGTGTGCTCGTTTTAGAAATGCGTTTGTATATATACGTATGTGTGTTTGTGTGTATGTGTGAGTGTATAAGAATTAAAAAAAAAAAACAAGAAAATGCCCCATCATGTCACTTAGTGGTGCATAAGGAATATGGTGTTAGTGCCCATGTAGTGCATTATTATTAATTGGGTTGGGGGGAGGAGAGGAAGAGAAGTGGAGGGGGTAATGTGGTCAGCAATACACGAGTACCGCTGCTGAACCTAAAACTGGCGTTGTTGTCAAATTTCTACTTGACCAAATAATGAATATTTTCAATCAGAAAAAAACCCAAAGTAGACCGTTTTTTTTCTCCCAACATTAATCTACAAAAATACATTTCCGGCACAAAATATAATGAATCTATCAAATATAATGAATCTATCAAATTTAATGAATCTATCAAATATTATGAATTTATAAATATAACGAATCTATCAAATATAAGGAATTTATCAATATAATGAATCTATCAAATTTAATGAATCTATCAAATATTATGAATTTATCAATATAATGAATCTATAAAATATAATGAATCTATCAAATTTAATGAATCTATCAAATATTATGAATTTATCAATATAATGAATCTATCAAATATAATGAATTTATCAATATAATGAATCTATCAAATGTACATATATGTGTTATGTTAACGTTTATCTTCAATTATACATCTCTAAAAGTTTTTTTTTGTGTGGCTCAAAATGTGTTTTTAACGTATTTTCTCGTTCGTTTACTTTATTCATTATTTTGAACACTAGATATCATTAATTGTTTATTTACTTCTTGATAGTAGTAAAAAACAAATAGGAGGGATTAAATATTGTAATAAAAAATATCACTTATTTACTTCTTGGTAGTTAAAGTAATATTGTTTATTCCAATATTTAATGTTTCCTGTTTTTGTTGTTGTTGCTAATTAACACGACTCTTGTCTACTGAACGCTTTTGTAGCAACATCCGCATTGATTGTTTCCTTTATTGACATGTTCCTAGCTATATCTTGAAAGATTATATGTGTATATGTTATGTATATGTTATGTATATGTTATGTATATTTTATGTATATGTTATGTATATGTTACTGTTATTGCTATGGAAGGCCCTAGTATCACTACAAACGAATTAAAATCCATAATTGCTCAACCGCCCGTTCCAGTGGAATCATCCGAATTACTAACTCATCTCCCAAACAGAATAAAAAGGTAGCTGTAGACCCCATCGTAGCAGTCTCAGCACACGACAAAGGACATAAGGCGAAACCGCACGGAAAGTGAACACAGCCATCTGTTCTCCAGCATTCGATATCATCATTCATCGTAAACAATCGGAATATCGAAACATGATCAAAACGGATGAAACACACAGCTCACGGTGTGCACAGAGCACTTAACTCAGTAGCTCCTGCAACAAGCCGGACTTGGAATATGAGGAAACTGCAACAAGGAACACTTTTCAGACATAGTCTTCAATGGTTCCTGCCGCCTATCCACCATATTGACCGGAAATTCACGTCCTCTTGAAAATGATGATCGTCCTATTGTTTTTAAAAATGTATAGCGTTTGATGATGTTAGGACATCGTTTTTTATTACAAATCTGAACACAGTTAGTCGTCGGATTATCCCCGTCGCACATCAAACAACAGATCGTAAGATCTTCCCGCAATGTGAATTTGTGAAATTATAAACCACATATTTAAATTATAAAATCACATGTCTACCCGGAGGCGAAGGCGCGCCTGAAAGCACCAGAGCTGAAAGTTGTCAGCGACCCATAGCTGATGGCTTGCGCCAGGATCGGTGAACTAGAACCATCCAGACACTGCTCCACCTCTCGTGGTGCTTTTATTAACAGTCTAACCTGTCTAGTCTGGCCAAGCGAGTATGGATCGAAAAGGGAAGACAACCCGGTGCTAAAAAATGTAGCACTAAAGTCGGATGTGTTGGGTCGAAAGACGCAAATATCACAGTTCTACTGCAAGCCACAACACAATGCAGACACGCCCACTTAACGTCCTTTTAAGGGCGGATGATGAAGAGGTGTACTCCTTTAGTCATCAGGCGAACGCAGCAAGCATGTCTACCCTCGATCTCACATGATCTAGACAACATTCTTCCTGCCTAACATGAAACCCCTAGAGTCATCCCGGTGCTGGAAAGTCATGAACAGAGCTCCGTCATTTCGCCTTTCAACATTAGCGTACGGCCGGTCTAGGGATATACAATGAGCCATTTTGATGACGTAGCACACACAACAATGGCTGCGCCTATATATTCCCGCTTACTCTAGTGAATGCAGCCTACAACGAACGAAACACGGTGCAAAATCCCTAAAGTTAAAATTTCTGTTGACTTGGCAGAGCAGTCCACATTAATGAGTTGTAACATGTAAATAATTTACGTCAAACAATTCCAACACCAAACGGCCTTTGAACAGCACTCAATGTGTTGACGTAAACCGCAGATCTACTCTAAACGGTGGAAGGTCGCATTCACAACACTTGATTTGTCAAAACGGAATATTGCCGTGCGTACGACTCCGCATCATCGGTGCAGATTTGTTAAGTAGAGCATCAGATTGATTTTAACGCAGAAAATTGGATTGGAGAGCGGAAATTAATCAGTCCCCAAATGAAATTCCTGCAGCCGTCGAGAGAACATGAACTTCGTTCTATGATCTTGGAAACGGAAGTCCATACGTTATGTATATATTATATATATGTTATGTATATATTATGAATAGTTTATGTATATATTAGATATATCTTCTTCTTTTCTCTTTCACTGATACCTAAAAGGTGTCGTGGTTTATATCATTTGTCGTTCTTGAGTTGCTCAAACTGCCTGAATTAGTGATTTTCCTTTGTTGTTACATGTCTCTGTCACTGCATCTATCCATCGTCTTCTGGGTCTTCCTCTTGGTCTTTTTCCATGCATTCTCGAGAAGAACGCCCTTGATGGTGATTGGTGAGGATTCATTCTGACCAGGTGGCCAAACCATTTAAGTTGTTGTTGTTCTATATATTCTTGGCAGGGTTTTGTTCCTACTATTTTTCTTATGGTTTCATTTTGGTATTCTATCTCTTCTTGTGTTGTTTGTTACTTTTCTCAAGCAACGCATCTCACATGTATTGATCTTTCTTAAATATTTATATACATAACATATATTATATATATGTTATGTATATATTATGATTATTTTATGTATATATTATATATATGTTATGTATATGTATGTGTTTATCTGAAGAAATACACACATTATAAAGATGGCGATGTGGCATCATTTAATTAAACGTTCGTGTATTCTTTATTTTCCAGGGAAGATTTGTCATTAATAATTTACTTCTTCTTTACTTGATTAATGTTCCGCCTGAGGTAATTAATTTTATAGGAAAGTACTGATTGTAGGTCACCCTGCTAGACGATTAAAGGCACAACAAAATAAATGAGAAACTAGTGTTATCATTGTTTACAATTGATGGTTATTGTTGTATCTCAGCACATTTTTCATTGAGCTAACTTTGACCTCACTCATTACTTCTAGCTTCTCTTCTAACTTCAAGATCATTGAACTAACTTTGACCTCATTATTTATAGCTTTCTTCTAACTTCAAGATCATTGAGCTAACTTTGACCTCATTACTTATAGCTTCTCTTCTAACTTCAAGATCATTGAGCTAACTTTGACCTCATTATTTATAGCTTCTCTTCTAACTTCAAGATCATTGAGCTAACTTTGACCTCATTACTTATAGCTTCTCTTCTAACTTCAAGATCATAGAGCTAACTTTGACCTCATTACTTATAGCTTCTCTTCTAACTTCAAGATCATTGAGCTAACTTTGACCTCATTACTTATAGCTTCTCTTCTAACTTCAAGATCATTGAGCTAACTTTGACCTCATTACTTATAGCTTCTCTTCTAACTTCAAGATCATTGAGCTAACGTTGACCTCACTCATTACTTATAGCTTCTCTTCAAACTTCAAGATTGTTTCAAAAATAACAGGTGGAATGAAAGAGCGGGTCTACAAATTAAACGTCAAATATGGACTCGGAATGATGACGTAGTGTTCAAGGACGGGTGAGCCATAGAAGACACAATTATCAGGACTAGAGTCATATTTAGGTCTTCATCATCAATGAGTGCCAGGACTAGAGTCATATTTAAGTCTTCATCATCTCTTCAATGAGTGCCGGGACTAGAGTCATATTTAAGTCTTCATCATCTCATCAATGAGTGCCGGGACTAGAGTCATATTTAAGTCTTCATCATCTCATCAATGAGTGCCGGGACTAGAGTCATATTTAAGTCTTCAACATCAATGAGTGCCAGGACTAGAGTCATATTTAAGTCTTCATCATCTCATCAATGAGTGCCGGGACTAGAGTCATATTTAAGTCTTCATCATCTCATCAATGAGTGCCGGGACTAGAGTCATATTTAAGTCTTCATCATCTCATCAATGAGTGCCAGGACTAGAGTCATATTTAAGTCTTCATCATCTCATCAATGAGTGCCAGGACTAGAGTCATATTTAAGTCTTCATCATCTCATCAATGAGTGCCAGGACTAGAGTCATATTTAAGTCTTCATCATCTCATCAATGAGTGCCGGGACTAGAGTCATATTTAAGTCTTCAACATCAATGAGTGCCAGGACTAGAGTCATATTTAAGTCTTCATCATCTCATCAATGAGTGCCGGGACTAGAGTCATATTTAAGTCTTCATCATCTCATCAATGAGTGCCGGGACTAGAGTCATATTTAAGTCTTCAACATCAATGAGTGCCGGGACTAGAGTCATATTTAAGTCTTTATCATCTCATCAATGAGTGCCGGGACTAGAGTCATATTTAAGTCTTCATCATCTCATCAATGAGTGCCGGGACTAGAGTCATATTTAAGTCTTCAACATCAATGAGTGCCAGGACTAGAGTCATATTTAAGTCTTTATCATCTCATCAATGAGTGCCGGGACTAGAGTCATATTTAAGTCTTCATCATCTCATCAATGAGTGCCGGGACTAGAGTCATATTTAAGTCTTCATCATCTCATCAATGAGTGCCAGGACTAGAGTCATATTTAAGTCTTTATCATCTCATCAATGAGTGCCAGGACTAGAGTCATATTTAAGTCTTCATCATCTCATCAATGAGTGCCGGGACTAGAGTCATATTTAAGTCTTCATCATCTCATCAATGAGTGCCAGGACTAGAGTCATATTTAAGTCTTCATCATCTCATCAATGAGTGCCGGGACTAGAGTCATATTTAAGTCTTCAACATCAATGAGTGCCAGGACTAGAGTCATATTTAAGTCTTCATCATCAATGAGTGCCGGGACTAGAGTCATATTTAAGTCTTCATCATCAATGAGTGCCGGGACTAGAGTCATATTTAAGTCTTCATCATCTCATCAATGAGTGCCGGGACTAGAGTCATATTTAAGTCTTCAACATCAATGAGTGCCGGGACTAGAGTCATATTTAAGTCTTCATCATCAATGAGTGCCGGGACTAGAGTCATATTTAAGTCTTCATCATCAATGAGTGCCGGGACTAGGGTCATATTTAAGTCTTCATCATCAATGAGTGCCGGGACTAGGTCATATTTAAGTCTTCATCATCAATGAGTGCCGGGACTAGAGTCATATTTAAGTCTTCATCATCAATGAGTGCCGGGACTAGAGTCATATTTAAGTCTTCATCATCAATGAGTGCCGTCTCCGCATCGAAGGTTGGCTACCACCAAGGTTGGTTCCACTCTATCTCTTGCTTTGATAGTGCAGGTTGTCATAGGCTGACTTGTCCATCTTTTGATGTTACTCGTCCATGTTGGTCTTGGTCTGACTCTGCCTCTTTTGCCTCGTATTTTCCGTTCCAAGATTACTTTTAGCGGGCTGCTGTTGCTGTGTCTGTTAACATGCCCCAAGAATCGCATTTATCTTGTTTGAATTGTGTTTAGTAGTTTTCTTTTCATTTTTAGTAAGATTTCATTATTTGTTTTCTTTTCTTTCCGTCCAATTCTTCCTATCCTTCGATATATCCACATTTCAAAGGCTTCAAATTTCTGTTCTGTTTTCTTGTCCAGTGCCCATGTTTCTGCACCATACAGGAGTGTTGAGAAGATACAACATTTTCTGACATATAAGTTAGAATTTTTCTCTGCGGCTATCTTTGGGATAGTACGTGATGAGGTTCCAATCACTTTCCCGGTGGTTAGCCATATGTGTCCTGATTATGCCCTTGTGTACCACACCCCCACGTTTCTACTTTCGCTTTCTGAGCCGTTGATCCTTCCTGATTCTTCCGCCCAATCAGAAACTTTGTACATTCAGGAAGGACATTTCCGGTACGCGCCATTGTTGTCAAAATAAATATTTGTTGTCGAACCGGAAACACACAGTCGACCGTCGACAAAAGGTCAGACACATCGACACAAGACGAATAAAAAATATTAAAAAGAATATGGCTTTAGTTCACAATCCATCCGCTCGTCAGAAGTATTTAAGGACATACTGATATATTCCATACATATGACACCATGGAATAGATGCCGGTGTCATCATCATCATCGAGTGCTATCTCCGCAACGAAGGTTGGCTACCATGGAGCGTCATTCTGCTTTGTCTCTTGCTTTGATGGTGCAAGTTGTCAGAGGCTGATTTGTTCATCTTTTGATGTTACTCGTCAATGTTAGTCTTGGTCTGCTTCTTTTACCTTGTATTTTCCCCTCCAAGATTACTTTTAGTATGCTGTTGTGTCTTTTAACATGGCCCAAAAATCGTATTTGTCTTGTTTGAATTGTATTTAGTAGTTCTCTTTTCATTTTTAGTTGTTTTAAGACTTCATCGTTTCTTTTCTTTTCTTTCCACCCAATTCTACCTATTCTTCTATCCACATTTCAAAGGCTTCAATTCTCTGTTCTGTTTTCTTGTCTAATATCCATGTTTCTGCACCATATAGGAATGTTGAGAAGACATAACATTTTGCTATTCTTAGTTTTAGTCCTGGTGTTATTTGTTTTGATGTTAGTATGTTTTTTATGACATTAAAATTACTTTTCGCCTTTCCTATTCTTTTGTTTATTTCAGTTATTACTGAGTGTAAGTAGTTTCAATTCACATTGACTACAATTCATTTTTCATTTACTGCATAACAGATATATTGACATCCTAATGTCAAGAACATCCAATAATTACTGCATAACAGATATATTGACATCCTAATGTCAAGAACATCCAATAATTACTGCATAACAGATATATTGACATCCTTATGTCAAGAACATCCAATAATTACTGCATAACAGATATATTGACATCCTTATGTCAAGAACATCCAATAATTACTGCATAACAGATATATTGACAACCTTATGTCAAGAACATCCAATAATTACTGCATAACAGATATATTGACAACCTTATGTCAAGAACATCCAATAATTACTGCATAACAGATATATTGACAACTTTATATCAAGAACATCCAATAATTACTGCATAACAGATATATTGACATCCTAATGTCAAGAACATCCAATAATTACTGCATAACAGATATATTGACATCCTAATGTCAAGAACATCCAATAATTACTGCATAACAGATATATTGACAACCTTATGTCAAGAACATCCAATAATTACTGCATAACAGATATATTGACAACCTTATGTCAAGAACATCCAATAATTACTGCATAACAGATATATTGACATCCTAATGTCAAGAACATCCAATAATTACTGCATAACAGATATATTGACAACCTTATGTCAAGAACATCCAATAATTACTGCATAACAGATATATTGACAACCTTATGTCAAGAACATCCAATAATTACTGCATAACAGATATATTGATAACCTTATGTCAAGAACATCCAATAATTACTGCATAACAGATATATTGACAACCTTATGTCAAGAACATCCAATAATTACTGCATAACAGATATATTGACATCCTAATGTCAAGAACATCCAATAATTACTGCATAACAGATATATTGACAACCTTATGTCAAGAACATCCAATAATTACTGCATAACAGATATATTGACAACTTTATGTCAAGAACATCCAATAATTACTGCATAACAGATATATTGACAACCTTATGTCAAGAACATCCAATAATTATTGTTAGTGAAGGGAGGGAAGTGATGATAGCATAACAAATAGAACAAAATAAATGTAAGTACACATGAGTACAAATACAAGACAATTCATTAGCCACATCTTGATCCATTCATCGAATTCATTCATCACACATTGATCCATTCATCTAATTCATTCAAATCAATTCACCCAATTCATTCACTACATCTAGATCCATTCATCTAATTCATTCGCCACATTTTAATCCATTCATCTAATTCATTAACATCTTGATCCATTCATCTAATTTTTTTCTCCACATCTTGATCCATTTATCTAATTTATTCGTCACATCTTGAAAAAAATAAAGAGGCACACACCCTTGCATGTGGCTGAAAACAGTTAGCGAACTATAGCTGACTGTTATAGGGGCAGGATCGTTGAACCAGATCTATTCAAAATCGATTCCACTTGTTCTCGGCCCCAGTGTGTCCATGCAGCTTAAGCAAAGATCATGATGGGAGACAACCGGTACTCGAAGATAGAACGCTAAACACGGATATTTAGACAAAAACCTCAAACACTGTTTGCAGTAAAGAATATCACAACACATAAACACCCACTTAACATTCGTTTAAAGGCGATAGAGAAATATAGTCATCGAGCTAACGCAAGAGAGTAATGCTATTATCATCAGCTTTACAGCAACTTCGCATCTCTGTGCTTCTTGGTGCATCTTGATGCCTTTACCTCTAACACAAGA
The DNA here is from genome assembly GCA_032433765.1 of Megaustenia siamemsis. Lineage (NCBI taxonomy): Eukaryota > Metazoa > Mollusca > Gastropoda > Stylommatophora > Ariophantidae > Megaustenia > Megaustenia siamemsis. The sequence goes on from JAVIAB010000008.1 coordinate 21,030,232, forward strand.
GAATAATTTAAATACTTCATTGCTCGAAATATCGAAATATAGTCATCGAGCTAACGCAAGTGAATAATTTAAATACTTCAATGACAGAGTTAGCTGAAACAGGAAAAAAAAAACACATTAATTTGGTTTTACATGAAAAATTGATTAATTTGAGTGAATGAAAAATATCAATTTCGAATAAAAGAAACAACGGAACACATAAGTAAAAGTAAAGTACCCCCGTCACGCCAAGTGGCGTATAAGGAATATGGTGTTAGTGACCCTATATTTTACAGACCTTCAGCACATGATTTTTGGGGTAATATGGTCGGTATTACGCCCGTGCTGCTTTACTTTCCCAGAAAAAAAATTCGGTACCCATTTAAGGCTGGGTGAACCCGGAAGCCGTCGGTTGGGATCGAATCCTAACCCTTTTCCTTTGTAGTCCAGTTCAGTAACCACTGAGCTATCGCGGCTCCGTAAAGGAACACATGACAATCAGTAACTTCATTGTTAGTATTATAAGGCGGAGCTTTTAATGACACAAAAGGGGAAATCTGAGGAAAATTAAATAGCATAATGTAAGGCATTCTAATTGTCTGTGTCAGAAGGGTAAGAACAAAAATATGCCACCAGTTTCACCTAAAACGATGAGCTAATTATTATATGTTAAATGATGTTACAATGTCTCTGGAACAACAAATGACATAAAAAGATAATAAGATTGAGTTACGGGGAGATACTTTTTTGTTTAAATAGTAGTATTCATCATCATCAAGTACCATACCTGCTGGCGTAGGTGATCATGTCTCAACACAACTTTCGATCTCGACAGTTATTTATAATTTTCGTTGTTGACCTTCTGCCAAGCCAATCTTAAGCTGTCTGGTATCTTTTCTCTTTGCTTCCCTCTATTTTATCGACCCTCGTTTTTTTCCAGTTGACAGTATGGCCTGCTGCTGCCCTGCTGCCTTGCAGGTTTGCTCGGGAGAGTAAAAGGCTAAGGGAGGGTACCCTGAAGTAAAACAATCCCGCTGCCTTGTGGGTGAGACTTTTTTGTCAAAGGCTAGCGGAGCCAACCGTAAATAAACCGACGAAAGGTAACAGAAAACCACCGTCGTAATTTCTTTGTACAATCATGAAAGCCACAATAATAGTATTATTACATTATAGTAATGCAGTTTCAAATAAGATAATTAAAACTAATATCCTTATCTGACCCCCGATAGAAAAATAGTCAAGATTTACTAAACTAAACGAAGTGAAGTAAAATAACCTAAACGATCATTCAAGATAAGTAACAAATATAAATACAAACGCATAGAAAGCGGTTGGGAGATATTTTTGAAGCAAATAAAAGATAGATAACATATATAAACAAATATATATAATAAAACTTCTTCGAATCGAGAGAGTAACGAAGACATCTAAAATAACAGTAACAAGTACCTTAACATTACAATCAATCAAGGAATCAATCATTTCGTGCTATAGTCCGTTCAGAAATTCATAATCACACCTTAATTAGTTTTGCGTGATAACCGCTTGTTATTTTGGTTTCAAATTGTGCATGCAATCTTAGAATATTGATGACGCAAAGATTTTGGTATTTTTTATTCCACAAACACAACAGATTTTGCACATCAGCGAATTCCTTTGATCTTTATGACGATATCACACACGTTGATTCAAATTTTAGAGTTTACAGTAATCGTGTTATGTGTTCCAGTTTTCTGCAATTCTTGTCAGAGGCGTATCTACATAGTGCTTAATAGTGGGTGTTGTTCGTTATGTGTATTTGCAAACATGAATTCAATTGGTTACAATTAGTCTTGTCCTTCGGTCACCATTAGACCCCAGGACGTCCTAACTGCAGCTGGAATTGAATTCATCTTAATTTTAATCATTCCGAATCTGACGATTTCAAGAGGTTGATAATCATTACTGGCTGGACAAATAGTAATCCATCTCGTTTCCAGTACTCATCTTCCACCCGCAGCACATGTTCAACACACTTCTTCCAGAACGGAATGTCTACATTTGTGAGAGACTCGCGTGTCAGAACTTTAACATCACACATTTTAAACGTCCTGTTCTGTTCTGCAACTTGTCATTTGACGAGTTCGATTGGATTAAGGTGCGCATGATATGCAGGGAGTCGAAGAGAGGTGTGGCCGTATTTCTCAATGATTATGTCAACATGGCACACCTTTTTCTTATTCGTATTCTTCACAAGTTGTAACAATTCGGGTTTTAAATATATGTCGTCAAATTTGACATTTTCATTCGCAAGCCATGTCCTAATTTGCTCTTTTGTATTTGATGCAGTAGGCACTTTGTCTTCCTCTGATACGACATTGTGGTATGATGCATTATCCATGACTGCATGAAGGTCTCTCCAGGATTGGTAAAAGATCGTTCTCCAACCAGTGCCTGAAAATGCTTCCATTCATTTCAGTATGGTAGTCCCAACCGTCGGTACTTTTTTATTGGAAAATAAGTCCCGCATCATAGACAAGGCCGTTTTCAGTGCTTCCAGCATGCGTTAATATAATGCGCTGGCCTTTGCTGCTCGGAATTGTTCTTTTGTGTTTGCCATTTACTGACTGCCATTCTTTAGCATAGGTGTGGTGTGCGTTGACCCATGATTCATCCAAATATACAATATCATACCGTTCACTCCGCCGCTCACGGATCTGTCTCAGGTATTTGCTTCGAGCAATGACCAAGTGTGGTTTTTCACAAATAATATTCCTGCCCCCAACAGTTTTTCTGAAAGTGAAGCCGGCTCCTCGCACAATCTTCCATAGAGTACTTTTAGAAATGTCAATATTGCAGTCTGCATGCAATTTTAATTTCAAATTCATGAGAGTAACAAGTACATTGTTAGCAAACATTTTCAATACCTCACGTTTTATGACATCCATGTCAAAGCTGTCGACTTTCCTTTTCCTTCCTTGATTGACATGAGTGCACTCTGAGTCTTGTTTAATCCAACGAGAAAATGACGATCTATTAAGACCAAGTGCGAGTTGCGTTCGTCTCTCTGGGTCATGAATATCACAATATAAATGCCCCATCTTGGATTCCCTAAGGAAGTGCTGATATAGTAAAACAGTAACCTTTTGCATAGTTATAAATTTGCATTTCAAACTCATTGTAATTTAGATATAAATATTGGTATTTAAAGCCAACAAATTGTCTACTGAGACTTCACAAAATTAATAAAGATACGCCTTCCCTTCGCTAATTAATGCCAAGCCCGTGGTGCATCATGTCGTTCAAGAACAATTCAGTTTTGTGCACGGGATTTTCCTGAAGTTAGTGTTTCTGCAATAGCCAAACTATTTTACGTGAACGACCGCACCAAATTAATGTATATATCCTAAAATGGTGTCAAATTCGAACAGGGTGAATTTAAAATAGCCTAAAGAAGAACACTTTTAAACTAGATCAAATTTCTCAGAGCAAAAAATATTTTTATAACGTCATTAATATTCTAAGATTGCATGCAAAATTTGAAAGCAAAATAACAAACGGTTATCACGCAAAACTAATTCAGGTGTGATTATGAATTTTTGAACGGACTATAACACATCTACCCAATACTAATTTATTGTCCGTGGCAAGTTAATTGTCTTTCATTAAAACAATACAATTGTATTTACTATTGATTTAGTAAATAAAACAGCCTTTCATTTTTTTCGTAAAGATGGGGGAAAACAGCAATAATAAATGTGCTATGACATTTGAGTTGACATATTTGCCCTTTCCATGAAAACTGTTGATTGTCACTTGACAATTCTTGCACAGATTTACGGCATTTCTTCATTAACTTCTTACATTTCCACCAAAGTTTTTGCAATAACAGTACAACAACAGGTATATAAGGTGTATTCTCTATAAATCAATAGCAGGCTGTAAGAACTGCAAGCTCAGTCAGTACAACTGGCCTTGTGTATCTGGCATTTCAACCACATTATCGGGCAGGACTGACAAGATGTTGGCTGTTAGAGACCAACCCTCACACGGGGTGGACACAAATGCAGAGGGCAAAGTAAATGTCAGAGGAATGGTGGTGGGACAGAGTGCCATGCGAGAGGTGAAAGTGAAAGCAGAAAAAGCATTCTCCGTTGAAGAGAGCGCGGCGTGTTAGATCAATGAAGGACGAGAACAACCAGTATATGAGCAATTCGTTGGCTGGTGGTACGTGCTGCGGGGGCGGATGTGTGAATGTCTCGACTCGGATACGCTGGTCCAAACTAAAAATTAACATCAATAAAATTATTATTATTTTTTTTATTATAAAAAAAAAGTAAAGTACCCCCGTCCCGCCAAGTGGCGTATAGGGAATATGGTGTTAGTGACACCATATTGCGGCTCAGTGGTTAGTGATCTGGACTCGAAAGGACAAGAGTCGACGGCTTCCAGGTTCACCCAGCCTTAAATTGGCACCGGATTTTTTTCCTGGGAAAGTAAAGCGGCACGGGCGTAATACCGACCACATTGCCCCAAAAATCATGTGCTGACGGTCTATAACAAAATGCCGATGATACAGTCTTAATCGCTAAGAGTGAAAATGAGTTACAGAAATGTTGGACATTATAGTCAAAGAAAGCAAAAATAAAGGACTCAGCCTTAATAGCAAAAAGACAGAGGTAATGGTAACAAAGAAAAAGACATCACCTCAGTGCAAAATAAAGACAAGTGGAACAATATTAAAACAGGTAAATGAATTTAAATATTTGGGAACTTTGTTAACCTCTGACGGAAGATGTACAAAAGAGGTGAGATGCAGAATGGCTCAGGCAGAAGCAGCTTTCCAAAAAAATGAGGAAGATACTATACAATCCGTTTTTGACAATAGAAACAAGAAAAAAAGTTCTTAAATGCTACGTAGAGCCAGTCTTAACATATGGATGCGAATCAAGGACAATGGGACAACAGACAAGAAAATCACTGGAGTCTGTAGAAATGTGGTTTTATAGAAGAATGTTGAGAGTACCATGGACAGCGATGAAGAGTAATGAAGATGTTCTGAGATAGGTCAAAGCAAAAAGAGAGCTAATTTCCAATAATAGGAAGAAACAGTCATCATTTTTTGGCCATGTAATGAGAAGACAACAGCTGGAATATATTGTAACAATTGGGAAAATTGAGGGACGAAGAGTTAGAGGGAAGCAAAGAGAAAAAATAACAGACAGCTTAAGAGAATGGCTTGGCAGCAGGTCAACAACAGAAATGATAAATAACTGTCGAGATCGAAAGTTGTGGAGGGACATGATCACCTACGTCAGCAGGCACGGTACTTGATGATGATTATAATTATTACCATTCTCATCTATTATCAGTATCGACATCATCTCTGAGTGACTTCTCCATATGTGAAAATGACTGGGAACATCTGGCAAGTGATCACACATCGTGGAGAGCATGTATAAGGAGCAGTATAACATCATTTGAGACTGTGCTAAGGCAAAACTTAGAAGAGAAAAGACTCATGAAAAAGGATGGTAAACCCTGTGAACCAGAGGGTCTCACTTGTTCGTTCTGAACCCGCGTGCGTTTGTCAAACATTGATAGAATTAGCCATAAGAGAAGATGTTTGACAAAAACAAAACCCTCAACAAAATACACAATAGCCTCTACTAGACCGTCTGACAAGACGAAAAGGACCACCATTATCGTTATTATTATATCACTACTATTATTATTATTCGGGCACATCATGAGAAGAGGAAAATTGGAATACTTGGTTACAACTGGCAAAATAAAAGGAAAGAGAGATCGCGGACGACAAAGAGAGAAAATACTGGATAGCTTGGTGTCATGGCATGGAAAACAGTCAACAACAGAACTGATACGATGCACTGTAGATAGAAGATTGTGGAGGAACATGATCGCCTACGCCAACCGGCAGGGTACATGATGATGACTATTATTATTATCTGCCTGCACAAAAAAAGAAACGCTGTTGATAGTGGACAGATCATCTTCCTTGCAGGTTCGACAACTCCATGGTGTTAACAACCTCTCTCTATCATCTCAGTGAGCGCTCATCCACTAACCATCCCAGCAATCTCCACCGCCGCCACATACTAACGAAAGTACCGAAGATGGTTTCAACACTGACCTACGAAAATCCGTAGCATCGCCGAGGTCCTTGACATGTTTGAGATGGAGTGTTCTGGCTAGACATTCTTTTCTTACACAATTTGTGTGCGAACAGCGGCCATGTTTGAGATGGAGTGTTCTGGCTAGACATTCATTTCTTACACAATTTGTGTGCGAACAGCGATCGTGTTTGACCTACTCTTTTCTCCTTTTGACTATCAACGATTCGTTAATGTGCGCAAAGTACACATGGGTGTCTCTTCTTTTCCCCGCTTTCCTAAAGAACTCTACTTCGGATCTCGCTACCTATAGACCGGGGAAGAGTAAAAAAAAAAGTAAAGTACCCCCGTTACGCCAAGTGGTGTATAGGGAATATGGTGTTAGTGACCATAAATTTTACACACCTTCAGCACATGATTTTTGGGGTAATGTGGTCGGTATAACGCCCGTACCGCTTTACTTTCCCGGAAAAAAATCCGGTACCCATTTAAGGCTGGGTGAACCCGGAAGTCGTCGATTGGGATCGAACCCAACCTCTTGTCCTTTGTAGTCCAGTTCACTAACCACTGAGCTATCGCGGCTCCTTGGGGAAGAGTGGAGCCACGCAATTTCCATCTCCTGTGACGGGATTTAAACCCGGGACACTTTGTTCACAGGCCAACGACTTTCCTCTCATCATCATGTGCCATACCGATTGGCGTAGGCGATCATGTCCTTCTACAATCGTCCATCTACAGTACATCGTAATAAATGCTGTTGTTGACCCTCCTCTAACTGCCTAATACTGTACTGCGCCCCTTGACTTCCAGAGTTCAGTGAATACGTCCCTCAGATACAACAATTGCATGTTACATTCTCAGTCCAATGCTGCCTGGCGTTGTGTACAGACTTGGCAATGTGGTTTTATCTATGTATCTATTAAGAGATACATAATCTATTGAACCCGCATAAACTGTAGTCAGCATCTAGCTGCTGGGTAAAATAGCACTTGCAGTTTGTAGGTACACACATTGATCTTGTCATACACAACTGGGCTTTCTATCCGGGCAACTCGTGTGCCTAGAGGACATTTCTGGATGATTGAGGTTTTATGGTATTTTTTTCTGGATGATTGAGGTTTTATGGTATTTTTTTCTGGATGATTGAGATGTATGGCATTCTTTTTGGATTGCTTGGGTGTGCGGGATTTATTTTATATAGCATGGGTGTGTGGTTTTTTTTTATATAGCATGGATGTGTGGGCTTTTTTATATAGTATGGGTGTGTGGGCTTTTTTATATAGCATGGGTGTGTGGGCTTTTTTATATAGCATGGGTGTGTGGGCTTTTTTATAAAGCATGGGTGTGTGGGCTTTTTTATATAGCATGGGTGTGTGGGCTTTTTTATATAGCATGGGTGTGTGGGCTTTTTTATAAAGCATGGGTGTGTGGGCTTTTTTATAAAGCATTGGTGTGTGGGCTTTTTTATATAGCATGGATGTGTGGGCTTTTTTATATAGCTTGTTAAAGTCAGAAAGGTACCAGACGGCTTAAGAGAATGGCTTGGCAGAAGGTCAACAACAGAAATAATAAATAACTGTCGAGATCGAAAGTTGTTGAGACATGACCACCTACGCCAGCGGGCATGGTACTTGATGGTGATAAATCATTAAACCTTTTATAGAATTTGATCAACAAATACAAAGGACACAAATATTTCTGTCTTTGTCTATCTTTATCAACAATTTTGTGGTCTTTCACTCAATTTGTGGCTGTTGCTGATGTCTGGTGTCGGTATGTTTCTCTTATTTTGTCTGTCCATTGTATTTGATTACAACCTCTTGTTATGTTTTCGTTATTTTTGTTGAAGGATGTGTTGATAGCCTTCAGTTGTTTCTGTCCTGTCACGTGAATAAACTGGGAGCCGCGATAGCTCAATGGTTAGTGAACTGGACTATAAAGGACAAGAGGTAGGGTTCGATCCCAACCGACGGCTTCTGGTTCACCCAGCCTTTAATGGGTACCGGATTTTTTCCTGGGAAAGTAAAGCGGCACGAGCGTAATCATCATCATCAAGTACCGGGCCTAGTGGCGTAGGTGATCATGTCTCTCCACAACTTTCGATCTCGGCAGCTATTTATCATTTCTGTTGTTGAACTTCTGCCAAGCCATTCTCTTAAGCTGTCTGTTATTTTTTCTCTTTGCTTCCCTCTATCTCTTCGTCTCTCAATTTTCCCAGTTGTTACAATATATTCAAGTTGTTCTCTTCTCATTACATGGCCAAAAAATGATGATTGTCTCTTCCTAATATTGGAAATTAGCTCTCTTTTTGCTTTGACCTCTCTCAGAACATCTTCATTACTCTTCTTAACTGTCCATGGTATTCTCAACATTCTTCTGTAAAACCACATTTCTGCAGAATCCAGTGATTTTCTTGTCTGTTGTCCTATTGTCCATGACTCGCATCCGTATGTTAAGACTGGCTCTACGTAACATTTAAAAACTCTCTTTCTTGTTTCTATTGTCAAAAATGGATTGCATAGTATTTTCCTCATTTTTTGGAAAGCTGCTTTTGCCTGAGCGTAATACCGACCACATTACCCCAAAAATCACGTGCTGAAGGTCTGTAAAATTTATGGTCACTAACATCATATTCCCTACACGCCACTTGGCGTGACGGGGGTACTTTACTTTTGTTTACGTGAACAAACTAAGTAATTTTTTTTTATTTCCTGATATAGATTCTTCTGCGGGGACGATCCATAACTAGCTTCTTGGTTCTTCACTTCTAATTCTCACTCACAGGCCGACTCCTGTCATGCGTCTGACAGGTATTCCATTTGAAGGTATAATTTGTTTATGATTGTTCTACAATCCAGCTTCCACCTCTGTCACTTCTATTCTTTTCAATTCTATTCATGAAGCTGTTTCACTGCATTCGGAGAGTGCCAATATCCGCTCCACCTCTAGTCTCGAAGCAGGTGTAAATTGACTGAATGGTGTTGTTTGTATGTGCATCAATTGTTTCACATAACAGATTGATTGTTGCTTAACGTTGTGATGAGGATTGCATCATGTGATTTTTTTTTTACATAAAATGGGACCATGTGACCAATAGCTTGACATGTCCCCAAGTAAAACAAAAAGTAAAGTACCCCGTTACGCCAAGTGGCGTCTAGGGAATATGGTGTTAGTGACCATAAATTTTACAGACCTTCAGCACATGATTTTTGGGGTAATGTGGTCGGTATTACGCTCGTGCCGCTTTACTTTCACAGAAAAAAATCCGGTACCCATTTAAGGCTGGGTGAACCCGGAAGCCGTCGGTTGGGATAGAACCCTACCTCTTGTCCTTTGTAGTCCAGTTCACTAACCACTGAGCTATCGCGGCTCTCATGTCCCCAAGGCTGATCAGCAATTATGTCAAACAAATCCTTACAGCGTCGAATATTCTATGACTCGCTCTGGTCTCATCGGCCACTCCGGAACCACACATGACAGTGAATGATGCCAAGAGAGGGCCAGTGCAACATTCTGCGGGCTGTTTGATCGCGCACTAGCGTTAGTGAAAGCTTGTGCGTATGAAAGCGATGCATAAATAATAGAAGAGCCTTTTCCAGCTTGTTTGGGGAATACTAATGCGGCTTGGAGCATCAGCGTGACAACATTCTCTCGTGAAAGGGTACACTAATTACTTTGTTTTCACAAACACACTAGTGGTGATAATGATGATGATGGCGATAACGATGATAGTGATTATTGTGAAAGTTTCATATTTAATGCTATTCTGTTCTAGTGTCTTCTTCTTCTTCTTCTTTCCTTCCTCATCTGCCTTTCAGCGTCGAGGGGAGATATAATTTGCGGTCTTTTGCTCTTCTGTTCGCCTCTGCTGCTGTTATGTTTCCTAGTGCTTCTAATATTCCATCGTTCCATCTTTTTCGTGGTCGACCCTTGGGTCTGTTGTTCTCACAACGTTTGTTGAAGGCTCGTTGTGTTGTGTTTTGTTCTTTCTGCCTTGTCACGTGGCCGAACCATTTTATCAGTTGTTTCCTTATATATTCTATGGCTGGGGCTATTCCTAGCTTTTTTCTCAGTTCTTCATTTCTGATCTTATCTCTCAGACTGTTTCCTGTCATTCGTCTAACACATTTCATCTCTGTTCTAGTATGGTAGAACATATTACCATTCAATTCAGTAAAAGTACTTATTCAAGTAATAAATATGGGAGCTGGTAGAACATATTACCATTCAATTCAGTAAAAGTACTTATTCAAGTAATAAATATGGGAGAGTAGATGTCCAAGTTGTGACAGTAACAAGAGGTAATGTCCGAATGTTGAATTAAAGATAGTCTATTCTCCTCCTAATGTGTCGATGGATCTATTCTCCTCTCGCCGGTAGCTACACAGTGTGCCAGGTATGCCTGTCTATGCTCTGTGACACTCATCAGTACTTTCTGTTAGCTCACAACTCACCTACGTCTAGGTACTGAGTTTTGACATAACTCAGACGCTTCTCATCATCATCATTGAGTGCCGTCGCCACAACGAAGGTTGGCTACCATGGAGCGCCATTCTGCTCTATCTCTTGCTTTGATGGTGCAGGTTGTCATCGGTTGATTTGTCCATCTTTTGATGTTACTCGTCTATGTTAATCTTGATCTGCCTCTGCCTCTTTTACCTTGTATTTTCCCCTCCAGGATTACTTTCAGTAGGCTGTTGTGTCTTTTAACATGGCCCAAGAATCGCATTTGTCTTGTTCTAATTGTGTTCAGAAGTTCTCTTTTCATTTTTAGTTGTTTTAAGACTTCATCGTTTGTTTTCTTTTCCTTCCATCCAATTCTACCTGTTCTTCTATATATCCACATTTCAAAGGCTTCAATTCTCTGTTCTGTTTTCTTGTTTAATGTCCATGTTTCAGCACCATATAGAAATATTGAGAAGATGTAACATTTTGCTATTCTTAGTTTTAGCTCTGGTGTTATTTGTTTTGATGTTAGTATGTCCTTCATGACATTAAAATTACTTTTTGCCATTCCTATTCTTTTGTTTATTTCAGTTTTACATTTTCCATCACTGGTTATAGACGCTTCTAGAGTGTGGTATATAGGGATATGGGGGTTAGCATTCATATTTTTCTCTCGGCAATACGAACATATGTTGCTTAGCATGGTCAGCACTATACCAGACCGTTTTTATTTCTCAGAAACAACTATGAGACTTCAATTAAAAACATTATGAATCTAGAAGCCAATGGGTCTGATAAATAAACTCGATCTCTAGTCATAAACAGACTATAGCTCGTTTCAAATCACTTGCCCAACTTCAAAACGCTATTACTCAGTAACCGTTTGTTAAAAACTGTTGAAATTTTCCAAATGTTATTAGAATGCAAAAGACCCTTTAAATGTATATTTAACAAATATCTTGCAGCTGCAGTTTTCTTAAAGCGGCGAATTTCTTTGATGTTTGTCAAAATTGTAAATTGTGAACCCCTAAATAATAAAAATTACCGTAGTTGCTGGTCTATGATTAATTTTCACTAGGTAAAGGCGTGACCGTAGTGGGGAAATAACTGAATAAGGCAAAACACCAGGAGAATTATTGTCTTCTCAGTTCGAGGACGGACGATAATATCAAGGTATACCTGTATGTCCAATTTTCACAGCTGTGTGGTCCTGAAAAGGACCGTTTGTTGAACTAATTTAAGGTAATATAGGGGCCAACAGGGAGCCGCTATAGCTCAGTGGTTAGTGAACTGGACTGCCACGGACAAGGGGTAGGGTTCGATCCCAACCGACGGCTTCCGGGTTCACCCAGCCTTAAATTGGTACCGGATTTTTTTCTGGGAAAGTAAAGCAGCACGGGCGTAATACTGACCACATTACCCCAAAAATCATGTGCTGAAGGTCTGTAAAATATAGGGTCACTAACAACATATTTCCTTATACGCCACTTGGCGTGACGAGGGTACTTTACTTTACTTTTTATAGGGGCCAATATTGTGGGGGCTATATACTTTCATTCTGAATCAGACGAGTCTAAAAGATTAATAACTGTTTGGGGTTGAACATTCCACAAACCATCATTTTTCCAATATTCCTCTTCCTGTTTTAAAACGTGGTCTTCACATTTAGCCCAATAATCTTTGTCTATATTTCAGAACACATTCGAAAATAAATGTCTAAGGAAAATACTTGGTATAGAATGGAACGAATTCAAAACAAACGAGGAAATTAGAGAAATCGCCAATCAACCACTAATATCTTCAGTAATAAAGAAAAGACGATGGTCATACGTTGGACATGTGATGAGAAGAGATAATAATCGAATAGCAAAGCAAGCCCTCATATGGGAAACAACAGGTAAAAGAAAAAGAGGAAGACCCAGGGAGACACTGAGAAGAACATTGATGAGAGGCAAGAGCAGCAGGAATCGGCTCCCTCAATGAGATAGAACTGCTTGCACAGAACAGAGACAGATGGCGAGATTTGATAAAATATCTTTAAAAGAAAACTGCTAGAACAAAAATTCATATAGGAGAAGGTGTATCTTGGTCTACGCCCTATGGGCCGGTTACGGCTCGAAAGGTCAATAGATAGATAGATAGATAGATATTTAATAATGCGAGATTAGCTAGAGTCTTTACATCGCATATTTTGAATGTTGTATTTTCATCTGCCACTTGTCCTTTTAATTTTGCCCAGATTAGTTCTATTGGATTTAAATGAGCATGGTAAGGTGGCAGCCTCAAACTTATATGACCGTGCTCTTGGATAATCTTATCTATTTGAAAAATCTTTGTCCTTTGTTTTTGCTTTACTAGAGATAGTAATTCAGGTTTTAAGTACATGTTATTAAATTGTATGTGCTCCTTTGTGAGCCATATCTTAATAGCATCTTTTGTACTGGATCACGTCGGGACTTTATCTTCAAGTGCAACAATGTTGTGGTACGCTGCATTGTCCATTATTAGGCAAGATGGTCGATCTAGTGATGGGAGAACATAATTTTCAATCCAATGTCTAAATATGTGACCATTCATCTCAGAGTGATAATCCCGATTGTCTATGGATTTTGAAAGAAAAATGAGCTCTGCATTCTGTATTAGTCCATGTTGTCGACTACCTGCATGAGCAATTATCAAGCGCTGTCCTTTGCTGCTAGGTATTAATCTCTTAATCTTTCCATCTGATGACTGCCATTCCCTTTGGTTAGTGTGGTGAGCATTGATCCATGTTTCATCCAAGTACACAATATCATAACCTTGCTTGCGCACCTCTTTTACTTCACGTAAGTACTTGCTTCTCATGACTACTATATGTGGCTTCTCAAAGATGATGTTTCGTCCATTGGAATACTTTCTGAATGTAAAGCCTGCAGCTCTCACATTCCTCCATAATGTAGACTTTGATATTTCAATACTGTTCTTCTTTTTCAGCGATACCTTTAATTTTCTTATTGTAACAGTTTCATTCATACCCAACATTTTGCGAATTTCACTTCTAATAAGTTCACTGTCGAAATTATCCAACATTTTTGCTCTTCCTTGTGATTTTGTAAATTTTGAACATTGACGGTCACGTGCTTGAATCCAGCGATTAAATGACCGTTTAGATAAATCCAAAATGTGTCTTGTCCTATTCTCAGGGTTTTCTAAAGAATGAAATAATCTTCCTCGTTTAGCCTCTTTGCAAAAATAGTCATACATTTTTATTGCGATGTTTTGTAAACTGCAGAATTTCATTTTAAGACTCATGATAAATGTTATCGTTCCACGGCTCCACCTCTGAATGAACGGAAATGGAACACACAATTTCTCGTGTTTTTTACATGTGTCTAATTGTGTCAAAAAACCACGGTGAAAGCGTGCAAACACGTCAATTTTACCGTCTATGGATTTTTACTCGCTATTTTTAAACTTAAAATACTGTAAACATTAAGTTTTGACTACATCAATGGGTCGTTATAAATTTATATAAATCAAATAAGCAACAATAATAACCAAATGTTTTTTTTAATGAAATTAATTCCCTGTTGGGTTCTAATCATTATAACTTTACATGCAAATTTTGAACAACTTACAACAAGCGGTTAAAAAGCTATCGATTTTAAAAGTTGGGCACGAGTTATGAAACAAGCCATTAGTTCGCTAATTGCCTGTGCTGGATCTACATAAAACATTTCGTTTTTTTCCTACTTCAATTGCCAGATTTTTCTTGTACAAGCAGCCAAATCAACAAGCTAAACATGACTCCTAAAACAAAAGATTTGAGAAGAAACTTGCCACCTACACACCAGCGACAAGTGCAGTAACTCTGGTTAATCCAACTCCGATATTTCACTGACATCAAGTATGTTGGGAACTTTACAACAGATCACTTTCATGAATTATTTACAACAATCTCACCACAGTGGCAATTTGGGTAAAAAAAAAAAAGGGACTAAGAGAGAGAAAGAAAATCGATTTAATATAACTAGGAACCAGCTTCCTGTCACTCATGGTCGCTTCGTGTTTCGTGATGTTCGCATTTTATCAAAGGGCTTGGTGCCAATTATGCCATCAGGGAAGTGGAGGTTTTGTTGAATTATTCAGAGAAAACACACGTGGTGACATTACAAATAGGAGCTCTCCAGAACCTGAGATAAAAATGGGCGCAAAATAATGCCCGATCTTGTTACTTTAATAAACAACACAGTTTTGTCTGAAGCTTCACTTCCGGTAGAGATCATATGGCCACTCGTAATCGTTATCTCTGACGTGGTGATGTATTGACTTAACCGTTGAGTTCCGTTGACTTTCTGATCATTTGAGAGCTCGTGGTGCTGACGTGGCTGGCAGATTTGATTCGAGAACAGTAGAGAAGATTCTATAAATTGATGAGGATGCTAGACTGAAGCTATGATCGTACAGGACTTCTGTTAAACTAGACTGTAGCTACGCTATGATCGTACAGGACTTCTGTTAAACTAGACTGTAGCTACGCTATGATCGTACATGACTTCTGTTAACCTAGACTGAAGCTACGCTATGATCGTACAGGACTTCTGTTGAACTAGACTGTAGCTACGCTATGATCGTACATGTACTCACGCCAAGTGGCGTATAGGGAAATATGGTGTTAGTGACCCTACAGACCTAGCACATGATAATGTGGTCGGTATTACGCTGCTGCTTTTACTGAAAAAATCCGGTACCCATTCTGGGTGAACCCGGAGCCGTCGTTATCGAACCCTAGTCCGTAGTAGTCCAGTTCACTAACCACTGAGCTATCGCGGCTCCTACTAATGAATTAGTAAAACTCCTCGCCAGGATTACGAACCCCGGCTGTTGCCGTGGTAAGCCAACTATCGATTGCGCTATATGATCGTACATGACTTCTGTTAACCTAGACTGTAGCTACGCTATGATCGTACAGACTTCTGTTAACCTAGACTGAAGCTACGCTATGATCGTACAGGACTTCTGTTAACCTAGACTGAAGCTACGCTATGATCGTACATGACTTCTGTTAAACTAGACTGAAGCTACGCTATGATCGTACATGACTTCTGTTAACCTAGACTGAAGCTACGCTATGATCGTACAGACGTTACTGTTAACCTAGACTGAAGCTACGCTATGATCGTACAGGACTTCTGTTAACCTAGACTGAAGCTACGCTATGATCGTACAGGACTTCTGTTAACCTAGACTGAAGCTACGCTATGATCGTACAGACGTTACTGTTAAACTAGACTGAAGCTACGCTATGATTGTACAGACGTTACTGTTAAACTTGACAGTTGGAAAAACCACCAGACTAGGGGCCTCGGTAGCCTACTTGGGATAACCACCCGACTGGGCTACCAACGTTCGGAAAACCCGTGTTAGATTCCCGATGGAAGCAGTGTGAATTGTACTCGTGGTTAGACAAAAAATACTCCCGCTGTCGACCCAGCCGCTGACAGAAATGGGTACCAGGGTAAACTCTGGGAAGGTGAGGATTTTATCGTGAATTTCGAAGCTTGAAGCGACACTTTCCAGAAGTCTCCCAACACTTTTGAATGGGCGACCGAGCACATATGGGTGAAAACTCGCGCGCTAAGACGCCGGTTCAAGTCTCATACTTCACCGTTACCTCTTACTTTACTAAACCACGCTACGGGTGCAGCTTTCAGTTCATATTTGTCTCTGCAGGCACACAAATACGAAAATCCAATCTAGTTATCTCTTTTATTGAAAGTCCACGATTGAAAGCAGAAGAGTCCTATCACTTGTGTATCATGGGAGGAATAGAACGTCACGGAAACCAAGAGTTAACATGATCGTGGTCTGTCGACTGACACTGTCGTGTCTAGAATGGGGCGCGAAAATTATTGACTGATTGTATTGGTTCGTGACTTCTGCACCATTTTTTGGTTAAATAATTCACGACAAACTATTGAATTAATTGGAAGTAAGAGAGGTGGGGTAGGAACGAGAGACAGGGTGGAGAATGAGGAATCATTAAAATATAAGAAGAAGAATACCAGTCAGTGTTAGTAAAATAAACAATGATTGAAGGGAGAAATGTACTGACTTAAGCAGGCAAAGAAACAGACAGACAGGAAGCCAGCGAGGCAAACAGGCACAAAGTAAAAGTGACACAAAAAGAGATGGACAGATAAGGAACCAGTGAGAAAAGCAAACAAATAAGCTAAAAGTGACAGAGAAAAGAGATAGACGGTTGGGGGGCCAGTGAAGCAAGAAGGCAAAAAAAAAAAACTAAAAGCGACAGAGAAAAGAGATAGACAGGGAGCCAGTGAGGCTAACAGACAGACAAACTAAAAGTGACAGAGAAAGAGATAAACAGACAGGGAGCCAGTGAGACAAGCAGAGAGACAAACTAAAAGTGACAGAGAAAAAGATAGACAGGTAGATTGCCTGATAGGTTAATAGGTAGGTGGGTGTGTGGGTCGGTAAGTAGGTTGGTAGGTTGATGGGTAGAAAGTTGATAGGTAAGTAAATAGGTACTTCTTTCCATAAGTAAAAAGGTAGCTAATTTGGTAGAGTGATATGTATCTAGGTAGGTAAGTATGGAGGTATGGATGGTAGTTACATATGTAAATAGCTACGTAATAATGTATGTGTTTAGATAGTTAGGTAGGCAGATAGAAGACTGATGGAAGGACGTACACTTAGACAAGACAGGCCTAGTGGAGGCTAGCACAAGGTTAGATAAGTGCTTGAGTTTATATGGGTGTGTAGGTAGATCAAAGATAGTGGCAAATAGCGTGGAAAGTAGGTAGGCTGAGTTTCTGTGCAAACAACGGACACAAATTAGCCTTTAACAGGATCCTCACGTGGACACTAGATCCTTTGTCTAGAGACTGGCAAGCCAATTGCAGCGACTTCCGGTCACTATGGCGGATAGGCAGCAGAAACCACTGACGTTTGGTCCGAAAAGTGTTCCTTGTTGCAGTTTCCTCATATTCCAAGTCCGGCTTGCTGCCGGAGCTACTGAGTTTGGTGCTCTGTGCACACCGTGTGTTTTTTTTTATTTCATCCGGATCGTGTTTCGATATTCCGATTGCTTACGATGAATGATGATATCGTATGAGGAAGGACAGTTTGGCAGCATTCACTTTCGGTGCGGCTGCGCCTTATGACTTTTGACGTGTGCTATGGCTGCTATGATGGGGACTGCAGCTGCCGTCCTTGTTTGAATCCTTTAAAGCGCTTAGAAGTTAATTTAGATGATTCTACTCCCACCGACGGTTGAGCAATTATGGATTTTAATTCGTTTGATGTCTTCGACTGACCTGGGCCTCCGACCAACTACAACAAGGACAACTAATACAAGACTTTCATCAATATCTGTTAGATGAGTTGTAATATAAAGAATTTGTTATTTCATATCGCTCTAGAATTTTATAATTTATTATTTTTTTAAAAAAAGTGTTATTCCATTCATATGTCAATCATTCTATTAATCGGGGGGGGGGGCAAATAATTGCAATGCTGCGGTAAAGCTGGTAGCAAGGAGCCAGTAGTGGGGTGTGGTAAACACTCCAAGGTATGGTGACAGCTTTACAAGGAAGGAACACAACACAATACTAACGTTTCGGCCTATGGCCTTCTTCAGAATACCAGGACAACGACAACAAACGGTGAAGTACAATTATCTATAACAACATGTCGAATGATAAAGTATAGGGAGAGGTGGGCAGGGGGAGGAGAAGTTAGATGGTAAGATAAGAAAAGAGAGATATGTGCTACATGAGGGGAGGTAGGATGGGAGTAGAGATATGTGCTACATGAGGGGAGGTAGGATGGGAGTAGAGATATGTGCTACATGAGGGGAGGTAGGATGGGAGTAGAGATATGTAAAATCATAAGATTAGAAAATAAGGAGGAGCTGGAAACTAAAGAGTGAAACGTAAATAGAAAAAAGTAAATAATATATCTATAAAAGTATAAGTAAGGACTTAGCTGAACAACTGGTCTGTCCTGCGTGATGGAAATCATCGGAGTGGCTGAGACGCTAGGCTACACGGGGTAGAAATAAGAGTGGTCATAGTAAAACCAAAATCAGGAGATGGAGAATTGCAACTGTAAAAAAAAAAGGGGGGGGTGTGGGGTTGGGGGGGGGGGGATGACGAGCCAGCCAGACCTATTGCGTAAACCCTGGCTGAAGGAATGGCCGAAATCTATTAATCGGGCCATCTATTTATTCATTTATCAATAGATAGAATATTGCACTCACGCTTCGGTTAATCTCCTCTCAATCTATCAATTCATTCATGTTAAAAATGTATCAAATAATATTCCACCAATTTGTTAACCCCTTTACGCAACAATTAAATCATAAATCACATTCACTGCATTCGTTCCACAATTTCTTTACAAAATACAAATATATTTATCCATTAATCCATTCATTGTATCCATCCATTTATTTCACATCCTCCAATTCAAGAATTCAGTTGGGAAACAGTTTATTTCTTACTCCATTCGTCTAACGAGGCATTCAATAATTCAAAGTTAAATTCATATAGATACACCTGCATATGGATCTGTATATGTGGATCTGTATAAGTGTATGTATATGTGAGCTTCTCTTTCTTTAGCTCTCACCCTCTAAAATGAGATCAAACTTTCATTCTCTAATTCGCTGTCTTTATTTTTACTTTCTCTCTAATCTTCTTTATTTATCCACCCATCTATCAAACCACCCATCCCCTCTCTCCGTCCGTCCGCCTAACTGTCTGTCTGTCGATCTATCTATCTTATATACCCTCTCATCAGTATCTAGGGAGCCGCGATAGCTCAGTGGTTAGTGAACTGGACTACAAAGGACTAGAGGTAGGGTTCGATCACAACCGACGGATTCCGTTCACCCATTCTTTAATGGATACCGGATTTTTTCTGGGAAAGTGAAGCGGCACGGGCGTAATACCGACCACATTACCCCAAAAATCATGTGCCGAAGGTCTGTAAAATTTATGGTCACTAACACCATATTCCCTATACGCCGCGTGGCATGATGGGAGTCTTTACTACTTTACTTTATATCAGGATATGACTAATGGGCACACCCATGCTAGATCACCCGGAAATGACTTATATTCTGTTATTTTACAACCATACCTGTTCTACACACAGATGTTATCGTTGTGCTCGCCCCGTGTCAACTTTATGATCTATATTAATGATGACCCACACATCGACCTAAAAAAATGATGACCCACACAACAACACACCGAGCATGCTTATAAAAGTGGTCCCATTTTGTTCAAAGATTGCGATCAGGACTAAATATAACACGCACAGCGTCGGAAATTCACAAGAGACAACGGAAGTCACGAATCCCCAAATGTGTTATTAGGATACATAACACAATCACATCCCAGAATACATAACACAACCACATCCCAGAATACAGAACACAATCACACCCCAGAATACAGAACACAATCACACCCCAGAATACATAACACAACCACACCCCAGAATACAGAACACAATCACACCCCAGAATACATAACACAACCACACCCCAGAATACAGAACACAATCACACCCCAGAATACAGAACACAATCACACCCCAGAATACAGAACACAATCACACCCCAGAATACATAACACAATCACACCCCAGAATACAGAACACAATCACACCCAGAATTCATAACACAATCACACCCCAGAATACAGAACACAACCACACCCCAGAATACAGAACACAATCACATCCCAGAATACAGAACACAATCACATCCAAGAATACATAACACAGTCATACCCCAGAATACAGAACACAATCACACCCAGAATTCATAACACAATCACATCCAAGAATACATAACACAATCACACCCCAGAATACATAACACAATCACACCCCAGAATACGGAACACAATCACACCCAGAATTCATAACACAATCACATCCAAGAATACATAACACAATCACACCCCAGAATACATAACACAATCACACCCCAGAATACGGAACACAATCACACCCAGAATTCATAACACAATCACACCCCAGAATACATAACACAATCACATACCAGAATACATAACACAATCACATCCCAGAATACATAACACAATCACATCCCAGAATACATAACACAATCACATACCAGAATACATAACACCATCACACCCCATAATACATAACACAGCCACATACCAGAATACATAACACAATCACATACCAGAATACATAACACAATCACATACCAGAATACATAACACAATCACATACCAGAATAAACAACACAATCCTACCCCAGAATACATAACACAATCACATACCAAAATACATAACACAATCACATACCAGAATACATAACACAATCACATACCAGAATACATAACACAATCACATACCAGAATACATAACACAATCTTATACCAGAATACATAACACAATCACATACCAGAGTACATAACACAATCACATACCAGAATAAACAACACAATCCTACCCCAGAATCATCATCGAATGCCTTCTCCGCAACGAAGGTTGGCTACCATGGATCGCCATTCTACTCTGTTTCTTGCTTTGGTGGTGCAGGCTGTTATAGATTGACTTGTCCATTTTTTTATGTTACTCGTCCATGTTAGTCTTGATCTGCCTATGCCTCTTTTACCTTGTATTTTTCCTTCCATTATTACTTTTAGTAGGCTGTTGTGTCTTTTAACATGGCCCAAAAATGTCATTTGTCTTGTCTTAATTGTATTTAGTAGTTCTCTTTTTATTTTCAGTTGTTTTAAAACTTCATCGTTTGTTCTCTTTTGTTTCCATCCAATTCTACCTGTTCTTCTATAAATTCACATTTCAAAGGCTACATTTTTCTGTTCTGTTTTCTTGAGAATGCACAATCACATTCCAGAATACATAACACAATCACACCCCAGAATACATAACACAATCACACCCCACAATATATAACACAATCATACCCCAGAATACATAAAACAATCACACCCCTGAATACATAACACAATCATACCCCAGAATACATAACACAATCATACCCCAGAATACATAACACAATCCTCCCCCAGAATACATAACATAATCACACCCCAGAATACATAACACCATCACATCCCAGAATACATAACACAGTCACATACCAGTATAAATAACACAATCACACCCCATAATACATAACACAATCACACCCCAGAATACATAACACAATCACACCCCAGAATATATAACACAATCACACCCCACAATATATAACACAATCATACCCCAGAATACATAACACAATCATACCCCAGAATACATAAAACAATCATACCCCAGAATACATAACACAATCATACCCCAGAATACATAACACAATCATACCCCAGAATACATAACACAATCACACCCCAGAATACATAACACCATCACAACTCAGAATACTTAAACAGTCACATCCCAGAATACATAACACAATCATACCCCAGAATACACAACACAATCCTACCCCAGAATACATAACGTAATCACACCCCAGAATACATAACACCATCACATCCCAGAATACATAACACAGTCACATACCCGAATATATAACACAATCACACCCCAGAATATATAACACAATCACACCCCATAATACATAACACAATCCTATCCCAGAATACATAACACAATCACATCCCAGAATACAAAACACAATCCTACCCCAGAATACGTAACATAATCACACCCTAGAATACATAACACAGTCACATCCCAGAATACATAAC
Organism: Megaustenia siamemsis; assembly: GCA_032433765.1. Taxonomy (NCBI): domain Eukaryota; kingdom Metazoa; phylum Mollusca; class Gastropoda; order Stylommatophora; family Ariophantidae; genus Megaustenia; species Megaustenia siamemsis. The sequence continues at coordinate 21,052,535 of JAVIAB010000008.1, forward strand.
AGAATCACACACCAGAATACATAACACAATCATACCCCAGAATACACAACACAATCACTTACCAGAATACATAACATAATCATACCCCAGAATACATAACACAATCACATGCCAGAACACATAACACAATCACAATCCAGAATATATAACACAATCACACACCAGCTCCTTGAGTTAAATGTCAGTGTACAACCAGCCACCGTATCCAGTTTATCTTGATATCGCTCAATTAATCCTAGCCGTTACTAATAGATAGGCTTGAATGTCAATGGAGATCAAAACCTACTACAACAGTACAACGGCATCTATCGACCGTTCAATGCATTTGAGAATTAGAGAGGCTTTTTTTCAGAAACCAGCTCATAGTTGCTATGAAAACTGTGGGTCAGCCAATCAGATGACTTTATTGTATTTCTCTTTATTGTAACGTATAAAAGATGTGGTCGAAGGAGGAAGAAGTGAGTATCAAAGTTGAAGGAGTAGACTTTGAGACAGTTCAGAACTACAACTACCTTGGACATACTATAACCAGTAATGGAAAATGTACAACTGAAATAAACAAAAAGAATGACATAAAGTAATTTTAATGACATGAAAAATATATTAACATTAAAACAAATAGCACCAGGGCTAAAACTATGAATAGCAAAATGTTATATCTTCTCAACATTCCTATATGGTGCAGAAATATGGACATTAGACAAGAAAACAGAACAGAAAATTGAAGCCTTTTAAATGTGAATTTAGAGAAGAATAGGATGAACTGGATGGAAAGAAAAGATAACCAAAAGTTTTAAAACAACTAAAAATGAAAAGAGAACTACTAAGCACAATTCAAACAAGACAAATGAGATTATTTGGACCATGTTAAAAGACACAACAGCCTTCTAAAAGTAATCTTGGAAAAGAAAAAAAAGGTAAAAGAGGCAGAGGCAGACCAATACTAACATGGACGAGTAACATCAAAAGATGGACAAGTCAGTCTATGACAATCTGCACCACCAAAGCAAGAGACAGGGCAGAATGGCGCTCCATGGTAGCCAACCTTCGATGAGAGACAGCACTCAATGATGATGAAATTGCTATAATCCTGATATGCAATCTATCAGGTTAAAGGTGAAACTAAAGATGATGATGAAATTGCTATAATCCTGATATGCAATCTATCAGGTTAAAGGTGAAACTAAAGATGATGATGAAATTGCTATAATCCTGATATGCAATCTATCAGGTTAAAGGTGAAACTAAAGATGATGATGAAATTGCTATAATCCTGATATGCAATCTATCAGGTTAAAGGTGAAACTAAAAATGATGATGAAATTGCTATAATCCTGATATGCAATCTATCAGGTTAAAGGTGAAACTAAAGATGATGATGAAATTGCTATAATCCTGATATGCAATCTATCAGGTTAAAGGTGAAACTAAAGATGATGATGAAATTGCTATAATCCTGATATGCAATCTATCAGGTTAAAGGTGAAACTAAAGATGATGATGAAATTGCTATAATCCTGATATGCAATCTATCAGGTTAAAGGTGAAACTAAAGATTTAGTTGCAAACAGTGAGATAAGAACACAGATGATAACATTGTTGTTTCATTAATTGAATATTCCTTCTTCACAACGAAATGGCGTTGGGTGAGTTAATGTAGTTTATAAGGAACGATCACCACAAATCACAATATTTAATGTAGTTTATATGGTACGATCACCACAAATCACAATATTTAATGTAGTTTATATGGTACGATCACCACAAATCACAATATTTAATGTAGTTTATATGGTACGATCACCACAAATCACAATATTTAATGTAGTTTATATGGAACGATCACCACAAATCACAATATTTAATGTAGTTTATATGGAACGATCACCACAAATCACAATATTTAATGTAGTTTATATGGAACGATCACCACAAATCACAATATTTAATGTAGTTTATATGGAACGATCACCACAAATCACAATATTTAATGTAGTTTATATGGTACGATCACCACAAATCACAATATTTAATGTAGTTTATATGGAACGATCACCACAAATCACAATATTTAATGTAGTTTATATGGTACGATCACCACAAATCACAATATTTAATGTAGTTTATATGGTACGATCACCACAAATCACAATATTTAATGTAGTTTATATGGTACGATCACCACAAATCACAATATTTAATGTAGTTTATATGGTACGATCACCACAAATCACAATATTTAATGTAGTTTATATGGAACGATCACCACAAATCACAATATTTAATGTAGTTTATATGGAACGATCACCACAAATCACAATATTTAATGTAGTTTATATGGAACGATCACCGCAAATCACAATAATCAGATGGTTATCTAGCACTACAAGGAAGAAATCGACAGTAACATCTCAGGTAATATTTTGTTTATCGCCGTGTTTGTTTTCAAGCTAAATTAAAGTTATGAGGTCATCATATAGCGACAAGAACAACTTATCTAGGGCTGTAGTTAATCAAGAAATACCCCAAAGATAAAAAATGAACGAGTAAATTTGCTGTCTGGATATTAGTTCAGTACAGATAAGTTAGCGAGTATCTATATATTTGTTATACGGACAATAACCACTTATCACGTTCTGGTCTCCTCACGTTTCGAATTCACCGACCCCCGCCGTACCCGCATCTAAAATCCTTCATATTTTACCGCGATAAAAGGGAGTGACACTGTTGGTATTTTGTCATTCTCTGGAGACAGTCGATGCTGGACCCCGACAGGGGCGGTGTTATTGTTTCATCCAAGCGCGCCTGGAGACTCTATCATACTGTGCTTCCACTATTTATATTGCTAGCAATATATGATAAGGACACACTAAGATTTACAGGATAATACATAGAGGATATGAATGGACTAACGAGTCGGCTCATTAAGTTATGACAATACAGCTGCAAGTGAAAATGCTTTACAGAAAATACAGGCACTGTCACGTGGTGACGAAATAAAATAAAATAAAAAAACAGGTCGTTGGTCTCAAAGATAAATACACAGGACTGGTGTAAAAGATTATGTCTATCTATTGACCTTTCGAGCTGTGGCCGGCCCATGGGTCATAGACCCAGATACTCTTTCTCTTTTCTTCTAAATTTGTTTCCTTGCAAAGATCTTTTATAAAATCTTGTCATATGTCACTGTTCTGTGCAAGCATCTCGATTTAATTGAGGGAGCAGATTCCTGCTGCCTTTGCTTCTCTGATCAAAGTTCTTAGTTTTTCTCTGGGTCGGCCTCTTTTTTTCCTACCTGTTGTTTCCCACATGAGGTCTTGCTTCGATATTCGGTTATTATCTCTTCTCATCACATGTCCAACATTTGTGAAACAGATAACTAATTACATATATATATATATATAATTAGTTATCTGTTACACAAATACTGGGTAATGAATGAGCGGACAGGTTGGCTAGCTGCGCTGTCGTTGAGGACGGGCAACCAATGGATCGGGCGGACATCATCAATGCACTCCTAGATGTGGGAAGAGCACAGGACCTCAACAAACACAGATCCAAGTCACTTCTTCGGATGATGGAAATGGGATTTAAGGTGGGCACAGCCAGAAATGAGAAACTTAGTGGCCGTGTAAGAAGACTTATCAACCAACATAGAACTGGAGTCGTCAGTCGCTGGACACTGAGGGATTTGCTGAGGAGGGGATCTGAGCACCTATGGACATGTTCGGAGTGCAATGATGATGACCCGCAAATAACTCAATAACTCAATTACTAATTATTCTCAGAATTCCAGGTTGGAAAACTAGAAAACATCAGTCAAGAAATGAAAATAATGAAATTGAACATCTTGGGAATATGTGAAATGAGATGGACAGGGGCAGGATTATTACAACGCGACAGTGGAAATGTAATTTACTCTGGGGGAACCACACACGAAAGAGGTGTAGGCATCATGTTAGATAGAGAAAGACGCAAAACAGTGAAAGGATTTTGGCCAGTATCAGACAGAATTCTGCTAGTAAAATTGAGTGGCAGACCAATGGATATCAACATAATACAAGTTTATGCACCAAGTAATAGCGAAGAAGAAGATATTGACACTTTTTACAATGAGCTAGAGGCGACCATGGAACAGTGTAAATCCCAAGAAATAACTTTTATATTAAGGGATTTCAATGCAAATGTAGGAACAGCTAAAGTGCAAAATGTGACTGGGGGGCATGGCCTTGGAGAGACGAATGACAGAGGGGATAGATTGATAGGTTGGGCAAAGACACATGAAATGATTATAGGTAACACCTGGTTCAAACAACACCCTAGGCGACTATGGACATGGCAAAGCCCAGATAAAAAAGTGCACAATCAAATTGATTTTATACTGGTACAGAGACGATTCAGGAATGGGCTAACATCGGTTAAAACAAGGCCAGGAGCAGATTGCAATAGTGACAATGTACCAGTAGTTGGAAAGATAAGAATAAAACTGCGGAAGGCACAGAAATCACGAAGAAATATAAAATTAGAACTAGATATGCTAAGAGTAGATAAACAGATGAGTGATAAGTACAGCACGATAGTACAAAATAGATATAATGCTATTTACAAAATACAGGACATCCAGGAACAGTGGGAAATGCTCAAACAATCGATCCAACAAACATCAAAAGAAGTAATACCAGTGACTAAAAGAATTAAAAAAAAGAGAAATGGATGACAGAAGAAATATTACAACTAATGGAAGAAAGAAGAAAACATAAGAAAGAAGAACGAGCATGCAAAATATTGCACAAAGAGATCCAAAACAAGTGCAGTGAAGCAAAGGAAGGATGGCTATAACAGAAATGTGAAGAAATGGAAAAACAACAAAAGAAAGACTCAAAATTTATGCACAATCAGTTAAATGAATTAACAGGAAGAAAAGAAGTCAAAGTTTCAGGATGTGTGAAATCAAAGGAAGGAAATATAATAATGGGACAGGAGAAGACAATGGAAAGATGGACAGAATATATCAGACAACTCCATGATGATGAAAGACCAGAATTAAACAATTCAAATGAAGGCACAGGACCACCAATAATGCAGAGTGAAGTGGAGGACGCAATTCAACACATGAAAAGAGGCAAAGCTCCAGGTCTTGACAATATAACAATCGAAGAGATAAATGCATTAGGAGAGTTGGGAGTACAAGTCATAATAAAATTACTCAATGACATATATAACACTGGACACATAACCGAAGATCTACTAAAATCTATCTTTGTAGCCATACTGAAGAAGTCAGGAGCCTCTGATTGTGAAGACCATCGAACTATTAGGCTCATGAGCCATATGACTAAAATATTACTAAGAATAATCATGAGGCGTGTAAGAAACAAAATAAAACCAGAAATAAGTGAGGAACAATGTGGATTTGTGGAAGGAAAGGGCACCAATAATGCAATATACATCATAAGAACATTGATAGAAAGATCTATAGAGGTAAAGAAAGATCTATATATGTGCTTTATAGACTACACGAAAGCATTTGACAAAGTAAATCACATGGAAATAATAAATATGCTGGAGAAATGAAACATTGATGGCAAGGATCTGCGAATCATAAAAAAAACATGTACTGGCAACAAACAGCAGCTATACGAATTAACAACCAAGCAGGACAATTCCAATATATAAAACAAGGAGTCAGACAAGGCTGTGTTCTGTCACCGGATTTGTTTTCACTTTACAGCGAATATATTATGAGATCAATAGTAGACAAAAAAGGAATTGAAGTCAACGGTCACAGCATAAATAATTTGCGATATGCGGATGACACAGTCTTAATAGCAGAGACAGAGAATGAGCTACAAGAAATGATAGACATAATAGTAAAAGAAAGCAACAAGAAAGGTCTCAGTCTGAATAGTAAGAAAACAGAAGTAATGGTTATATCGAAGAAACAATCATCACCATCATGCAGTATAAAAATAAACGAGACAAATCTGAAACAAGTGCAACGTTTAAAATACTTGGGCACAATAATAACATCAGATGGGAGATGCACCACAGAAATAAAAAGCAGAATAGCTCAGGCCAAAATAGCATTTCAGAAAATGAAAAATATCTTATGCAACAAATCTATGTCAATAAAAATGAGAAAGAAAGTTCATCGGTGCTATATAGAACCAATTCTGACCTATGGAAGCGAATCATGGACAGTAGACAAACAAATTAAAAGACGATTAGAGGCCACAGAGATGAGATTTCTCAGAAGAATGTTGAAAGTTCCCTGGACAGCTAAAAAGACCAATGAGGAAGTTCTCAAAGAGGCCAACACAAAAAGGGAGCTCTTAAAAAACATCAGAAAGAAGCAATCAACATTTTTCGGGCACATCATGAGAAGAGGAAAGTTGGAATACTTGGTTACAACCGGCAAAATAAAAGGAAAGAGAGATCGCGGGCGACAAAGAGAGAAAATACTGGATAGCTTGGTGTCATGGCATGGAAAACAGTCAACAACAGAACTGATACGATGCACTGTAGATAGAAGATTGTGGAGGGACATGATCACCTCTACGCCAACCGGCATGGTACATGATGATGATGAATTACATGACAGGAGAAAAAATGTGTGACTTAGGCTTGATGGTGATATAAATATAAATATGTATCTTGAACAATTGTTACTTCATCCATGCTAAGATATGAATGTGTTAACTGAGGCAAACATTTGTGAAAGCGCTTTAGTAAGGATTGAACAGGGGAAACAACTTGCTACCACACAGTCAAGGGAGATAACAATAGATAACTTTACAGTCAATTTTATGAACTTGTATTCTTCTGCATATAACCAAGGACTATTCGCTTTCCTGGTCTGTTCTTTAAGGGGCGATAAATTAGGCGATTTGGTGTACACGCGTTGTGATTTACGGCTTGCATCAATATGTCCGACACGTTGCAGGAGCTACTGAGTTAAGTGCTCTGTGCACAACGTCAGCTGTGAGTTTCATCTGTTTTGATCGTGTTTCGATATTCCGATTGTTTACGATGAATGATGATATCGTATGATGGAGAACAGAGGGCTTTGTTCACTTTCTGTGCGGTTTCGTCTTATGCCTTTTGGCATGTGCTGAGACTGCTATGATGGGGACTACAGCTACTTTTCTTTTTTTTTTTTTTGAGATGAAATAGTAATTCGGATGATTCCACTGCCACGGGCGGGTGAGCAATTATGGATTTTAATTCGTTTGGCGATGATTCCGGGGCCTTCTATAACCATAATCAATATATGCATTTTCGGCCCAGCACATCCGACTTCAGCATTATTACATTTTATTCAAAATATATCCTCTACGTGTGGCAGTGCTATCGTTATTAGAGCTTCGCACGTTTAATATCTAAAAAAAAATAACAGTAGCAATATATAATAATATATAAGGCATTACCTTAGCACATTTGCTGTAATATATAAGATCTGCCATGGCACATCTATTGTAATATATAAGATCTGCCATGGCACATCTATTGTAATATATAAGATCTGCCTTGGCACATTTATTGTAATATATAAAATCTGCCTTGGCACATTTATTGTAATATATAAAATCTGCCTTGGCACATTTATTGTAATATATAAAATCTGCCTTGGCACATTTATTGTAATATATAAAATCTGCCTTGGCACATTTATTGTAATATATAAGATCTGCCTTGACACATTTATTGCAATTTATATATAGGTCTGCTTTAACACATTTCTTCTTCTTTTTCTTCTTTTACTACTACCTTTCAGCTCCCTGTGGAGCATAGGTCTTCAACAAACACTTTCCAAGCCGTTCTGTTTCTTGTCATTCTTTTAAGATCGTTCCATGTCTTCCTCGTCGTCTTTATTTTTACTTCCATCTGTCTTGGCACATTTGCTGTCATTTATAAAGATCTATTTTGGAACATCTACTGTGATATATAAAGACCTATTTTGGCACATCTACTGTGACATATAAAGATCTATTTTGGAACATCTACTGTAATATATAAAGACCTATTTTGGAACATCTACTGTAATATATAAAGACCTATTTTGGAACATCTACTATGATATATAAAGACCTATTTTGGAACATCTACTGTAATATATAAAGACCTATTTTGGAACATCTACTGTGACATATAAAGATCTATTTTGGCACATCTACTGTGATTTATAAAGATCTATTTTGGAACATCTACTGTAATATATAAAGACCTGTTTTGGAACATCTACTGTGATATATAAAGATCTATTTTGGCACATCTACTGTAATATATAAAGACCTATTTTGGAACATCTACTGTAATATATAAAGACCTATTTTGGAACATCTACTGTGACATATAAAGATCTATTTTGGCACATCTACTGTGATTTATAAAGATCTATTTTGGAACATCTACTGTAATATATAAAGACCTATTTTGGAACATCTACTGTGATATATAAAGATCTATTTTGGCACATCTACTGTAATATATAAAGACCTATTTTGGAACATCTACTGTGATATATAAAGACCTATTTTGGAACATCTACTGTGACATATAAAGATCTATTTTGGCACATCTACTGTGATTTATAAAGATCTATTTTGGAACATCTACTGTAATATATAAAGACCTATTTTGGAACATCTACTGTGATATATAAAGATCTATTTTGGAACATCTACTGTGACATATAAAGATCTATTTTGGAACATCTACTGTAATATATAAAGACCTATTTTGGAACATCTACTGTGATATATAAAGATCTATTTTGGAACATCTACTGTGACATATAAAGATCTATTTTGGCACATCTACTGTGATTTATGAAGATCTATTTTGGAACATCTACTGTAATAAATAAAGACCTATTTTGGAACATCTACTGTAATATATAAAGACCTATTTTGGAACATCTACTGTGATATATAAAGACCTATTTTGGAACATCTACTGTGACATATAAAGATCTATTTTGGAACATCTACTGTAATATATAAAGACCTATTTTGGAACATCTACTGTGATATATAAAGACCTATTTTGGAACATCTACTGTGATATATAAAGACCTATTTTGGAACATCTACTGTAATATATAAAGACCTATTTTGGAACATCTACTATGATATATAAAGACCTATTTTGGAACATCTACTGTAATATATAAAGACCTATTTTGGAACATCTACTGTAATATATAAAGACCTATTTTGGAACATCTACTGTGACATGTAAAGACCCATTTTGGAACATTCTACTGTGATATACAAAAAACCTAATTTGGAACATCTACTGTAATATATAAAGTCCTATTTTGGAACATTCTACTGTGATATATAAAGACCTATTTTGGAACATCTACTATGATATATAAAGACCTATTTTGGAACATCTACTGTAATATATAAAGACAAATTTTGGAACATCTACTGTGATATATAAAGACCTAATTTGGAACATCTACTGTGACATATAAAGACCCATTTTGGAACATTCTACTGTGATATACAAAAAACCTATTTTGGAACATCTACTGTAATATATAAAGACCTATTTTGGAACATTCTACTGTGATAAATAAAGACCTATTTTGGAACATCTACTATGATATATAAAGACCTATTTTGGAACATCTACTGTAATATATAAAGACAAATTTTTGAACATCTACTGTGATATATAAAGACCTAATTTGGAACATCTACTGTGATATATAAAGACCTATTTTGGAATATCTACTGTAATATATAAAGACCTATTTTGGAACATCTACTGTTATATATAACGACCAACTTTGGAACATCTACTGTGATATACAAAGACCTACTTTGGAACGTCTACTGTGATATATAAAGACCTACTTTGGAACATCTACTGTGATATATAAAGACCTATTTTGGAACATCTACTGTAATATATAAAGACCTATTTTGGAACATCTACTGTGATATATAAAGACCTAATTTGGAACATCTACTGTGATATATAAAGACCTATTTTGGAACATCTACTGTGATATATAAAGACCTATTTTGGAACATCTACTGTGATATATAAAGACCTACTTTGGAACATCTACTGTGATATATAAAGACCAACTTTGGAAAATCTACTGTGATATACAAAGACCTACTTTGGAACGTCTACTATGATATATAAAGACCTATTTTGGAACATCTACTATGAAATATAAAGACCTAATTTTGAACATCTACTGTGATATATAAAGACCTACTTTGGAACATCTACTGTGACATATAACGACCAACTTTGGAACATCTACTGTGACATATAAAGACCTACTTTGGAACATCTACTGTGACATATAAAGACCTACTTTGGAACATCTACTGTGATATACAAAGACCTACTTTGGATCATCTACTGTGATATACAAAGACCTATTTCGGAACATCTCCTGTGATATACAAAGACCTACTTTGTAACATCTACTGTGATATACAAAGACCTATTTTGGAACATCTACTGTGATATACAAAGACCTATTTTGTAACATCTACTGTGATATACAAAGACCTATTTTGTAACATCTACTATGATATACAAAGACCTATTTTGTAACATCTACTGTGATATACAAAGACCTACCTTGGCAGATTTGGATACCAAACAGACCGTCTACATTTATCGAGGAGTAATCTTCCCCAAAGAACTGTGCTGCTCTCTCCACTGCTGCCAAGACCCGGTACAACAACTCAACGTCAGCATTTCTTGTTTGTCGTGCTGCCAGAAGCTGCGCCTCACCACAGGACAAAAGAATGGACATAACTATCTCTAGAACTCTCTTCCAGGAGTGACATTTTCCTCGATCAATCCTCATTGTTTTATATTGTTAGCAGCGCTTGAGCTTTCTGGCGAGGGTAACAACTCTCACAGCTTCCACATCTGTAATGGAGAAATCAATCAAATTTGAGAGAAATGAGGTACAATTTTTAGAGAAATAATGTACAAATTTGAGAGAAATGAGGTACAAATTTGAGAGAAATGAGGTACAAATTTGAGAGAAATGAGGTACAAATTTTAGAGAAATGAGGTACAAATTTGAGAGAAATGAGGTACAAATTTGAGAGAAATGAGGTACAAATTTGAGAGAAATGAGGTACAAATTTGAGAGAAATGAGGTACAAATTTGAGAGAAATGAGGTACAAATTTGAGAGAAATGAGGTACAAATTTGAGAGAAATGAGGTACAAATTTGAGAGAAATGAGGTACAAATTTGAGAGAAATGAGGTACACATTTGAGAGAAATGAGGTACACATTTGAGAGAAATGAGGTACACATTTGAGAGAAATGAGGTACAAATTTGAGAGAAATGAGGTACACATTTGAGAGAAATTAGGTACACATTTGAGAGAAATGAGGTACACATTTGAGAGAAATGAGGTACACATTTGAGAGAAATGAGGTACACATTTGAGAGAAATGAGGTACAAATTTGAGAGAAATGAGGTACACATTTGAGAGAAATGAGGTACAAATTTGAGAGAAATGAGGTACAAATTTGAGAGAAATGAGGTACAAATTTGAGAGAAATTAAGTACAAATTTGAGAGAAATGAGGTACAAATTTGAGAGAAATGAGGTACAAATTTGAGAGAAATGAGGTACAAGCAACTCTGTCAAAAACTGTTCAAGATTATCATTAACTTTGCTCGTGTTTGTGAGCCGCGATAGCTCAGTGGTTAGTGAACTGCACTACAAAGGACAAAGGGTAGGGTTCGATCCCAACCGACAGCTTCCGGGTTCACCCAGCCTTAAATGGGTACAGGGGGACTGGTTGATCTCGAGGCAAGACGCCGGCCTCGAGACAGAGAGGTTGTGGATTCAAATCCCGGTTGGTTGGGATTTTTATTTATGATTTCTCTCTGCGGCAACCACCCTTGGTCTCAGCAGCGAGGCCCGGCTTCAAACGTCAATTATTTATGGACGGAAAAAATATGAGTACCTCAGAAGTCGGAGTTATCTGCCTGTGCAGCGAGGGACCCCTGTGCACACGGCTGCCAGGGAAAAATGGATTAACACATAAAATTCAGTTCCTATTCTCTAGGGACTTCGTCAGAGGTGAAAGCAGGCGAACGAAAAAAAAAATGGGTACCGGATTTTTTTCTGGGAAAGTAAAGCGGTACTGGCGTAATACCGACCACATTACCTCAAAATCATGTGCTGTAGGTCAGTAAAATTTATGGCCACTAACACCATATTCCATATACGCCACTTGGCGTGATGGGGGCTCTTTACTTTTACTCATTTACTCGTATTTTGGAAGTTTCAGACATTAGTATCGATTACAACAAATTGACAACAATTTAATTCACAGTATCTTCAAAGAACCGAAGACGTGATGTTTCATTATTGTTTCAACGATTATAAATTGACGCAATCTTGAGCTGAATGAAGTTCAAGTGTTATTACCACAAGGTGGACGTGGGCCGGTGGTTATTAAGTCTAGCTGAATGAAGTTCAAGTGTTATTACCACAAGGTGGACGTGGGCCGGTGGTTATTAAGTCTAGCTGAATGAAGTTCAAGTGTTATTACCACAAGGTGGACGTGGGCCGGTGGTTATTAAGTCTAGCTGAATGAAGTTCAAGTGTTATTACCACAAGGTGGACGTGGGCCGGTGGTTATTAAGTCTAGTTGAATGAAGTTCAAGTGTTATTACCACAAGGTGGACGTGGGCCGGTGGTTATTAAGTCTAGCTGAATGAAGTTCAAGTGTTATTACCACAAGGTGGACGTGGGCCGGTGGTTATTAAGTCTAGTTGAATGAAGTTCAAGTGTTATTACCACAAGGTGGACGTGGGCCGGTGGTTATTAAGTCTAGCTGAATGAAGTTCAAGTGTTATTACCACAAGGTGGACGTGGGCCGGTGGTTATTAAGTCTAGCTGAATGAAGTTCAAGTGTTATTACCACAAGGTGGACGTGGGCCGGTGGTTATTAAGTCTAGTTGAATGATATAGCCAGTTGCTTTTGCTTACTGGTGTCTTTTGATCTGTTGAAGAGGTCAGAGGTTATAAGTAATTGTAGTAATAGTTGTAGTTAGTTGAAGGCCCCGGTATCACTGCAAACGAATTAAAATCCATAATTGCTCAACCGACCGTGCCAGTGGAATCATCCGAATTAGCATCTTATCTCATTGAAGGATCCAAACAAAGAAAGGCAGCTGCAGTCCCTATCATAGCAGCTACAGCACACGCCAAAAGACATAAGAGAAAGTGTACGCGATCAAACTGTCCTTCGCAATGCGATATCATCATTCATCGTAAGCAATAAGAATATCAAAACACGATCCGCATGAAATATACAGCTCACGGTGTGCACAGAGCATTAAACTCAGTAGCTCCCACAGCAAACCGGACTTGGAATATGAGAAAACTGCAACAAGAAACACTTTTGAAAGAGAGTCTCAACGGTTGCTATCGCCTCTCCGCCATATTGACCGGAAGTACAACTACCAGCGGATAGTGTAATACTTAATAATCTTTGTTGCCAACAATATCATCCCTCTACTCAAATGTCTCTTAACATTCCAATATCTTCCCAGACAGCACGGCAAGCTTTCAGTAGAGAGTATGATCTCCATAATACCAGTGTGGGCCAAACTGATTTAATTTGAGAAAACTGGTTAATTACCCAGGGTAAAACTTGATGGCAATTAATGGAATAAATGTTTTTTTTTTTCTTGAAATGTGTCCCAGGCTTTTTATTTGTAATTGGCAAGTGTTTTTTTAACTTTTTAAATTGAACAATATAATGTTTTCTTAACGTCACTTCCCTTACCCATGATATATGACGTCATTAGAAAAAAGTATCTCATTGCTTCAATTATGTTTCAAATGGGTGATCACTAGGTCTTCTATATCAACCGATTTCACCGCTCTGAGACTGCGGCGATCATCAGTTTTCTACCCTGTACGTTTGCTGTTATAACTGGAAAATGACAAGTAAAGATAGATTGTTAGCGACAAAGAGAGAAGATACTAGATAGATTGTTAGCGACAAAGAGAGAAGATACTAGATAGATTGTTAGCGACAAAGAGAGAAGATACTAGATAGATTGTTAGCGACAAAGAGAGAAGATACTAGATAGATTGTTAGCGACAAAGAGAGAAGATACTAGATAGATTGTTAGCGACAAAGAGAGAAGATACTAGATAGATTGTTAGCGACAAAGAGAGAAGATACTAGATAGATTGTTAGCGACAAAGAGAGAAGATACTAGATAGATTGTTAGCGACAAAGAGAGAAGATACTAGATAGATTGTTAGCGACAAAGAGAGAAGATACTAGATAGATTGTTAGCGACAAAAAGAGAAGATACTAGATAGATTGTTAGCGACAAAGAGAGAAGATACTAGATAGATTGTTAGCGACAAAGAGAGAAGATACTAGATAGATTGTTAGCGACAAAGAGAGAAGATAGTAGATAGCTTGGTGTCATGACACCGTAAACATTAAAAAAAAAAACAGAAATGAAATGGTGAACTAAAGAAAGAGAATTGTGGAAAGACATGATCGCGTACGACAATCGATATGGCACATGATGAGGATGTTTGGGCGAGAATTCTTATGGAAAGAGATTAATCGAATTCCTGATCACACTTCTTCTTCTCTTTCCTTCCTCATCTCCCTTTCAGCGTCGAGGTGAGATATAATATGCAGTCTTTTGCTCTTCTGTTCGCCTCTGCTGCTGTTATGTTTCCTAGTGCTTCTAATATTCCATCGACCAATCTTTTTCGTGGTCGACCCTTAGGTCTGGTGTTCTCACAACGTTTGTTGAAAGCTCGTTGTGTTGTGTTTTGTTCTTTCTGCCTTGTCACGTGACCAAACCATTTTATCTGTTGTTTCCTTATATATTCTATGGCGGGGGCTATTCCTAGCTTTTTTCTCAGTTCTTCATTTCTGATCTTATTTCTCAGACTGTTTCCTGTCATTCGTCTAACACATTTCATCTCTGTAGAGGTTACTTTTCTTCTTGTTCTTGCATCTAGGGTCCAGGTCTGGCATTGGTAGCACAACGTTGGGATGAAGATTGATCACACGAGAAATAATAACGAATGATGGTTATGGTTATAGTTAGTCGTAAGTCCCGGTATCACTGCAAACGAATTAAAATCCATAATTACTCAACCGCCCGTGTCAGTGAAATCATCCGAATTAAAACTCTTCTCATTGAAGGATTCAAACAAACAAAAAGTCAGCTGCAGTCTCGTCTCCATCAGCAGTTACAGCACACGCTAAAAGACACAAGGCCAAGCAGCGCGTGTTCTATGTCCCTATGCTATAGTCATTTGTTTCAATTTTGGCATTGTTTGTTTTCATTGGTCTAATTAAATCCTACCTGTCCTATTGTCCATTAATATTGTAATGAGACTCTACGAAAATCATGACCACTGTCTTTTCCGATATTTTTTTAATAACTGTGTAGTTGTTGTGTATTCTAACTCAGAGTTGTGTGTTTGATGTGTATAGTTTGTTTGTTATACCTGATGAAGGCTTCTGCCGAAACGTTGTAGCTTGTCTTGTCTTTCTGTTAGTTTAGCTGCTCAGTATTATTTTATACTTATCTTCCGTGTTTTTCTGCCACCCATCTCTATTCTTGGGGAGATGTTAGATCTTATTTAATCAGTCTATGCCTGCCATCTTTGCTTCTCTTATAAGTGTTCTTTTTAATGTCTCTAGGTCGTCCTCTCTTTCTGCATAATGATATTCTCAAAGGAGAGCCTGTTTTGAAATTGTTTTGCTGTCTCTTCTCTACACATGCTCGAAATGTGCATCTTTTCTTCCTAATTGTCGATGAGATCTTTGGTTGCATGATCATTTCCTTTATCTCTTTATTAGCCTTGAATTCATTCCAATGTACAAAGAGGCATTTGTTTTCAAAACTGTTTAGCTTTCTCTCAATCTCTTTTGTTGTTTTCCAGCTTTCACAAGCAATGGTAAGGATTGATGATACGTTTGAGTTGAATATTCTAAATTTGGTTTTCAATATTTTTGGTTTTCATATTTTGTCCAGGCTTTTTTTTTGTTGTTTGTTTAATTAGCTCCTGCTATCATGTTTTGAGAACAACAACAACTGAAATGGTTTGGCCACCTGGTCAGAATGAATACTCACCAATCACCATCAAGGGCTTTCTTCTCGAGAATGCATGGAAAAATACCAAGAGGAAGACCCAGAAGAAGATGGATAGATGCAGTGACAGAGACATGTAACAACAATGGAAAATCACTAATTCAGACAGTTCGAGCAGCTCAAGAACGACAAATGATATAACCACGACACCTTTTAGGTATCAGTGAAAAGAGAAAAGAAGAAAGAATATCTTGTTTCTGATCTCTTTTTTTTCCACCTTTTTGATCTATATCACTACCAAGATATACACTGTGGTATACTCATTCCTATATCTGACGACTTAGATATACACTGCCCTTTGGTGTATTGTTATTTTTCAATATTTTGTTTATCGCAGTTGATTTCGAGGTCACATGGGAGCTTCGCTAGCCTAGGTGGAAAGATTACCCGACTGGGCTAGCGACGTTCAGACAACCCGTGTTCGATTCCCGCTGGGAGCAGTGTCAGTTGTACTCGTAATTGGGGAAAAATACCTCACCCCCCCCCCCCCCCCCCACACCCCCCACCCCCGGTCGACTCAGCCGCTGGCCAAAATGGGTACCAGGGTAGCGCTCTGGGAAGGTGAGGAATGCCGCCTCGCATTGTGAATTTCGATGCTTGAAGTGACACTATCCAGAAGTCTCCGAACATTTCTGGATAGCCGGCTGAGCACATATGGGTGAAAGCTCGCGTGCTAAGACGCCGGTTCAAGTCTCGTACTTGACCTTGACCTTTCAAGGTCCTATTCTTTCCGTCATGAATGATATGGCTGTGTGTGATATGGCTGTGTATGATATGGCTGTGTGTGATATGGCTGTGTGTGATATGGCTGTGTATGATATGGCTGTGTGTGATATGGCTGTGTGTGATATGGCTGTGTGTGTGATATGGCTGTGTGTGATATGGCTGTGTGTGATATGGCTGTGTGTGATATTTTGCATCTTGTTGATATTGTGACAGAGTTCTAGTGAACACATTTGTCCAAGACCACTGCACATTTCAGGGTGACGTGGTCGCCTCATTGTCCCAGAAAATTATCTGGTACCCATTTTTAAATGATTTGACGATGGTGGTAATAGTGTTCTCAACGCCACGGATTTGACGTGAGCCAGACCCAGGCCACTTTTATGGCTTCCTTCATTGTCAAGGATTTGTTTCAGAAGTCGTGTGTTCTCCATTATAGAAGTACTTCACTACTATGTCCTCTATATCCACACTACATGACAGCCTGAACTAACGTGATCTTCACTTCGTTAGCTGAGGGGACTGATTGGTCTCGAAGCAAGACCCCGGCCTCGAGACAGAGAGGTTATGGGTTCAAATCCCGGCTGCACCAATTGGGAATTTTATTTGCGATTTCTCTCAGCATCAAGCACCCCTGGTCAGCGGCAAGGCTCAGCTAGAAACGTCAATTACTCATCGACAGAAACAGATACCTTCGAGACTGAGTTATCTGCTTGAGCGGCGAGGGACCCTTCTGTACGCAGCCGCGTCAAGGAAAAAACGGATGAACGCACAAAATGTGGTTTATAGTCTCTAGAGACTTAGCCAGAGGTGAGAGCTGGCGAACGCAAAAAAAAAAATAAATAAAAATTAGTTAGCTTTTGTTTTGAAGCAAACTATTACTCAGAACCAAATTAGATGGTGAAGTGGGTTCTTGATCAACTTTCAGTCGCTTACCCTGCTGTAACTATTAAATAAACGATCAACTTTGCACAATATATTTTTCTGAAAATATATGTAATCTTTATGTGAAGAAGGTAGGTGTTAAAGGAATCTTGTGATACCGTGTTACATTACGTAAATATAAGGTTACTACCCTATGTTCTACCATCGTTACGAACCCTATGTTCTACCATCGTTACGACCCTATGTTCCACCATCGTTACGACCCTATGTTCTACCATCGTTACGAACCCTATGTTCTACCATCGTTACGAACCCTATGTTCCACCATCGTTACGACCCTATATTCCACCATCGTTACGACCCCATGTTCCACCATCGTTACGACCCTATGTTCCCACATCGTTACATTATTTGAGTGCTATGGTCAGCATTTCCTCTTGTCCCTTCCTTTTGTAGAAAAATCAATCCATGGTACCCATTTAAGGAAGGCTGGGTGAATGTAGAAACTGTCGATAAGAGTTGAACTCATCCTCTTGTTGAACAGTTTCTTCATTAACCACCACGCTATCGAGGGTAACATTGTTTGTGTTCATTCAGATAAAATTAATAAAATCACTAATTTGAACCGTGCGGTAAACTTGATCTAATTATCATGAAGCGGATTAATAATAATAAAAACTAACACATGGGGTAATACTAATTTCCTAGGCTGAGAACCAGTGATACAACAGATATTTAGAAGACAAGGAAATGTCTTTAATCACAAAAATGGGGATTCCCGGAGAGGTAATCCATTAACGTCCATTAGAATAGTTAATCAAACGAAGCCTAATTATGTGGGAGACGTCCAGCAGCAAGTGGAGAATCGGAACCTTGCAAATGTTAGTAAAACAATAACAACTACAATAATGAGAGCGTTTTATCATTATGTATTATTGACGAGAAGGATTGGTCAAGCTGTTAAAACTGCTACTGTGTCAAGCAATTGGGGAAAGGTTTGTTTCTCTGTAGGGTAGAGAGTTGTCAAACATTCAAAATATTGTGGAAGATTGTACTTGACATACGTCATTCTTCGCCATGATGTCAACATAAGGATGTTGCACAGAGAGCCGGGCAATTAACTGGACACGAAGGTCAAGTCTAGAAAACCTTGACTGTTCAGACGAGTTAGTTCGTACCAGTAGCAAAAGGAGCACGATGAAAAAAAACAAACAAACAACAAACAAACAAGCGTCTAGCCTGCTTCAAGGGCTCCATAATTTTTTTTGTTTTGTTTTGTTTTGTTTTGCGTTCACTCACCTCTGACGAAGTCCCTAGAGACTAGCAACCAATTTTGCGTGTTAATCTTTTTCTTTTTTTCCCAGGCAGCCGTGTGCTCGGGGATCCCTCGCCGCGCAGGCAGATAACTCCGTCTTCGGGTTTTTTTTTTTTTTTTTCGACGATTAGTAATTGACGTTTCAAGCAGGGCCTCGCTGCTGAGACCAGGGGTGGTTGCTGCAGACAGAAATCACAAATAAAAATCCCAACAGGTGCAGCCGGGATTTGAACTCACAACTTCTTTGTCTCAAGGCTAAGTGGACTAGACACAAAGACTAAAGTGGACTGACAACATCAAGAGACAGACAAAGACTACAGTGGACTGTCAACATCCAGAGACAGACAAAGACTAAAGTGGACTGTCAACATCAAGAAACAAACAAAGACTAGAGTGGACTGACAACATCAAGAAACAGAAAAAGACTAAAGTGGACTGTCAACATCAAGAAACAAACAAAGACTAGAGTGGACTGACAACATCAAGAAACAGAAAAAGACTAAAGTGGACTGATAACATCAAGAAACAAACAAAGACTAGAGTGGACTGACAACATCAAGAAACAGAAAAAGACTAAATTGGACTGTCAACATCAAGAAACAAACAAAGACTAGAGTGGACTGACAACATCAAGAAACAGAAAAAGACTAAAGTGGGCTGACAACATCCAGAGACAGACAAAGACTAAAGTAGACTGACAACATCTAGAGACAGACAAAGATTAAAGTAGACTGGCAACATCCAGAGACAGACAAAGACTAAAGTAGACTGTCAACATCCAGAGACAGAAAAAGACTAAAGTGGACTAACAACATCCAGAGACAGACAAAGACTAAAGTGGACTGACATCAAGAGACAGACAAAGACTAAAGTGGACTGACATCAAGAGACAGACAAAGACTAAAGTGGACTGACATCAAGAGACAGACAAAGACTAAAGTGGACTGACATCAAGAGACAGACAAAGACTAAAGTAGACTGTCAACATCAAGAAACAAACAAAGACTAGAGTGGACTGACAACATCAAGAAACAGAAAAAGACTAAAGTGGACTGTCAACATCCGAGACAGACAAAGACTAAAGTAGACTGATAACATCCAGAGACAGACAAAGACTAAAGTAGACTGTCAACATCCAGAGACAGACAAAGAATAAAGTAGACTGGCAACATCCAGAGACAGACAAAGACTAAAGTAGACTGACAACATCCCGAGACAGATAAAGACTAAAGTAGACTGACAACATCCAGAGACAGATAAAGACTAAAGTAGACTGACAACATCCAGAGACAGAGAAAGACTAAAGTGAACTGTCAACTTCCAGAGACAGACAAAGACTAAAGTAGACTGTCAACTTCCAGAGACAGACAAAGACTAAAGTAGACTGTCAACATCCAGAGACAGACAAAGACTAAAGTAGACTGTCAACATCCAGAGACAGACAAAGACTAAAGTAGACTGTCAACATCCAGAGACAGACAACGACTACAGTAGACTGACAACATCCAGAGACACAAATCGACCCACTGCAGCGAATATTATCAATTTCATGGACAAATATAAAAATCCTGGGCCATCGCAGCACTTTTGATCGCGGAGACGGTACATGTTCTGTGCTGAATAATTAACCACATTACAATAACCAGTTCACGTCGTGCTGAGCAAATAACTAAGTTGCAAGAATCAATTGTTGCATTGACAACAAGTTTACATCGTATCTGGCCGATTATATAAATCAATGTTACTGAATAGAAACTAGGATTCTAGAATCCGTTCACAAATTCTGTATGAAAATATTTGTTTAAAATAATTCATTAATTGACATCTTTTATGTTGTGATCACGGGGGTGAGATATTGTTAATGCGTCAGGAGAAGGAGGTCCCATACACAGCGCAGTCGACGTGTCTGCAGGTTGGCCTTGTTATTTCAGCTCTAGATGGAACACGCCGTTAAAGCCTAAGTATTAATTTCCATTGAAGAAACCATTGCTGTTAAACACAAACATTAATCATTAAAGAAGGCCCTTTTGTTTGTTATTTCTTTTGTCGTCCCATTTTTTAAGGAAAACTAAGATCCTTTTAACAAGAAAACAAGTTCTTAAATGTTATTTAGAGTCAGTCTTAACATATGGATGTGAATCATGGACAATAGGACAACAAACAAGACAATCACTGGGGTCTGTAGAAATGTGGTTTTACAGAAGAATGTTGAGAATGTCATGGACAGCTAAGGAGAGTAATAAAAACGTTCTGAAAGAGGTCAAAATAAAAATAGAGCTAATGTCCAATATTAGGAAGAAACAATCATCATTTTTGGTTATGTAATGAGAAGAGAACAGCTGGAATATATTGTATAACTGGAAAAATTGAGGGACGAAGAGATAGAGGGAAGCAAAAAGAAAAGATAACAGACAGCTTAAGAGAATAGCTTGGCAGAAGGTTAACAACAGAAATGATCAATAACTGTCGAGATCGAAAATTGTGTAGAGACATGATCACCTACGCCAGCAGGCCCGGTACTTGATGATGTGATGAATGAGAAGAGAACAACTGGAATATTTTGTGACAACTGGGAAAATTGAGGGACAAAGAGATAGAGGGAAGCAAAGAGAAAAGATAACAGACAGCTTAAGAGAATGGCTTGGCTAAGGTCAACAACAGAAATAATAAATAACTGTCGTGATCAAAAGTTGTGGAGAGACATGATCACCTACGCCAGTAGGCCTGGCTGTTGATGATAATACTACAATATTGTAACATAAAATTGTTGATACACAGATAATTAATAAAATGATAAGAATAACACACAAAATTATTGTTTTGATAATTATGTTCAGTCTACATAACATTTGTGATTAAAATATTTGGGTTGGGACACAATTAATAAACTATACCAAAAAAAAGAAAGCAAAGTAACTGCTTAGAAATGATAGAAATTGCAAGGACAAAAATGCGTGAGCGTACTAACAGCCATTCATGGAACACATACACTTATTGACACACAAAGAAACTATCAGAACGGTTAAGTGACAATGTGTTTCTTCATTTATTATTGTATTAAATATTCTCGCCCCTTTCCAACTGTTTTTTTACAATTATATGTCGTTGTGAAAATACATATAATGATGTATTTCACAAAGACAGCTTCAAATGTATCATCACAACTAACCATAACCATTCTATAAACACCCCTAAGAGAACATCAGAACGCATCACTAAACATCCATTCAAAAGCTGGACAGATCAACATTATCAACACTTATGTACCAATAATGAGAGCAATCACAGAAGATAAAAATAAATGTTACGAGATGCTCCAAGTTACCTTGGATTAAATTCCCAAAGTAGAACAACTTGACATGCTGATCGATCTAATTACGCGCATTGGATCTGACCATCATTCATGGGCATCACGTCTAAGTCATCATGGTGTTGGCAACATGAACGATAATGGTCAGAGACTTCTAGTATTGTGTTCCCATGACAACCTGTGTTACCAATATCTTCTTCGTTAAGAATCGAAAAGAGCCAAAATGGCGCCACCCAACGTTGACTTTGTCCTAGTTCGCAATGGCAATTTAAAAAAAAAAAAGAAGAAGAAAAAAGTGGTATGGTGACAGCTTTACGTGGTATTGGACAAAACAAAAGTCGACGTTTCGGTCAAGTAGGCCTTCTGCTGAAACAACAACACACAACAATATATATAAGGACGTGTAAACAAATCTAACTACATGGCGATAATATGCTAGATACTCAAGAAAGGTAAAAAAAAAAAAATTCCCTGTGGTCCAGAGCGTGGCCAGCCTCTGAATGAATTAAAATGAGAAGACCCGATGACCAACTATATATCTCACTGACCAGGCAGTCAGGCGAGAAGACCCGATGACCAACTATATATCTCACTGACCAGGCAGTCAGGCGAGAAGACCCGATGACCAACTATATATCTCACTGACCAGGCAGTCAGGCGAGAAGACGGAACGGTAGGGTTCTAAAATATGGGGAGCTGGGTACAAGATATGTATAAACTGTGCATATCTAATTCTGTGTGTGCACGCCGAATCAATGAGAGAAAAAAACTTAGGTATATAACAATACATTCGTACAAGCATAAATCAGTATATATTGCTACATTCTCTTGTTCTGCTTTTTTCCTTGAATCCAAATGATTACTTCTCTACATCTATATAGATTCTTCCTTGTTGAACTTTAAGCAAACTTCTTGTTATGCATGGGACTAATCAAACTTATCGCATTCCCAAACAAGTCGCTGTATTTCACAGCCACATTCAACATAATCAATAAATACTAACATCTTAGGTCGTGTGACATGTGTTCCTGTATTGTTTATATAAAAACATAAGTCTGGCATTCATTCATCGGGAGTCGTCTCCACATCAAAGGTTGGCTACCATGGGACGTCATTTTACTCAGTCTCTAGTCCTGATGGTGTATGTTGTCATATGTTCATCTGTGTACCTTTTAATGTTTTCAGTTCACTTTAGTCTTGGTCTCTGGCTTGCCTACCTTGTACCTTCCCTTCAAAGACGACTTTCAGTCAGTAGGGTATTGGGTCTCTTCTCATGTTCCAGTTGTTTGTTTCCAATGTTTAGTCGACGGATCATCCTCATTGCAAATTGGACACGTCCATAAGTGCCGGGACCTCTTCCCCATTATGTCCCTCGGTGTGTGGAGATTGACGACGCCAGTATGTCCCTCAGTGTGTGGAGACTGACGACGCCAATATGTCCCTCAGTGTGTGGAGACTGACGACGCCAGTATATCCCTATGGGTGTGGAAATTGACGACGCCAATATGTCCCTCAGTGTGTGGAGACTGACGACGCCAATATGTCCCTCGGTGTGTGGAGATTGACGACGCCAATATGTCCCTCAGTGTGTGGAGACTGACGACGCCAGTATATCCCTATGGGTGTGGAAATTGACGACGCCAATATGTCCCTCAGTGTGTGGAGACTGACGACGCCAATATGTCCCTCGGTGTGTGGAGATTGACGACGCCAATATGTCCCTCATTGTGTGGAGACTGACGACGCCAGTATATCCCTCGGTGTGTGGAAATAGACGACGCCAATATGTCCCTCAGTGTGTGGAGACTGACGACGCCAATATGTCCCTCGGTGTGTGGAGATTGACGACGCCAATATGTCCCTCAGTGTGTGGAGACTGACGACGCCAGTATATCCCTATGGGTGTGGAAATTGACGACGCCAATATGTCCCTCAGTGTGTGGAGACTGACGACGCCAATATGTCCCTCGGTGTGTGGAGATTGACGACGCCAATATGTCCCTCATTGTGTGGAGACTGACGACGCCAGTATATCCCTCGGTGTGTGGAAATAGACGACGCCAATATGTCCCTCAGTGTGTGGAGACTGACGGCGCCAGTATATCCATCGGTGTGTGGAGACTGACGACACCAATATGTCCCTCAGTGTGTGGAGACTGACGACGCCAGTATGTCCCTCAGTGTTTGGAGAATGACGACGCCAGTATGTCCCTCAGTGTGTGGAGACTCACGACGCCAGTATGTCCCTCGGTGTTTGGAGACTGACGACGCCAGTATGTCCCTCGGTGTGTGGAGACTGACGACGCCAGTATGTCCCTCGGTGTGTGGAGACTGGCGACGCCAGTATGTCCATCGGTGTGGGGAGACTCACGACGCCAGTATGCCCCTCGATTTGTGGAGACTCACGACGCCAGTATGTTCGTGAGTGTCTGGAGACTGACGACGCCAGTATATCCCTCGGTGTGTGGAGATTGCCGACGCCAATATGTCCCTCAGTGTGTGGAGACTGACGACGCCAATATGTCCCTCAGTGTGTGGAGACTGACGACGCCAGTATATCCCTCGGTGTGTGGAAATAGACGACGCCAATATGTCCCTCAGTGTGTGGAGACTGACGACGCCAGTATATCCCTCGGTGTGTGGAGACTGACGACACCAATATGTCCCTCAGTGTGTTGAGACTGACGACTAATATATGTCCCTCAGTGAGTGGAGACTGACGACGCCAATATGTCCCTCAGTGAGTGGAGACTGACGACGCCAATATGTCCCTCAGTGAGTGGAGACTGACGACGCCAGTATATCCCTCGGTGTGTGTAGACTGACGACACCAATATGTCCCTCAGTGTGTTGAGACTGACGACGCCAATATGTCCCTCAGTGAGTGGAGACTGACGACGCCAATATGTCCCTCAGTGAGTGGAGACTGACGACGCCAATATGTCCCTCAGTGAGTGGAGACTGACGACGCCAATATGTCCCTCAGTGTGTGGAGACTGACGACGCCAATATGTCCCTCGGTGTGTGGAAATTGACGACGCCAATATGTCCCTCAGTATGTGGAGACTGACGACGCCAGTATATCCCTCGGTGTGTGGAAATAGACGACGCCAATATGTCCCTCAGTGTGTGGAGACTGACGACGCCAGTATATCCCTCGTGTGTGGAGATTGACGACGCCAATATGTCCCTCAGTGTGTGGAGACTGACGACGCCAGTATATCCCTCGGTGTGTGGAAATAGACGACGCCAATATGTCCCTCAGTGTGTGGAGACTGACGGCGCCAGTATATCCATCGGTGTGTGGAGACTGACGACACCAATATGTCCCTCAGTGTGTTGAGACTGACGACGCCAGTATGTCCCTCAGTGTGTGGAGACTGACGACGCCAGTATGTCCCTCAGTGTGTGGAGACTGACGACGCCAGTATGTCCCTCAGTGTGTGGAGACTGACGACGCCAGTATGTCCCTCAGTGTTTGGAGAATGACGACGCCAGTATGTCCCTCAGTGTGTGGAGACTCACGACGCCAGTATGTCCCTCGATGTTTGGAGACTGACGACGCCAGTATGTCCCTCGGTGTGTGGAGACTGGCGACGCCAGTATGTCCATCAGTGTGTGGAGACTAACGACGCCAGTATGTCCCTCGATTTGTGGAGACTGACGTCGCCAGTATATCCATCGGTGTGTGGAGACTGACGACACCAATATGTCCCTCAGTGTGTTGAGACTGACGACGCCAGTATGTCCCTCAGTGTGTGGAGACTGACGACGCCAGTATGTCCCTCAGTGTGTGGAGACTGACGACGCCAATATGTCCCTCAGTGTGTGGAGACTGACGACGCCAGTATATCCCTCGGTGTGTGGAAATAGACGACGCCAATATGTCCCTCAGTGTGTGGAGACTGACGACGCCAGTATGTCCCGCAGTGTTTGGAGAATGACGACGCCAGTATGTCCCTCAGTGTGTGGAGACTCACGAAGCCAGTATGTCCCTCGGTGTTTGGAGACTGACGACGCCAGTATGTCCCTCGGTGTGTGGAGACTGACGACGCCAGTATGTCCCTCGGTGTGTGGAGATTGACGACGCCAATATGTCCCTCAGTGTGTGGAGACTGACGACGCCAGTATATCCCTATGGGTGTGGAAATTGACGACGCCAATATGTCCCTCAGTGTGTGGAGACTGACGACGCCAATATGTCCCTCGGTGTGTGGAGATTGACGACGCCAATATGTCCCTCATTGTGTGGAGACTGACGACGCCAGTATATCCCTCGGTGTGTGGAAATAGACGACGCCAATATGTCCCTCAGTGTGTGGAGACTGACGACGCCAATATGTCCCTCAGTGTGTGGAGATTGACGACGCCAATATGTCCCTCAGTGTGTGGAGACTGACGACGCCAGTATATCCCTATGGGTGTGGAAATTGACGACGCCAATATGTCCCTCAGTGTGTGGAGACTGACGACGCCAATATGTCCCTCGGTGTGTGGAGATTGACGACGCCAATATGTCCCTCATTGTGTGGAGACTGACGACGCCAGTATATCCCTCGGTGTGTGGAAATAGACGACGCCAATATGTCCCTCAGTGTGTGGAGACTGACGGCGCCAGTATATCCATCGGTGTGTGGAGACTGACGACACCAATATGTCCCTCAGTGTGTGGAGACTGACGACGCCAGTATGTCCCGCAGTGTTTGGAGAATGACGACGCCAGTATGTCCCTCAGTGTGTGGAGACTCACGACGCCAGTATGTCCCTCGGTGTTTGGAGACTGACGACGCCAGTATGTCCCTCGGTGTGTGGAGACTGACGACGCCAGTATGTCCCTCGGTGTGTGGAGACTGGCGACGCCAGTATGTCCATCGGTGTGGGGAGACTCACGACGCCAGTATGCCCCTCGATTTGTGGAGACTCACGACGCCAGTATGTTCGTGAGTGTCTGGAGACTGACGACGCCAGTATATCCCTCGGTGTGTGGAGATTGCCGACGCCAATATGTCCCTCAGTGTGTGGAGACTGACGACGCCAATATGTCCCTCAGTGTGTGGAGACTGACGACGCCAGTATATCCCTCGGTGTGTGGAATAGACGACGCCAATATGTCCCTCAGTGTGTGGAGACTGACGACGCCAGTATATCCCTCGGTGTGTGGAGACTGACGACACCAATATGTCCCTCAGTGTGTTGAGACTGACGACGCTAATATGTCCCTCAGTGAGTGGAGACTGACGACGCCAATATGTCCCTCAGTGAGTGGAGACTGACGACGCCAATATGTCCCTCAGTGAGTGGAGACTGACGACGCCAGTATATCCCTCGGTGTGTGTAGACTGACGACACCAATATGTCCCTCAGTGTGTTGAGACTGACGACGCCAATATGTCCCTCAGTGAGTGGAGACTGACGACGCCAATATGTCCCTCAGTGAGTGGAGACTGACGACGCCAATATGTCCCTCAGTGAGTGGAGACTGACGACGCCAATATGTCCCTCAGTGTGTGGAGACTGACGACGCCAATATGTCCCTCGGTGTGTGGAAATTGACGACGCCAATATGTCCCTCAGTATGTGGAGACTGACGACGCCAGTATATCCCTCGGTGTGTGGAAATAGACGACGCCAATATGTCCCTCAGTGTGTGGAGACTGACGACGCCAGTATATCCCTCGGTGTGTGGAGATTGACGACGCCAATATGTCCCTCAGTGTGTGGAGACTGACGACGCCAGTATATCCCTCGGTGTGTGGAAATAGACGACGCCAATATGTCCCTCAGTGTGTGGAGACTGACGGCGCCAGTATATCCATCGGTGTGTGGAGACTGACGACACCAATATGTCCCTCAGTGTGTTGAGACTGACGACGCCAGTATGTCCCTCAGTGTGTGGAGACTGACGACGCCAGTATGTCCCTCAGTGTGTGGAGACTGACGACGCCAGTATGTCCCTCAGTGTGTGGAGACTGACGACGCCAGTATGTCCCTCAGTGTTTGGAGAATGACGACGCCAGTATGTCCCTCAGTGTGTGGAGACTCATGACGCCAGTATGTCCCTCGATGTTTGGAGACTGACGACGCCAGTATGTCCCTCGGTGTGTGGAGACTGGCGACGCCAGTATGTCCATCGGTGTGTGGAGACTAACGACGCCAGTATGTCCCTCGATTTGTGGAGACTGACGTCGCCAGTATATCCATCGGTGTGTGGAGACTGACGACACCAATATGTCCCTCAGTGTGTTGAGACTGACGACGCCAGTATGTCCCTCAGTGTGTGGAGACTGACGACGCCAGTATGTCCCTCAGTGTGTGGAGACTGACGACGCCAATATGTCCCTCAGTGTGTGGAGACTGACGACGCCAGTATATCCCTCGGTGTGTGGAAATAGACGACGCCAATATGTCCCTCAGTGTGTGGAGACTGACGACGCCAGTATGTCCCGCAGTGTTTGGAGAATGACGACGCCAGTATGTCCCTCAGTGTGTGGAGACTCACGAAGCCAGTATGTCCCTCGGTGTTTGGAGACTGACGACGCCAGTATGTCCCTCGGTGTGTGGAGACTGACGACGCCAGTATGTCCCTCGGTGTGTGGAGACTGGCGACGCCAGTATGTCCATCGGTGTGGGGAGACTCACGACGCCAGTATGTCCCTCGATTTGTGGAGACTCACGACGCCAGTATGTTCGTGAGTGTCTGGAGACTGACGACGCCAGTATATCCCTCGGTGTGTGGAGATTGCCGACGCCAATATGTCCCTCAGTGTGTGGAGACTGACGACGCCAATATGTCCCTCAGTGTGTGGAGACTGACGACGCCAGTATATCCCTCGGTGTGTGGAAATAGACGACGCCAATATGTCCCTCAGTGTGTGGAGACTGACGACGCCAGTATATCCCTCGGTGTGTGGAGACTGACGACACCAATATGTCCCTCAGTGTGTTGAGACTGACGACGCCAATATGTCCCTCAGTGAGTGGAGACTGACGACGCCAATATGTCCCTCAGTGAGTGGAGACTGACGACGCCAATATGTCCCTCAGTGAGTGGAGACTGACGACGCCAGTATATCCCTCGGTGTGTGGAGACTGACGACACCAATATGTCCCTCAGTGTGTTGAGACTGACGACGCCAATATGTCCCTCAGTGAGTGGAGACTGACGACGCCAATATGTCCCTCAGTGAGTGGAGACTGACGACGTAAATATGTCCCTCAGTGAGTGGAGACTGACGACGCCAATATGTCCCTCAGTGTGTGGAGACTGACGACGCCAATATGTCCCTCGGTGTGTGGAAATTGACGACGCCAATATGTCCCTCAGTGTGTGGAGACTGACGACGCCAGTATATCCCTCGGTGTGTGGAAATAGACGACGCCAATATGTCCCTCAGTGTGTGGAGACTGACGACGCCAGTATATCCCTCGGTGTGTGGAGATTGACGACGCCAATATGTCCCTCAGTGTGTGGAGACTGACGACGCCAGTATATCCCTCGGTGTGTGGAAATAGACGACGCCAATATGTCCCTCAGTGTGTGGAGACTGACGGCGCCAGTATATCCATCGGTGTGTGGAGACTGACGACACCAATATGTCCCTCAGTGTGTTGAGACTGACGACGCCAGTATGTCCCTCAGTGTGTGGAGACTGACGACGCCAGTATGTCCCTCAGTGTGTGGAGACTGACGACGCCAGTATGTCCCTCAGTGTGTGGAGACTGACGACGCCAGTATGTCCCTCAGTGTTTGGAGAATGACGACGCCAGTATGTCCCTCAGTGTGTGGAGACTCATGACGCCAGTATGTCCCTCGATGTTTGGAGACTGACGACGCCAGTATGTCCCTCGGTGTGTGGAGACTGGCGACGCCAGAATGTCCATCGTGTGTGGAGACTAACGACGCCAGTATGTACCTCGATTTGTGGAGACTAACGACGCCAGTATATCCATCGGTGTGTGGAGACTGACGACACCAATATGTCCCTCAGTGTGTTGAGACTGACGACGCCAGTATGTCCCTCAGTGTGTGGAGACTGACGACGCCAGTATGTCCCTCAGTGTGTGGAGACTGACGACGCCAATATGTCCCTCAGTGTGTGGAGACTGACGACGCCAGTATATCCCTCGGTGTGTGGAAATAGACGACGCCAATATGTCCCTCAGTGTGTGGAGACTGACGACGCCAGTATATCCCTCGGTGTGTGGAGACTGACGACACCAATATGTCCCTCAGTGTGTTGAGACTGACGACGCCAATATGTCCCTCAGTGAGTGGAGACTGACGACGCCAATATGTCCCTCAGTGAGTGAAGACTGACGACGCCAATATGTCCCTCAGTGAGTGGAGACTGACGACGCCAGTATATCCCTCGGTGTGTGGAGACTGACGACACCAATATGTCCCTCAGTGTGTTGAGACTGACGACGCCAATATGTCCCTCAGTGAGTGGAGACTGACGACGCCAATATGTCCCTCAGTGAGTGGAGACTGATGACGCCAATATGTCCCTCAGTGAGTGGAGACTGACGACGCCAATATGTCCCTCAGTGTGTGGAGACTGACGACGCCAATATGTCCCTCGGTGTGTGGAAATTGACGACGCCAATATGTCCCTCAGTGTGTGGAGACTGACGACGCCAGTATATCCCTCGTGTGTGGAAATAGACGACGCCAATATGTCCCTCAGTGTGTGGAGACTGACGACGCCAGTATATCCCTCGGTGTGTGGAGATTGACGACGCCAATATGTCCCTCAGTGTGTGGAGACTGACGACGCCAGTATATCCCTCGGTGTGTGGAAATAGACGACGCCAATATGTCCCTCAGTGTGTGGAGACTGACGGCGCCAGTATATCCATCGGTGTGTGGAGACTGACGACACCAATATGTCCCTCAGTGTGTTGAGACTGACGACGCCAATATGTCCCTCAGTGTGTGGAGACTGACGACGCCAGTATGTCCCTCAGTGTGTGGAGACTGACGACGCCAGTATGTCCCTCAGTGTGTGGAGACTGACGACGCCAGTATGTCCCTCAGTGTTTGGAGAATGACGACGCCAGTATGTCCCTCAGTGTGTGGAGACTCATGACGCCAGTATGTCCCTCGATGTTTGGAGACTGACGACGCCAGTATGTCCCTCGGTGTGTGGAGACTGGCGACGCCAGTATGTCCATCGGTGTGTGGAGACTAACGACGCCAGTATGTCCCTCGATTTGTGGAGACTGACGACGCCAGTATATCCATCGGTGTGTGGAGACTGACGACACCAATATGTCCCTCAGTGTGTGGAGACTGACGACGCCAGTATGTCCCTCAGTGTTTGGAGAATGCCGACGCCAGTATGTCCCTCAGTGTGTGGAGACTCACGACGCCAGTATGTCCCTCGGTGTTTGGAGACTGACGAAGCCAGTATGTCCCTCGGTGTGTGGAGACTGACGACGCCAGTATGTCCCTCGGTGTGTGGAGACTGACGACGCCAGTATGTCCCTCAGTGTGTGGAGACTGACGACGCCAGTATGTCCCTCAGTGTGTGGAGACTGACGACGCCAGTATGTCCCTCAGTGTGTGGAGACTGACGACGCCAGTATGTCCCTCAGTGTTTGGAGAATGACGACGCCAGTATGTCCCTCAGTGTGTGGAGACTCACGACGCCAGTATGTCCCTCGGTGTTTGGAGACTGACGACGCCAGTATGTCCCTCGGTGTGTGGAGACTGACGACGCCAGTATGTCCCTCGGTGTGTGGAGACTGGCGACGCCAGTATGTCCATCGGTGTGTGGAGACTCACGACGCCAGTATGTCCCTCGATTTGTGGAGACTCACGACGCCAGTATGTTCGTCAGTGTCTGGAGACTGACGACGCCAGTATATCCCTCGGTGTGTGGAGATTGTCGACGCCAATATGTCCCTCAGTGTGTGGAGACTGACGACGCCAATATGTCCCTCAGTGTGTGGAGACTGACGACGCCAGTATATCCCTCGGTGTGTGGAAATAGACGACGCCAATATGTCCCTCAGTGTGTGGAGACTGACGACGCCAGTATATCCCTCGGTGTGTGGAGACTGACGACGCCAATATGTCCCTCAGTGTGTTGAGACTGACGACGCCAGTATGTCCCTCAGTGTGTGGAGACTGACGACGTCAATATGTCCCTCGGTGTGTGGAGATTGACGACGCCAATATATCCCTATGGGTGTGGAAATTGACGACGCCAATATGTCCCTCAGTGAGTGGAGACTGACGACGCCAATATGTCCCTCGGTGTGTGGAGATTGACGACGCCAATATGTCCCTCAGTGTGTGGAGACTGACGACGCCAGTATATCCCTATGGGTGTGGAAATTGACGACGCCAATATGTCCCTCAGTGAGTGGAGACTGACGACGCCAATATGTCCCTCGGTGTGTGGAGATTGACGACGCCAATATGTCCCTCAGTGTGTGGAGACTGACGACGCCAGTATATCCCTCGGTGTGTGAAAATAGACGACGCCAATATGTCCCTCAGTGTGTGGAGACTGACGACGCCAGTATATCCATCGGTGTGTGGAGACTGACGACACCAATATGTCCCTCAGTGTGTTGAGACTGACGACGCCAGTATGTCCCTCAGTGTGTGGAGACTGACGACGCCAATATGTCCCTCAGTGTGTGGAGACTGACGACGCCAATATGTCCCTCGGTGTGTGGAGACTGACGACGCCAGTATATCCCTCGGTGTGTGGAGACTGACGACGCCAGTATGTCCCTCAGTGTGTGGAGACTGACGACGCCAGTATGTCCCTCAGTGTGTGGAGACTGACGACGCCAGTATGTCCCTCAGTGTGTGGAGACTGACGACACCAGTATGTCCCTCAGTTTTTGGAGAATGACGACGCCAGTATGTCTTTCGGTGTGTGGAGACTCACGACGCCAGTATGTCCCTCGGTGTTTGGAGACTGACGACGCCAGTATGTCCCTCGGTGTGTGGAGACTGACGACGCCAGTATGTCCCTCGGTGTGTGGAGACTGGCGACGCCAGTATGTCCATCGGTGTGTGGAGACTCACGACGCCAGTATGTCCCTCGATTTGTGGAGACTCACGACGCCAGTATGTTCGTCAGTGTCTGGAGACTGACGACGCCAGTATATCCCTCGGTGTGTGGAGATTGCCGACGCCAATATGTCCCTCAGTGTGTGGAGACTGACGACGCCAATATGTCCCTCAGTGAGTGGAGACTGACGACGCCAATATGTCCCTCGGTGTGTGGAGACTGACGACGCCATTATGTCCCTCAGTGTGTGGAGACTGACGACGCCAATATGTCCCTCGGTGTGTGGAGATTGACGACGCCAATATGTCCCTCAGTGTGTGGAGACTGACGACGCCAGTATATCCCTCGGTGTGTGGAAATAGACGACGCCAATATGTCCCTCAGTGTGTGGAGACTGACGACGCCAGTATATCCCTCGGTGTTTGGAGACTGACGACACCAATATGTCCCTCAATGTGTTGAGACCGACGACACCAATATGTCCCTCAGTGTGTTGAGACTGACGACACCAATATGTCCCTCAGTGTGTGGAGACTAACGACGCCAGTATGTCCCTCAGTGTGTGGAGACTGACGACGCCAATATGTCCCTCGGTGTGTGGAGACTGACGACGCCAGTATATCCCTCGGTGTGTGGAGACTGACGACGCCAGTATGTCCCTCTGTGTGTGGAGACTGACGACGCCAGTATGTCCCTCAGTGTTGGAGACTGACGACGCCAGTATATCCCTCGGTGTGTGGAGACTGACGACACCAATATGTCCCTCAGTGTGTTGAGACTGACGACGCCAATATGTCCTCAGTGAGTGGAGACTGACGACGCCAATATGTCCCTCAGTGAGTGGAGACTGACGACGCCAAAATGTCCCTCAGTGAGTGGAGACTGACGACGCCAAAATGTCCCTCAGTGTGTGGAGACTGACGACGCCAATATGTCCCTCGGTGTGTGGAAATTGACGACGCCAATATGTCCCTCAGTGTGTGGAGACTGACGACGCCAGTATATCCCTCGGTGTGTGGAAATAGACGACGCCAATATGTCCCTCAGTGTGTGGAGACTGACGACGCCACTATATCCCTCGGTGTGTGGAGATTGACGACGCCAATATGTCCCTCAGTGTGTGGAGACTGACGACGCCAGTATATCCCTCGGTGTGTGGAAATAGACGACGCCAATATGTCCCTCAGTGTGTGGAGACTGACGGCGCCAGTATATCCATCGGTGTGTGGAGACTGACGACACCAATATGTCCCTCAGTGTGTTGAGACTGACGACGCCAGTATGTCCCTCAGTGTGTGGAGACTGACGACGCCAGTATGTCCCTCAGTGTGTGGAGACTGACGACGCCAGTATGTCCCTCAGTGTGTGGAGACTGACGACGCCAGTATGTCCCTCAGTGTTTGGAGAATGACGACGCCAGTATGTCCCTCAGTGTGTGGAGACTCATGACGCCAGTATGTCCCTCGATGTTTGGAGACTGACGACGCCAGTATGTCCCTCGGTGTGTGGAGACTGGCGACGCCAGTATGTCCATCGGTGTGTGGAGACTAACGACGCCAGTATGTCCCTCGATTTGTGGAGACTGACGACGCCAGTATATCCATCGGTGTGTGGAGACTGACGACACCAATATGTCCCTCAGTGTGTTGAGACTGACGACGCCAGTATAACCCTCAGTGTGTGGAGACTGACGACGCCAGTATGTCCCTCAGTGTGTGGAGACTGACGACGCCAATATGTCCCTCGGTTTTTGGAGACTGACGACGCCAGTATATCCCTCGGTGTGTGGAGACTGACGACGCCAGTATGTCCCTCAGTGTGTGGAGACTGACGACGCCAGTATGTCCCTCAGTGTGTGGAGACTGACGACGCCAGTATGTCCCTCAGTGTGTGGAGACTGACGACGCCAGTATGTCCCTCAGTGTTTGGAGAATGCCGACGCCAGTATGTCCCTCAGTGTGTGGAGACTCACGACGCCAGTATGTCCCTCGGTGTTTGGAGACTGACGAAGCCAGTATGTCCCTCGGTGTGTGGAGACTGACGACGCCAGTATGTCCCTCGGTGTGTGGAGACTGGCGACGCCAGTATGTCCCTCAGTGTGTGGAGACTGACGACGCCAGTATGTCCCTCAGTGTGTGGAGACTGACGACACCAATATGTCCCTCAGTGTGTGGAGACTGACGACGCCAGTATGTCCCTCAGTGTTTGGAGAATGACGACGCCAGTATGTCCCTCAGTGTGTGGAGACTCACGACGCCAGTATGTCCCTCGGTGTTTGGAGACTGACGACGCCAGTATGTCCCTCGGTGTGTGGAGACTGACGACGCCAGTATGTCCCTCGGTGTGTGGAGACTGGCGACGCCAGTATGTCCATCGGTGTGTGGAGACTCACGACGCCAGTATGTCCCTCGATTTGTGGAGACTCACGACGCCAGTATGTTCGTCAGTGTCTGGAGACTGACGACGCCAGTATATCCCTCGGTGTGTGGAGACTGACGACACCAATATGTTCCTCAGTGTGTTGAGACTGACGACGCCAGTATGTCCCTCAGTGTGTGGAGACTGACGACGCCAGTATGTCCCTCAGTGTGTGGAGACTGACGACGCCAGTATGTCCCTCAGTGTGTGGAGACTGACGACGCCAGTATGTCCCTCAGTGTTTGGAGATGACGACGCCAGTATGTCCCTCAGTGTGTGGAGACTCATGACGCCAGTATGTCCCTCGATGTTTGGAGACTGACGACGCCAGTATGTCCATCGGTGTGTGGAGACTAACGACGCCAGTATGTCCCTCGATTTGTGGAGACTGACGACGCCAGTATATCCATCGGTGTGTGGAGACTGACGACACCATATGTCCCTCAGTGTGTTGAGACTGACGACGCCAGTATGTCCCTCAGTGTGTGGAGACTGACGACGCCAGTATGTCCCTCAGTGTGTGGAGACTGACGACGCCAATATGTCCCTCGGTTTTTGGAGACTGACGACGCCAGTATATCCCTCGGTGTGTGGAGACTGACGACGCCAGTATGTCCCTCAGTGTGTGGAGACTGACGACGCCAGTATGTCCCTCAGTGTGTGGAGACTGACGACGCCAGTATGTCCCTCAGTGTGTTGAGACTGACGACGCCAGTATGTCCCTCAGTGTTTGGAGAATGCCGACGCCAGTATGTCCCTCAGTGTGTGGAGACTCACGACGCCAGTATGTCCCTCGGTGTTTGGAGACTGACGAAGCCAGTATGTCCCTCGGTGTGTGGAGACTGACGACGCCAGTATGTCCCTCGGTGTGTGGAGACTGGCGACGCCAGTATGTCCCTCAGTGTGTGGAGACTGACGACGCCAGTATGTCCCTCAGTGTGTGCAGACTGACGACGCCAGTATGTCCCTCAGTGTGTGGAGACTGACGACGCCAGTATGTCCCTCAGTGTTTGGAGAATGACGACGCCAGTATGTCCCTCAGTGTGTGGAGACTCACGACGCCAGTATGTCCCTCGGTGTTTGGAGACTGACGACGCCAGTATGTCCCTCGGTGTGTGGAGACTGACGACGCCAGTATGTCCCTCGGTGTGTGGAGACTGGCGACGCCAGTATGTCCATCGGTGTGTGGAGACTCACGACGCCAGTATGTCCCTCGATTTGTGGAGACTCACGACGCCAGTATGTTCGTCAATGTCTGGAGACTGACGACGCCAGTATATCCCTCGGTGTGTGGAGATTGTCGACGCCAATATGTCCCTCAGTGTGTGGACTGACGACGCCAATATGTCCCTCAGTGTGTGGAGACTGACGACGCCAGTATATCCCTCGGTGTGTGGAAATAGACGACGCCAATATGTCCATCAGTGTGTGGAGACTGACGACGCCAGTATATCCCTCGGTGTGTGGAGACTGACGACGCCAATATGTCCCTCAGTGTGTTGAGACTGACGACGCCAGTATGTCCCTCAGTGTGTGGAGACTGACGACGTCAATATGTCCCTCGGTGTGTGGAGATTGACGACGCCAATATGTCCCTCAGTGTGTGGAGACTGACGACGCCAGTATATCCCTCGGTGTGTGGAAATAGACGACGCCAATATGTCCCTCAGTGTGTGGAGACTGACGACGCCAGTATATCCCTCGGTGTGTGGAGACTGACGACACCAATATGTCCCTCAGTGTGTTGAGACTGACGACGCCAGTATGTCCCTCAGTGTGTGGAGACTGACGACGCCAGTATGTCCCTCAGTGTGTGGAGACTGACGACGCCAATATGTCCCTCGGTGTGTGGAGACTGACGACGCCAGTATATCCCTCGGTGTGTGGAGACTGACGACGCCAATATGTCCCTCGGTGTGTGGAGATTGACGACGCCAATATGTCCCTCAGTGTGTGGAGACTGACGACGCCAGTATATCCCTCGGTGTGTGGAAATAGACGACGCCAATATGTCCCTCAGTGTGTGGAGACTGACGACGCCAGTATATCCATCGGTGTGTGGAGACTGACGACACCAATATGTCCCTCAGTGTGTTGAGACTGACGACGCCAGTATGTCCCTCAGTGTGTGGAGACTGACGACGCCAGTATGTCCCTCAGTGTGTGGAGACTGACGACGCCAATATGTCCCTCGGTGTGTGGAGACTGACGACGCCAGTATATCCCTCGGTGTGTGGAGACTGACGACGCCAGTATGTCCCTCAGTGTGTGGAGACTGACGACGCCAGTATGTCCCTCAGTGTGTGGAGACTGACGACGCCAGTATGTCCCTCAGTGTGTGGAGACTGACGACGCCAGTATGTCCCTCAGTTTTTGGAGAATGACGACGCCAGTATGTCTTTCGGTGTGTGGAGACTCACGACGCCAGTATGTCCCTCGGTGTTTGGAGACTGACGACGCCAGTATGTCCCTCGGTGTGTGGAGACTGACGACGCCAGTATGTCCCTCGGTGTGTGGAGACTGGCGACGCCAGTATGTCCATCGGTGTGTGGAGACTCACGACGCCAGTATGTCCCTCGATTTGTGGAGACTCACGACGCCAGTATGTTCGTCAGTGTCTGGAGACTGACGACGCCAGTATATCCCTCGGTGTGTGGAGATTGCCGACGCCAATATGTCCCTCAGTGTGTGGAGACTGACGACGCCAATATGTCCCTCAGTGAGTGGAGACTGACGACGCCAATATGTCCCTCGGTGTGTGGAGACTGACGACGCCATTATGTCCCTCAGTGAGTGGAGACTGACGACGCCAGTATATCCCTCAGTGTGTGGAAATTGACGACGCCAATATCTCCCTCAGTGTGTGGAGACTGACGACGCCAATATGTCCCTCAGTGAGTGGAGACTGACGACGCCAATATGTCCCTCAGTGTGTGGAGACTGACGACGCCATTATGTCCCTCAGTGAGTGGAGACTGACGACGCCATTATGTCCCTCAGTGAGTGGAGACTGACGACGCCATTATGTCCCTCAGTGAGTGGAGACTGACGACGCCATTATGTCCCTCAGTGAGTGGAGACTGACGACGCCATTATGTCCCTCAGTGAGTGGAGACTGACGACGCCATTATGTCCCTCAGTGAGTGGAGACTGACGACGCCATTATGTCCCTCAGTGAGTGGAGACTGACGACGCCAATATGTCCCTCAGTGTGTGGAGACTGACGACGCCATTATGTCCCTCAGTGTGTGGAGACTGACGACGCCAGTATATCCCTCGGTGTGTGGAAATTGACGACGCCAATATCTCCCTCAGTGTGTGGAGACTGACGACGCCAATATGTCCCTCGGTGTGTGGAGATTGACGACGCCAATATGTCCCTCAGTGTGTGGAGACTGACGACGCCAGTATATCCTCGGTGTGTGGAAATAGACGACGCCAATATGTCCCTCAGTGTGTGGAGACTGACGACGCCAGTATATCCCTCGGTGTTTGGAGACTGACGACACCAATATGTCCCTCAGTGTGTTGAGACTGACGACACCATATGTCCCTCAGTGTGTTGAGACTGACGACGCCAGTATGTCCCTCAGTGTGTAAAGACTAACGACGCCAGTATGTCCCTCAGTGTGTGGAGACTGACGACGCCAATATGTCCCTCGGTGTGTGGAGACTGACGACGCCAGTATATCCCTCGGTGTGTGAGACTGACGACGCCAGTATGTCCCTCTGTGTGTGGAGACTGACGACGCCAGTATGTCCCTCAGTGTTGGAGACTGACGACGCCAGTATATCCCTCGGTGTGTGGAGACTGACGACACCAATATGTCCCTCAGTGTGTTGAGACTGACGACGCCAATATGTCCCTCAGTGAGTGGAGACTGACGACGCCAATATGTCCCTCAGTGAGTGGAGACTGACGACGCCAATATGTCCCTCAGTGAGTGGAGACTGACGACGCCAAAATGTCCCTCAGTGTGTGGAGACTGACGACGCCAATATGTCCCTCGGTGTGTGGAAATTGACGACGCCAATATGTCCCTCAGTGTGTGGAGACTGACGACGCCAGTATATCCCTCGGTGTGTGGAAATAGACGACGCCAATATGTTCCTCAGTGTGTGGAGACTGACGACGCCAGTATATCCCTCGGTGTGTGGAGATTGACGACGCCAATATGTCCCTCAGTGTGTTGAGACTGACGACGCCAGTATGTCCCTCAGTGTGTGGAGACTGACGACGCCAGTATGTCCCTCAGTGTGTGGAGACTGACGACGCCAGTATGTCCCTCAGTGTGTGGAGACTGACGACGCCAGTATGTCCCTCAGTGTTTGGAGAATGACGACGCCAGTATGTCCCTCAGTGTGTGGAGACTCATGACGCCAGTATGTCCCTCGATGTTTGGAGACTGACGACGCCAGTATGTCCCTCGGTGTGTGGAGACTGGCGACGCCAGTATGTCCATCGGTGTGTGGAGACTAACGACGCCAGTATGTCCCTCGATTTGTGGAGACTGACGACGCCAGTATATCCATCGGTGTGTGGAGACTGACGACACCAATATATCCCTCAGTGTGTTGAGACTGACGACGCCAGTATGTCCCTCAGTGTGTGGAGACTGACGACGTCAGTATGTCCCTCAGTGTGTGGAGACTGACGACGCCAATATGTCCCTCGGTTTTTGGAGACTGACGACGCCAGTATGTCCCTCAGTGTGTGGAGACTGACGACGCCAGTATGTCCCTCAGTGTTTGGAGAATGCCGACGCCAGTATGTCCCTCAGTGTGTGGAGACTCACGACGCCAGTATGTCCCTCGGTGTTTGGAGACTGACGAAGCCAGTATGTCCCTCGGTGTGTGGAGACTGACGACGCCAGTATGTCCCTCGGTGTGTGGAGACTGGCGACGCCAGTATGTCCCTCAGTGTGTGGAGACTGACGACGCCAGTATGTCCCTCAGTGTGTGGAGACTGACGACGCCAGTATGTCCCTCAGTGTGTGGAGACTGACGACGCCAGTATGTCCCTCAGTGTTTGGAGAATGACGACGCCAGTATGTCCCTCAGTGTGTGGAGACTCACGACGCCAGTATGTCCCTCGGTGTTTGGAGACTGACGACGCCAGTATGTCCCTCGGTGTGTGGAGACTGACGACGCCAGTATGTCCCTCGGTGTGTGGAGACTGGCGACGCCAGTATGTCCATCGGTGTGTGGAGACTCACGACGCCAGTATGTCCCTCGATTTGTGGAGACTCACGACGCCAGTATGTTCGTCAGTGTCTGGAGACTGACGACGCCAGTATATCCCTCGGTGTGTGGAGATTGTCGACGCAATATGTCCCTCAGTGTGTGGAGACTGACGACGCCAATATGTCCCTCAGTGTGTGGAGACTGACGACGCCAGTATATCCCTCGGTGTGTGGAAATAGACGACGCCAATATGTCCCTCAGTGTGTGGAGACTGACGACGCCAGTATATCCCTCGGTGTGTGGAGACTGACGACGCCATATGTCCCTCAGTGTGTTGAGACTGACGACGCCAGTATGTCCCTCAGTGTGTGGAGACTGACGACGTCAATATGTCCCTCGGTGTGTGGAGATTGACGACGCCAATATGTCCCTCAGTGTGTGGAGACTGACGACGCCAGTATATCCCTCGGTGTGTGGAAATAGACGACGCCAATATGTCCCTCAGTGTGTGGAGACTGACGACGCCAGTATATCCCTCGGTGTGTGGAGACTGACGACACCAATATGTCCCTCAGTGTGTTGAGACTGACGACGCCAGTATGTCCCTCAGTGTGTGGAGACTGACGACGCCATTATGTCCCTCAGTGTGTGGAGACTGACGACGCCAATATGTCCCTCGGTGTGTGGAGACTGACGACGCCAGTATATCCCTCGGTGTGTGGAGACTAACGACGCCAGTATGTCCCTCAGTGTGTGGAGACTGACGACGCCAGTATGTCCCTCAGTGTGTGGAGACTGACGACGCCAGTATGTCCCTCAGTGTGTGGAGACTGACGACGCCAGTATGTCCCTCAGTGTGTGGAGACTGACGACGCCAATATGTCCCTCAGTGTGTGGAGACTGACGACGCCAATATGTTCCTCAGTGTGTGGAGACTGACGACGCCAATATGTCCCTCAGTGTGTGGAAATTGACGACGCCAATATGTCCCTCAGTGTGTGGAGACTGACGACGCCAATATGTCCCTCGGTGTGTGGAGATTGACGACGCCAATATGTCCCTCAGTGTGTGGAGACTGACGACGCCAGTATATCCCTCGGTGTGTGGAAATAGACGACGCCAATATGTCCCTCAGTGTGTGGAGACTGACGACGCCAGTATATCCATCGGTGTGTGGAGACTGACGACACCATATGTCCCTCAGTGTGTTGAGACTGACGACGCCAGTATGTCCCTCAGTGTGTGGAGACTGACGACGCCAGTATGTCCCTCAGTGTGTGGAGACTGACGACGCCAGTATGTCCTCAGTGTGTGGAGACTGACGACGCCAGTATGTCCCTCAGTTTTTGGAGAATGACGACGCCAGTATGTCTTTCGGTGTGTGGAGACTCACGACGCCAGTATGTCCCTCGGTGTTTGGAGACTGACGACGCCAGTATGTCCCTCGGTGTGTGGAGACTGACGACGCCAGTATGTCCCTCGGTGTTTGGAGACTGACGACGCCAGTATGTCCCTCGGTGTGTGGAGACTGACGACGCCAGTATGTCCCTCGGTGTGTGGAGACTGGCGACGCCAGTATGTCCATCGGTGTGTGGAGACTCACGACGCCAGTATGTCCCTCGATTTGTGGAGACTCACGACGCCAGTATGTTCGTCAGTGTCTGGAGACTGACGACGCCAGTATATCCCTCGGTGTGTGGAGATTGCCGACGCCAATATGTCCCTCAGTGTGTGGAGACTGACGACGCCAATATGTCCCTCAGTGAGTGGAGACTGACGACGCCAATATGTCCCTCGGTGTGTGGAGACTGACGACGCCATTATGTCCCTCAGTGTGTGGAGACTGACGATGCCAATATGTCCCTCAGTGTGTGGAGACTGACGACGCCAGTATATCCCTATGGGTGTGGAAATTGACGACGCCAATATGTCCCTCAGTGTGTGGAGACTGACGACGCCAATATGTCCCTCAGTGTGTGGAGACTGACGACGCCAGTATATCCCTATGGTGTGGAAATTGAC
Source organism: Megaustenia siamemsis (assembly GCA_032433765.1). NCBI lineage: Eukaryota > Metazoa > Mollusca > Gastropoda > Stylommatophora > Ariophantidae > Megaustenia > Megaustenia siamemsis. The sequence continues at coordinate 21,095,583 of JAVIAB010000008.1, forward strand.
GACGCCAATATGTCCCTCAGTGTGTGGAGACTGACGACGCCAATATGTCCCTCGGTGTGTGGAGATTGACGACGCCAATATGTCCCTCAGTGTGTGGAGACTGACGACGCCAGTATATCCCTCGGTGTGTGGAAATAGACGACGCCAATATGTCCCTCAGTGTGTTGAGACTGACGACGCCAGTATATCCCTCGGTGTGTGGAGACTGACGACACCAATATGTCCCTCAGTGTGTTGAGACTGACGACACCAATATGTCCCTCAGTGTGTTGAGACTGACGACGCCAGTATGTCCCTCAGTGTGTGGAGACTAACGACGCCAGTATGTCCCTCAGTGTGTGGAGACTGACGACGCCAATATGTCCCTCGGTGTGTGGAGACTGACGACGCCAGTATATCCCTCGGTGTGTGGAGACTGACGACGCCAGTATGTCCCTCAGTGTGTGGAGACTGACGACGCCAATATGTCCCTCGGTGTGTGGAGACTGACGACGCCAGTATATCCCTCGGTGTGTGCAGACTGACGACGCCAGTATATCCCTCGGTGTGTGGAGACTGACGACGCCAATATATCCCTCGGTGTGTGGAGACTGACGACGCCAGTATGTCCCTCAGTGTTGGAGACTGACGACGCCAGTATGTCCCTCAGTGTGTGGAGACTGACGACGCCAGTATGTCCCTCAGTGTTTGGAGACTGACGACGCCAGTATGTCCCTCAGTGTGTGGAGACTCACGACGCCAGTATGTCCCTCGGTGTTTGGAGACTGACGACGCCAGTATGTCCCTCGGTGTGTGGAGACTGACGACGCCAGTATGTCCCTCGGTGTGTGGAGACTGGCGACGCCAGTATGTCCATCGGTGTGTGGAAACTCACGACGCCAGTATGTCCCTCGCTTTGTGGAGACTGACGACGCCAGTATGTCCCTCGGTGTGTGGAGGCTGACGACGCCAGTATGTCCCTCGGTGTGTGGAGACTGACGACGCCAGTATGTCCATCAGTGTGTGGAGACTGACGACGCCAGTATGTCCCTCGGTGTGTGGAGACTGACGACGCCAGTATGTCCCTCGGTGTGTGGAGACTGACGACGCCAGTATGTCCCTCGGTGTGTGGAGACTGACGACGCCAGTATGTCCCTCAGTGTGTGGAGACTGACGACGCCAGTATGTCCCTCGGTGTGTGTAGACTGACGATGCCAGTATGTCCCTCAGTGTGTGGAGACTGACAACGCCAGTATGTCCCTCAGTGTGTGGAGACTGACGACGCCAGTATGTCCCTCAGTGTGTGGAGACTGACGACGCCAGTATGTCCCTCAGTGTGTGGAGACTGACGACGCCAATATGTCCCTCAGTGTGTGGACTCACGACGCCAGTATGTCCCTCGGTGTTTGGAGACTGACGACGCCAGTATGTTCCTCGGTGTGTGGAGACTGACGACACCAGTATGTCCCTCAGTGTGTGGAGACTGACGACACCAGTATGTCCCTCAGTGTGTGGAGACTGACGACACCAGTATGTCCCTCAGTGTGTGGAGACTGACGACACCAGTATGTCCCTCAGTGTGTGAGACTGACGACACCAGTATGTCCCTCAGTTTGTGGAGACTGACGACACCAGTATGTCCCTCAGTTTGTGGAGACTGACGACACCAGTATGTCCCTCAGTGTGTGGAGACTGACGACGCCAGTATGTCCCTCAGTGTGTGGAGACTGACGACACCAGTATGTCCCTCGCTGTGTGGAGACTGACGACGCCAGTTCTGTGTTGATTTGTTATATGCAGCTGTTCCAGCGAGGCTGTCTGCTCATTCGTTGCACACCGGAATGTCCAGGAACGAAGATTGAAACGAAGATGTTTCGAATTGTAGGAAGTTCTTTTTATTTTTAATTTTCAGCTGATTTAGAACTTCCATGTTTGCCTCTTTTACTTCCACCCAATGCTCCTCATTTTCCTATAGATCCAAATTTCAAAGGCTTCAATTTTGTGCTATAATTTTTTTTTAATTTAATGTCCATGTTTCTGCACCACAGAGGAATGTTGAGAAGATACAACATTTTACAATTCATAGTTTTAGTTCTTTGTTGGACGAGTAACATCAAAAGATGAACAAATCAGCCTATGACAACCTGCACCATAATAGCAAGAGACAGAGCAGAATGGCGTTCCATGGTAGCCAACCTTCGTTGCGGAGACGGCACTCGATGATTATGAGTTTTAGTTCTTATGTTAACTGCTTTGATTTGATTATTTTCATGATTTTAAAATATCTTTTCGTCATGCCTATTTCTTTCTTTATTTCTGTCTTATATTGTTTATCGCTTGCATTATATGTCTCTGGTTGTTTCAGTAAAGATATGTGCTTCTATCACCCACAATTTCCTTCTTTCATTGAATGCTGTTGTCTTCTTCACTTGAAGGATTCTATAAACTTGGCAGTTATAAATGATGCGCTTGTCTTATTTTTTTGTTTTAATGTCGATAAGTTCTGTTTTATGTTCCTGCCATCTGCTGTCAATATTTTTATTTGCTTTTAACATTTCCCACTTGTCGTTCTCAATACAAGCACCATATGTGACGCTTCACAACTGTGTGGGTGTTTTGTATACTGATCTAACAGAAGAGTGCCCATTAACCTGTTTCAATATCATAAGGAAATGGGGTATTACCACACACTGTACTCGGCCACATCAGCTGGTGGTGAGGTAGCCATGTCATCTCGTTTTTATTTAACTTTCTGAACTCATTGAGTCAGGTACCCGTTTTTAAGTAAATATGATTTTTTTTAAACTGCATTAACGTTTCTGACAGGTTACAGATATTCTGGTGCAGCGCAAATTCTGGGGGCGCTGCATATTTTCATTTTCTCTCTCTCTCTCTCTCTCTCTCTCTGCGATCAAGACTCAATCAGAGTAGGATTCCAGACTCTCTTATGAAGTCAGCTGTCTGTTTAAACCATAATTAGAGTCTGTTAGATCCACTCTGATTGAATACCTGTTAAAACGTTGCACTGTGTTCTGCGCCAGTGGCCCAGTGCATCTGAATATTTTCATTTTAAAACAAGGATCCCATAAAACTGTACCTAAAATCAAACTCCTTCAGACTGCAATTCAATCGCATGAGAAACAAACAAACATATTATGTCGTTGTCAATGGATGTTACAGCACGTATTCTAAAGTGCTAGAACGAGTTCTACTATGTGGAAGTGATGCATGGACGATAGGAATGACAACACAGTGAACTCTGGAGGCGGCTGAGATATGGTTTATCAGAAAAATGCTACGAATTCTATGGATCACCAGATCCCTTTTACACCTTTAGACTCCATACTCTCCCAACATATACATCAATGTTCCACCCATCCATCTCCTCTTTTCTTAATGAATGAAGGACAAACGTAGCGATGGATCGCTTAGTCGGAACAGCAGATGTATCTATGATCAACACCTTACAGGAACAATCAGTCTGCATTCGTTTCGAGAAATGCTGGAAAGGGCGGTGGAGCGGATATAGGGATGCTCCAACTGCATTGAAACAGATTCATGAACAGCAAAGATTGCTCATGAAGAAAGTTGACAACGAGCAGGAGAAACCAGGAATATCATCAAAATCATAAGGAAAAGACAATCTACGTTTGTTTGGCATGTCATGCGAACAGAAGGCATTCTTCCTCTTTTCTTCTTCTTCTACCTCTATCCTTCCTCCCATGCCGTTAGCGTCGAGGGGAGATGCTATCTGCGATTCTTTGCTCTTCTGTTGGCCTCCTCTGGTGTTATCCCTCCTAGTGACTCTAGTATTCCCTTTATCCATCTCTTTCTCGGTCTTCCTCTTACTCTGGCGTTTTCGTAGCGTTTGTTTAAGGCTCTTTGAGTCATTGTTAGTTCTTTTTGTCTTGTTATTTGACCGAACCGTTTTATCTGTTGTTTCTTTATGTATTTGATGGCTGGTTCAATTTCGAGTTTCTTTCTCAGGTCAGTGTTTCTTACTCTGTCCCTTAAGCTGTTTCCTGTCATTCTTCTGACACATTTCATTTCGGTGGTCGTTATCTTTCTTATTGTTCTAGAGTCCAGCGTCCAATTCTGGCACTGATAGCTCAGAGTTGGTAGAAAAATTGATTTGTATATTGCCCTTTTTGCTTCCGTAGTTATTGCTTTGTTTTTCAATAGTGTTGATACTTGGCCTATAACTTGGCATGTTTTGTTACACCTTATCTCTATGATATATGGTGAAATATCATGTGTAATACTTTAAAACATGCAAATAAAATCTCTTTTCTCTGTTTTTCATGTTTAATGTTGATTATTGTTGCAGCTGTACAGCATGTTTTAACAACAATTTTGTTGAAATTAGTGACAATAAAATAAATAATACATCATTTTTAATATTATCAACCATTTATTTTTTATTCCTGCGGGGGGGGGGGGGGGCAGAATCTTTCTTTGCCCAGGGGCCCAACACTATTTCTATGCCCAGGGGCCCAAATGGCGTAAAGACGGCTCTGTTTCTATCTCTGTCTATTGGTTATTGTCTTGTGTTAACGTGCTACCCAGATATTTAAAATTGTCTACTTGTTTCAGGGATAATATCATCTATTTTGATGTTTAGTTTTTCTTTCTTTCTCGCTATTGCCATTACTTCGGTTTTGGTTACAGAAGGCATTGAGAATATAACAACAGACAGAATGAACTGGAAAGAAGAGCAGAGGACAACAAGAGAAAAAACAGCTCATCCAAACTGCATAATAAACATCTCCGACATAAATAATAACATTCATGAAGGTCCTAGAGTTTCGGAGAGAGATGATTGCCTACGCCAGCCGACATAACACCTGATAATGATGATGATGTTGATTAGACTGTAATCATTTCCGACTGGTTAATAATCTATAATCTCATGTCCACGCAGCCACATCACTGACCTCATCAACCATCCCTAACGAAAGTCCAACATAGAAAGTTAAAGATGTAGTTACACCCACACGATGTGGCGAGCATGTACATTCATTGATTATTCTCATTGCTTATATACATGGATTTGTGATTAAACCTGGGATGTCTTTTTAATGGAGCGTAACATGTAAAACTTCAATAATCGTAAATACCTCACTATAATAATAGCGTAATAAGTGAAGTGACAGCTGTGGAAGTAGAGAACAAGGGCAGTTGGTGGTCTAGAGGCAGCAAGCATATCAATCTATGAACAAGAAGGTTGCAGGTTCGGTTCGAATCTCGCCACAGACCGTGGGAACTTTTCACTTCGAATCCGTGGTTTGCTCTTCTGGACAGTGAGATTCGACGTTTAGCTCTCTCTCTCTCTCTCTCTCTCTCTCTCTCTCTCTCTCTCTCTCTGAGGACAGTGAAATTCAATGTTTAGCTCTCTCTCTCTCTCTCTCTGTGGACAGTGACATTCGATGTTTAGCTCTCTCTCTCTCTCTCTCTCTGGACAGTGAAATTCAATGTTTAGCCCTCTCTCTCTCTCTATCTGGACAGTGAGATTCGATGTTTAGCTCTCTCTCTCTCTCTGGACAGTGAGATTCGATGTTTAGCTCTCTCTGGACAGTAAGATTCGATGTTTAGCTCACTTTCTGGACAGTGAGATTCGATTTTTAGCTCTCTCTCTCTATCTGGACAGTGAGATTCGATGTTTAGCTCTCTCTCTCTGGACAGTGAGATTCGATGTTTAGCTCTCTCTGGACAGTAAGATTCGATGTTTAGCACACGTTATGGACAGTGAGATTCGATGTTTAGCTCTCTCTCTGGACAGTGAGATTCGATGTACAGCTCTCTCTCTCTCTCTGGACAGTGAGATTCAATGTTTAGCTCTCTTTCTGGACAGTGAGATTCGATGTTTAGCTCTCTCTCTCTGGACAGTGAGATTCGATGTACAGCTCTCTCTCTCTCTCTGGACAGTGAGATTCAATGTTTAGCTCTCTCTCTCTCTCTCTGGGCAGTGAGATTCAATGTTTAGCTCTCTCTCTCTCTCTCTGGACAGTGAGAATCGATATTTAGCTCTCTATGGACAGTAAGATTCGATGTTTAGCTCTCTCTCTCTGGACAGTGAGATTCGATGTTCAGCTCTCTCTCTCTCTCTGGACAGTGAGATTCAATGTTTAGCTTTCTCTCTATGAACAGTGAGATTCAATGCTTAGCTCTCTCTCTCTCTCTAGACAGTTAGATTCGATGTTTAGCTCTCTCTCTCTCTGGACAGTTAGATTCGATGGTTAGCTCTCTATCTCTCTCTGGACAGTGAGATTCGATGCTTAGCTCTCTCTCTCTCTCTCTCTGGACAGTGAGATTCGGTGTTTAGCTCTCTCTCTCTCTCTCTGGACAGTGAGATTCGATGTTTAGTTCTCTCTCTCTCTGGACAGTGAGATTCGATGTTTAGTTCTCTCTCTCTGGACAGTGAGATTCAATGCTTAGCTCTCTCTCTCTCTCTCTACACAGTGAGATTCGATGGTTAGCTCTCTCTCTCTGGACAGTGAGATTCGATGCTTAGCTCTCTCTCTCTCTCTCTCTCTCTGGACAGTTAGATTCGATGTTTAGCTCTCTCTCTCTCTCTGGACAGTGAGATTCGACGTTTAGTTCTCTCTCTCTCTCTCTGGACAGTGAGATTCGATGTTTAGTTCTCTCTCTCTCTCTGGACAGTGAGATTCGATGTTTAGTTCTCTCTCTCTCTCTCTCTCTCTCTCTGAGGACAGTGAAATTCAATGTTTAGCTCTCTCTCTCTCTGTGGACAGTGACATTCCATGTTTAGCTCTCTCTCTCTCTCTCTCTCTGGACAGTGAAATTCAATGTTTAGCTCTCTCTGGACAGTAAGATTCGATGTTTAGCTCTCTCTCTCTCTCTGGACAGTGAGATTCGATGTTTAGCTCTCTCTGGACAGTAAGATTCGATGTTTAGCTCACTTTCTGGACAGTGAGATTCGATTTTTAGCTCTCTCTCTCTCTATCTGGACAGTGAGATTCGATGTTTAGCTCTCTCTCTCTGGACAGTGAGATTCGATGTTTAGCTCTCTCTGGACAGTAAGATTCGATGTTTAGCACACGTTATTGACAGTGAGATTCGATGTTTAGCTCTCTCTCTGGACAGTGAGATTCGATGTACAGCTCTCTCTCTCTGGACAGTGAGATTCAATGTTTAGCTCTCTTTCTGGACAGTGAGATTCGATGTTTAGCTCTCTCTCTCTTGACAGTGAGATTCGATGTACAGCTCTCTCTCTCTCTCTGGACAGTGAGATTCAATGTTTAGCTCTCTCTCTCTCTCTGGGCAGTGAGATTCAATGTTTAGCTCTCTCTCTCTCTCTGGACAGTGAGAATCGATATTTAGCTCTCTATGGACAGTAAGATTCGATGTTTAGCTCTCTCTCTCTGGACAGTGAGATTCGATGTTCAGCTCTCTCTCTCTCTCTGGACAGTGAGATTCAATGTTTAGCTTTCTCTCTGTGAACAGTGAGATTCAATGCTTAGCTCTCTCTCTCTCTCTCTCTAGAGAGTAAGATTCGATGGTTAGCTCTCTCTCTCTCTCTGGACAGTGAGATTAGATGCTTAGCTCTCTCTCTCTCTCTGGACAGTTAGATTCGATGTTTAGCTCTCTCTCTCTCTCTCTCTGGACAGTGAGATTCGATGCTTAGCTCTCTCTCTCTCTCTGGACAGTTAGATTTGATGTTTAGCTCTCTCTCTCTCTGGACAGTTAGATTCGATGCTTAGCTCTCTATCTCTCTCTGGACAGTGAGATTCGATGCTTAGCTCTCTCTCTCTCTCTCTCTGGACAGTGAGATTCGGTGTTTAGCTCTCTCTCTCTCTCTCTCTCTCTCTGGACAGTGAGATTCGATGTTTAGTTCTCTCTCTCTCTCTCTGGACAGTGAGATTCGATGTTTAGTTCTCTCTCTCTGGACAGTGAGATTCAATGCTTAGCTCTCTCTCTCTAGACAGTGAGATTCGATGGTTAGCTCTCTCTCTCTCTGGACAGTGAGATTCGATGCTTAGCTCTCTCTCTCTCTCTCTCTCTCTGGACAGTTAGATTCGATGTTTAGCTCTCTCTCTCTCTCTCTGGACAGTGAGATTCGACGTTTAGTTCTCTCTCTCTCTCTGGACAGAGAGATTCGATGTTTAGTTCTCTCTCTCTCTCTGGACAGTGAGATTCGATGTTTAGTTCTCTCTCTCTCTCTCTGGACAGTGAGATTCGATGTTTAGTTCTCTCTCTCTGGACAGTGAGATTCGATGTTTAGTTCTCTCTCTCTCTCTCTCTCTCTCTCTGGACAGTGAGATTCGATGTTTAGTTCTCTCTCTCTCTGGACAGTGAGATTCGATGTTTAGCTCTCTCTCTCTCTCTCTGGACATTGAGATTCGATGTTTAGTTCTCTCTCTCTGGACAGTGAGATTCGATGTTTAGCTCTCTCTCTGGACAGTGAGATTCTATGTTTAGCTCTCTCTCTCTCTGGACAGAGAGATTCGATGTTTAGCTCTCTCTCTCTCTGGACAGTGAGATTCAATGTTTAGCTCTGTCTCTCTGGACAGTGAGATTCAATGTTTAGCTCTGTCTCTCTAGACAGTGAGATTCAATGTTTAGCTCTGTCTCTCTGGACAGTGAGATTCTATGTTTTGCTCTATCTCTCTCTGAACAGTGAGATTCAATGTTTTGCTCTCTCTGTGGACAGTGAGATCCGATATTTAGCTTTCTCTCTCTCTGGATAGTGAGACCCGATATTTAGCTCTCTATCTCTCTCTCTCTGGATAGTGAGACCCGATATTTAGCTCTCTATCTCTCTCTCTCTCTCTCTCTCTGGATAGTGCGATTCGATGTTTAGCTCTCTCTATTTCTCTCTCTCTCTCTCTCTCTCTCTCTCTGTTTGAACAGTGCGATTCGATGTTTTGCTCTGTCTCTGGACAGTGAGATCCGATATTTAGCTCTGTCTCTCAGGATAGTGCGTTCCAATGTTTACCCCTCTCTCTGTATAGTGCGATCCGATGTTTACCCCTCTCTCTAGATAGTGCGATCCGATGTTTACCCATCTCTCTGGATAGTGCGATCCGATGTTTACCCATCTCTCTGGATAGTGCGATTTGATGTTTACACCTATCTCTGGATAGTGCGATCCGATGTTTACCCCTCTCTCTGGATAGTGCGATCCGATATTTACCCATCTCTCTGGATAGTGCGATCCGATGTTTACCCATCTCTCTGGATAGTGCGATCCGATGTTTACCCCTCTCTCTGGATAGTACGATCCGATGTTTACCCATCTCTCTGGATAGTGCGATCCGATGTTTACCCATCTCTCTGGATAGTGCGATCCGATGTTTACCCCTCTCTCTGGATAGTGCGATCCGATGTTTACCCATCTCTCTGGATAGTGCGATCCGATGTTTACCCCTCTCTCTGGATAGTGCGATCCGATGTTTACCCCTCTCTCTGGATAGTGCGATCCGATGTTTACCCATCTCTCTGGATAGTGCGATCCGATGTTTACCCATCTCTCTGGATAGTGCGATCCGATGTTTACCCCTCTCTCTGGATAGTGCGATCCGATGTTTACCCATCTCTCTGGATAGTGTGATCCGATGTTTACCCATCTCTCTGGATAGTGCGATCCGATATTTACCCATCTCTCTGGATAGTGCGATCCGATGTTTACCCCTCTCTCTGGATAGTGCGATCCGATGTTTACCCATCTCTCTGGATAGTGCGATCCGATATTTACCCATCTCTCTGGATAGTGCGATCCGATGTTTACCCATCTCTCTGGATAGTGCGATCCGATATTTACCCATCTCTCTGGATAGTGCGATCCGATGTTTACCCCTCGCTCTGGATAGTGCGATCCGATGTTTACCCCTCTCTCTGGATAGTGCGATCCGATATTTACCCATCTCTCTGGATAGTGCGATCCGATGTTTACCCATCTCTCTGGATGGTGCGTCCGATGTTTACCCCTCCTCTAGATAGTGCGATCCGATGTTTACCCCTCTCTCTGGATAGTGCGATCCGATGTTTACCCCTCTCTCTGGATAGTGCGATCCGATGTTTACCCTTCTCTCTGGACAGTGCGGTCGGATGTTTACCCCTCCTCTAGATAGTGCGATCCGATGTTTACCCCCCCTCTAGATAGTGCGATCCGATGTTTACCCCTCCCCTAGATAGTGCGATCCGATGTTTACCCCTCTCTCTGGATAGTGCGATCCGATGTTTACCCCTCTCTCTGGATAGTGCGATCCGATGTTTACCCCTCCTCTAGATAGTGCGATCCGATGTTTACCCCTCCTCTAGATAGTGCGATCCGATGTTTACCCATCTCTCTGGATAGTGCGATCCGATGTTTACCCTCTCTCTGGATAGTGCGATCCGATGTTTACCCCTCTTTCTGGATAGTGCGATCCGATGTTTACCCCTCCTCTAGATAGTGCGATCCGATGTTTACCCCTCCTCTAGATAGTGCGATCCGATGTTTACCCATCTCTCTGGATAGTGCGATCCGATGTTTACCCCTCTCTCTGGATAGTGCGATCCGATGTTTACCCCTCCTCTAGATAGTGCGATCCGATGTTTACCCCTCCTCTAGATAGTACGATCCGATGTTTACCCCTCCTCTAGATAGTGCGATCCGATGTTTACCCCTCCTCTAGATAGTGCGATCCGATGTTTACCCATCTCTCTGGATAGTGCGATCCGATGTTTACCCCTCTCTCTGGATAGTGCGATCCGATGTTTACCCATCTCTCTGGATAGTGCGATCCGATGTTTACCCCTCTCTCTGGATAGTGCGATCCGATGTTTACCCCTCTCTCTGGATAGTGCGATCCGATGTTTACCCCTCTCTCTGGATAGTGCGATCCGATGTTTACCCCTCTCTCTGGATAGTGCGATTCGATGTTTACCCCTCCTCTAGATAGTGCGATCCGATGTTTACCCCTCCTCTAGATAGTGCGATCCGATGTTTACCCCTCCTCTAGATAGTGCGATCCGATGTTTACCCATCTCTCTGGATAGTGCGATCCGATGTTTACCCATCTCTCTGGATAGTGCGATCCGATATTTACCCATCTCTCTGGATAGTGCGATCCGATGTTTACCCCTCCTCTAGATAGTGCGATCCGATGTTTACCCCTCCTCTAGATAGTGCGATCCGATGTTTACCCCTCCTCTAGATAGTGCGATCCGATGTTTACCCCTCTCTCTGGATAGTGCGATCCGATGTTTACCCCTCTCTCTGGATAGTGCGATCCGATGTTTACCCCTCTCTCTGGATAGTGCGATCCGATGTTTACCCCTCTCTCCGATAACTACAAATAACAGGAGGTCTTAGTAAACTAGGCGGTCTAGAGGTTAGACTTCTACCTCTCTTCAAGCAGGTCATCGCTTCAAATCTCTCTTCAAGCAGGTCATGGCTTCTAATCTCTCTTCAAGCAGGTCATCGGTTCTAATCTCTCTTCAAGCAGGTCATCGCTTCTAATCTCTCTTTAAGCAGGTCATCGCTTGTAATCTCTCTCTCTCCACAAGCAGGTCATCGCTTCTAATCTCTCCTCAAGCAGGTCATCGCTTCTAATCTCTCTCTCTCCTCAAGCAGGTCATCGCTTCTAATCTTTCTCTCTCCTCAAGCAGGTCATCGCTTCTAACCTCTCCTCAAGCAGGTCATCGCTTCTAATCTCTCCTCAAGCAGGTCATCGCTTCTAATCTCTCTTCAAGCAGGTCATCGCTTCTAATCTCTCTATTCAAGCAGGTCATCGCTTCTAATCTCTCTTCATGCAGGTCATCGCTTCTAATCTCTCTCTCTCTCTCTTGAAGCAGGACATCGCTTCTAATCTCTCTTCAAACAGGTAATCGCTTCTAATCTCTCTTCCTGCAGGTCATCGCTTCTAATCTCTCTTCAAGCAGGCCATCGCTTCTAATCTCTCTTCAAGCAGGTCATCGCTTCTAATCTCTCTTCAAGCAGGTCATCGCTTCTAATCTCTCTTCAAGCAGGTCATCGCTTCTAATCTCTCTTCAAGCAGGTCATCGCTTCTAATCTCTCTTCAAGCAGGACATCGCTTCTAATCTCTCTTCAAGCAGGTCATCGCTTCTAATCTCTCTTCAAGCAGGTCATCGCTTCTAATCTCTCTTCAAGCAGGTCATTGCTTCTAATCTCTCTTCAGTCAGGTCATCGCTTCTAATCTCTCTTCAAGCAGGTCATCGCTTCTAATCTCTCTTCAAGCAGGTCATCGAGAATCAATGCTTACTTTGTGTCTTTTCCCCCAAACAAATTATAAGCGCTTATTTCTTTTGGTAATCTTTTCTTTGTTAGTAGGTGTTTGTAATACGTCACGTACTTTTTTAGTAGGTGTTTGCAATACATCACGTACTTTGTTAGTAGGTGTTTGCAATACGTCACGTACTTTGTTAGTAGGTGTTTGCAATACGTCACGTACTTTGTTAGTAGGTGTTTGCAATACGTCACGTACATTGTGTCAGTCATACGGAGTCCTATCATGTGGAAATGACACTCGATCAACTAGTGAACAAGCAAAAGATACATTGGGGACAAGTGCGATGTGGTCCCACAGGAACGTGTCGCGAGTATCATTGGCAGCTGTGAGTGTCATTGACAGTTATGAATATCATTGAATGTTATGAGTATCATTGACAGTTATGAGTTTCATTGACAGTTATGACTATCATTAAGAGTTATGAGTATCATTGACAGTTATGAGTATCATTGACAGTTATGAGTATCATTGACAGTTAAGAGTATCATTGACAGTTATGAGTATCATTGACAGTTATGAGTATCATTGACAGTTAAGAGTATCATTGACAGTTATGAGTATCATTGACAGTTATGAGTATCATTGACATTTATGAATGTCATTGACAGTTATGAGTATCATTGACAGTTAAGAGTATCATTGACAGTTATGAGTATCATTGACAGTTATGAGTATCATTGACAGTTAAGAGTATTATTGACAGTTATGAGTATCATTGACAGTTAAGAGTATCATTGACAGTTATGAGTATCATTGACAGTTAAGAGTATCATTGACAGTTATGAGTATCATTGACAGTTATGAGTATCATTGACAGTTAAGAGTATTATTGACAGTTATGAGTATCATTGACAACAAAAGACTAATCAAATCGTACTAAAGTGCAGGAAGAAAGAACAACAAATCCCAACCAACTGCTTTCGGGTTCACCCAGCCTTAAATGGGTACCGGTATGGTATTCTCAACATTCTTCTGTAAAACCACATTTCTACAGCCTCAGTGATTATCATGTCTGTTATCCATGATTCGCATCCATATGTTAAGACTGGCCCCACATAACATTTAAAAACTCATTTTCTTGTTTCTCTTGTCAAAAATGGGTTGCACAGTATCTTCCTTATTTTTTTTTTTTTTTTTTTTTTTTTGGGGGGGGGGGGGGGGGAAGCTGCTTTTGCCTGCGTCATTCTGCATCTTTCGTGACACTTTTACAAAAATCAACGGTAACTTGCTCTATTATTCACATTTAACAGTATCATGAGCTACATTTTATTTCATCTCATGCAGAAATCATTCTCACTGATCTATATAGTCCAGCCCACCAACTTTTTTTCTTCGTGAGTATATATTTATGTAGCTTGAAAATAAATAACATTTCAGAAAATTAAAAAAGTCTCATGCAACAAATCTATGTCAATAGAAGTGAGAAAGAGAGTTCATTGGTGATGTATAGAGTCAATTATTACCTATGGAAGCGAATCATGGACAGTAGACAAACAAAAGAAAAGACGATTAGAGGCCGCCAAGATTGATTTTTCAGAAGAATGTTGAAAGTTCCCTAAACAGCTTAAAAGGACCAATGAGTACATTCTCAAATAGGAAAGACAAAAAGGGAGCTCGTAAAACACATCAGAAAGAAACAATCAATCGTAAAATACATAAGAAAGAAACAATCAATCGTAAAATACATCAGAAAGAAATAATCAATCGTAAAAAACATCAGAAAGAAACAATCAATCGTAAAACACATCATAAAGAAACAATCAATCGTAAAATACATCAGAAAGAAACAATCAATCGTAAAATACATCAGAAAGAAACAATCAATCGTAAAATACATCAGAAAGAAACAATCAATCGTAAAATACATCATAAAGAAACAATCAATCGTAAAATACATCAGAAAGAAACAATCAATCGTAAAATACATCAGAAAGAAACAATCAATCGTAAAATACATCAGAAAGAAACAATCAGTCGTAAAACACATTAGAAAGAAACAATCAATCGTAAAATACATCAGAAAGAAACAATCAATCGTAAAATACATCAGAAAGAAACAATCAGTCGTAAAACACATTAGAAAGAAACAATCAATCGTAAAATACATCAGAAAGAAACAATCAATCGTAAAATACATCAGAAAGAAATAATCAGTCGTAAAACACATTAGAAAGAAACAATCAATCGTAAAATACATCAGAAAGAAACAATCAATCGTAAAATACATCAGAAAGAAACAATCAATCGTAAAATACATCAGAAAGAAACAATCAGTCGTAAAACACATTAGAAAGAAACAATCAATCGTAAAATACATCAGAAAGAAACAATCAATCGTAAAATACATCACAAAGAAACAATCAATCGTAAAATACATCAGAAAGAAACAATCAATCGTAAAACACATCAGAAAGAAACAATCAATCGTAAAATACATCAGAAAGAAACAATCAATCGTAAAATACATCAGAAAGAAACAATCAATCGTAAAATACATCAGAAAGAAACAATCAATCGTAAAATACATCAGAAAGAAACAATCAATCGTAAAATACATCAGAAAGAAACAATCAATCGTAAAATACATCAGAAAGAAACAATCAGTCGTAAAATACATCAGAAAGAAACAATCAATCGTAAAATACATCAGAAAGAAACAATCAATCGTAAAATACATCAGAAAGAAACAATCAGTCGTAAAACACATTAGAAAGAAACAATCAATCGTAAAATACATCAGAAAGAAACAATCAATCGTAAAATACATCAGAAAGAAACAATCAATCGTAAAATACATCAGAAAGAAACAATCAGTCGAACACATTAGAAAGAAACAATCAATCGTAAAATACATCAGAAAGAAACAATCAATCGTAAAATACATCAGAAAGAAACAATCAATCGTAAAATACATCAGAAAGAAACAATCAATCGTAAAATACATCAGAAAGAAACAATCAATCGTAAATACATCAGAAAGAAACAATCAATCGTAAAATACATCAGAAAGAAACAATCAATCGTAAAACACATCAGAAAGAAACAACCAACATTTGTCGGACACATCATATAAAGAGGAGCGTTGGAATACTTGGTTACAACTGGCAAAATACAGGAAAGAGAGATCGCTGACGACAAGAGAGATAGTACTGGATAGCTCAGTGTTCTGGCATGTTTGGCAATTACCAAAATTTAATTAACCTGAAGGCAACAATAACCAAAATTGTAGTTTACCTGGAGGCAACAATAACCAAAATTTAGTTTACCTGAAGGCAACAATAACCAAAATTTAGTTTACCTGAAGGCAACAATAAGCAAATGTTAGTTTACCTGAAGGCAACAATAAGCAAATTTAGGTTACCTGAAGGCAACAATAAGCAAATTTAGGTTACCTGAAGGCAACAATAAGCAAATGTTAGTTTACCTGAAGGCAACAATAAGCAAATTTAGGTTACCTGAAGGCAACAATAACCAAATGTTAATTTACCTGAAAGTGACATAATCAAACTAAGCTTGAACATTTCCAATAAAATAAATTGTAGTTTACCTGACCACTAGCAGGTAACGTTACTCACCATAGCCCAGGAACAACAAGCAAATGCAAACGCTTTAACTGCCGGGATGATCGACCTAATCCCTTGTACAGTATGTGCTAGACAGCTAACACCTCGGCCCAACCTCACGTGTCCTCATAATGCGCATTGATATTCCAGATTAGATCTGTAGAACTCTATTCCAAATGTGCAACGCGATTTAGTGCTGCACTGGAAAGTGTTATGTTTTATAAATATTAACATATGGTTTTGGTATTAATTTTTTTTTTTCGTTCGCCAGCTTTTACCTGTGACGAAGTCCCTAGAGACTAGGAACTGAATTTTGCATGTTAATCCATTTTTCCCTGGCAGCCGTGTGCACAGGGGTTCCTCGCCGCACAGGCAGATAACTCCGATTTCGGAGGTACTCATATTTTTCCGTCCATGAGTAAATGACGTTTCCAGCCGGGCCTCGCTGCTGAGACTAGGGATGGTTGCCGCAGAGAGAAATCGTAAATACAAATTTCAATCGGTGTAGCCAGGATTTGAACCCACAACCTCTCTGTTGTTTGAACCCACCAACCAGTCCCACACTGGTTATGGTTATGGTTATGGAAGGCCTCGGTCTCACAGTAAACGAATTAAAATCCATAATTGCTCAACCGCCCGTGCCAGTGGAATCATCCGAATTACTAACTCATCTCCCAAACAAAGAAAGGTAACTGTAGTCCCCATCGTAGCAGTCTCAGCACACGCCAAAAGACATAAGGCGAAACCGCGCAGAAAGTGAACACAGCCAACTGTTCCATGTCATACGATATCATCATTCATCCTAAACAAGCGGGATATCGAAACAGGATCAAAACGGATGAGACACACAGCTCACGGTGTGCACAGAGCACTTAACTCAGTAGCTCCTACAACAAGCCCTCACTTGGAATATGAGGAAACTGCAACAAGGAACACTTTTCAGACATAGCCTTCAATGGTTCCTGCCACCTATCCACCATATACCATGGAAGTTCGCGTCCTCCCGAAAATGATGATCGTCGTAGCACTTGATGATGTTAGGCCATCGTTGATGACTCCAGTTCCAAACATATAGACACACAGTGGTGGTAACGAAGATTTTAACTATATATTCAGTTTGTCAGCAGTAAATCAATAAAATTAATGCACTCTCCGGTCAGTAAGTTAACCAATCACTGATTCACTGAGTCGACTGGGATACTGCGGTTCAAATGTTATGGGTTTGTAAATTATCACCGAGTAATAAAGTCGGTTATTTAATCAGCACATAAATCAGTCAGTCAGATAGTTTTGTATTAAAACAGTCATTTATTCAGCTCTTTTACTAAATATATAACCAAATAGCAAGCAATATAGAAAGTCAATTAGTCTATTACATAACCATTTAGCCAATCAATTAGTTAGCAATGAATTCAATTACTAGTTGTCATTGAGCCAGTCGATTTGACGGAAACAGGAACACACACGTTTGGTGAATTCAGAAGTACGCTGGTTAAAGCCTAGAAGAACTAACAGCAATACTAGAAACTCCCTAATGAAGTAAGCACAGTAGAAGTTAGGTGGAAGCAGTATAAGAAAACAATAACCAACATCGTAACAACAGTTTGCGGAACAAAACTAATGACAAGAGAAGGCATTAAGAACCATTAAGCACTAGATAGTGGAACATCATAATCATAGAAACAGTTAAAGAAAAGAGAAAACCATTTAAAGATTGGAAGAAGAAAAAGAAGCAAAAGCAATATGAAAATATGACTTAGTCTGGGAAAAAATTAAAATTTCAACCAAAAAAGCTAAACAGAACATCTGGACAGAATTCGGATAAAACATGAGCAGGGACTTCAACACAGCCACAAGAGACTTCTACAAAGCTGTAAAAGCAGCAAGAGAGAGAGAGATAGAGAGAGAGAAAAAAGATAACTACGATCCCATTGAACTCGTAAATGAAAAGACGGACAGCTAATATCAAATAACCAACATATGCGAGAGAGATGGAAAGAATACTTCGAAGACATGTTGGATTGCACAACTTACCAATAACACAAAAAAAAACCACGCAAGAACGCACAAACACTGAACCCAACATCACGAAAGAGGAAATCAAAGGAGTAATCAAATATGCACCAAGAAATAAAGCACCGGCGATAGACAACATAGGGAGCCGCGATAGCTCAGTGGTTAGTGAACTGGACTACAAAGGACAAGGGGTGGGGTTCGATCCCAACCGACGGCTTCCGGGTTCACCCAGCCTTAAATGGGTACCGGATTTTTTTCTGGAAAAGTAAAGCAGCACGGGCGTAATACCGACCACATTACCCCAAAAATCATGTGCTGTAGGTATGTAAAATATAGGGTCACTAACACCATATTTCCCTATACGCCACTTGGCGTGACGAGGGTACTTTACTTTTTTATAGACAACAAACCCATAGAAATAATAAAAGCATCAGGAGAAACAGATGTTACATGGCAGTACGGAATTTTCAATGCAGCATGGCACCAACAGAAGGCCCCAGAAGACTGGCAGCAGGCAATCATCGTACCAATATGGAAAATATATGTAGCAAGAGATACTGCATTCAATATAGAGGTATATCTCTTCTCAGCCATGTAGGAAAGTTATACGCCAAAATTGTGGAAAAAATGCTGACACCAACAATAGGACTACAGTTAAGGGATTCTCAAATGGAATTCTGAAAAAAAAAACCAGAATGTACGTCAGTACAGTGTTGAAGTCCCTGCTCTATTCACCATAAAACAGCTTGCAGAAAAGACGATAGAACACACACAAAATTCGTACATAGCTTTCATTGACTAGGAAAAAGCATTCAATGGAATAAACAGAGAACAACTGTGGGAGATACTAACATTAAATAGAGTAAGCCAACATCTAACCAACCTAATTAAAAGTCCTTACATCAACAGCAGCCGCACAGTAAGAACAGCAGCAGGTTATACAGACCACTTCGAAGAAGATCAGATGTAAGATAGGGGTGTGTACTATCTCCCATATTGTGTGTCACCTACATGGACTACATATGTAAGTTATCCAACCTATCGGAGACAGAGCTCAACAAGCTTCTATTTACAGATGGTTGGTTACTAATACAAAGAAAAGAAAATTGAAGACTTACAAGAACACTTAAATAGATTTAAAAGCACATGCCCTTTATACAACATGGAAATCAACATCAAACAAAACAGAAGTCATGAATGTCGCAAAATAGAAACAGAACATCAACATAACTATAGACGGAAAACAACCAGAACTGGTGAATGAATTCATATATCGAGAAAGCCTGGATGACAAGCGATAATTCACAAACAGCAGAGATAGACTCAAGATGAAACAAAGCTTGTCTAATCATGGACAGCTATCACCACTATTGTTCAACAAGGAAATAACTCTACAGGCAAAACGAGCACTATACAATACAATCTTCATCCCAACGTTGTGCTACAAATGCCAGTCCTGGACCCTAGATGCAAGAACAATAAGAACAATAACCATATCTAGATGGAATATCTTAGACGAATGACAGGAAACAGTCTGAGAGATAAGATCAGAAATGAAGAACCGAGAAAAAAGCTAGGAATAAATCCCGCCACAAAGTACATAAAGAAACAACAGATAAAATGGTTTGGTCACATGATAATCAGAATGATCAAAACACTATGCAACGAGCCTTCAATAAACGTTATTAGAAGACGAGACCCAAGGCCCGATCATGAAACGAAAAGATGTGTATTTATTATGGGAGACACAAGCATGTTTGTTGCATGTGGGAGACACAAGCATGTTTGTTGCATGTGGGAGACACAAGCATGTTTGTTACATGTGGGAGACATAAGTATGTTTGTTGCATGTAGGAGACACAAGCATGTTTGTTGCATGTGGGAGACACAAGCATGTTTGTTGCATGTGGGAGACAAGCATGTTTGTTGCATGTGGGAGACACAAGCATGTTTGTTACATGTGGGAGACATAAGTATGTTTGTTGCATGTAGGAGACAAGCATGTTTGTTGCATGTGGGAGACATAAGTATGTTTGTTGCATGTGGGAGACACAAGCATGTTTGTTGCATGTGGGAGACACAAGCATGTTTGTTACATGTGGGAGACATAAGTATGTTTGTTGCATGTAGGAGACACAAGCATGTTTGTTGCATGTGGGAGACACAAGCATGTTTGTTGCATGTGGGAGACAAGCATGTTTGTTGCATGTGGGAGACACAAGCATGTTTGTTACATGTGGGAGACATAAGTATGTTTGTTGCATGTAGGAGACAAGCATGTTTGTTGCATGTGGGAGACATAAGTATGTTTGTTGCATGTGGGAGACACAAGCATGTTTGTTGCATGTGGGAGACACAAGCATGTTTGTTACATGTGGGAGACATAAGTATGTTTCTTGCATGTAGGAGACACAAGCATGTTTGTTGCATGTAGGAGACAAGCATGTTTGTTGCATGTCGGAGACACAAGCATGTTTGTTGCATGTGGGAGACATAAGTATGTTTGTTGCATGTAGGAGACACAAGCATGTTTGTTGCATGTGGGAGACACAAGCATGTTTGTTGCATGTGGGAGACACAAGCATGTTTGTTGCATGTGGGAGACAAAGCATGTTATTTGCATGTGGGAGACATAAGCATGTTTGTTGCATGTGGGAGACACAAGCATGTTTGTTGCATGTAGGAGACACAAGCATGTTTGTTGCATATGGGAGACACAAGTATGTTTGTTGCATGTGGGAGACATAAGCATGTTTGTTGCATGTGGGAGACACAAGCATGTTTGTTGCATGTGGGAGACATAAGCATGTTTGTTGCATATGGGAGACACAAGCATGTTTGTTGCATGTGGGAGACACAAGCATGTTTGTTGCATGTGGGAGACACAAGCATGTTTGTTGCATGTGGGAGACAAAAGCATGTTATTTGCATGTGGGAGACACAAGCATGTTTGTTGCATGTGGGAGACACAAGCATGTTTGTTGCATGTGGGAGACACAAGCATGTTCGTTGCATGTGGGAGACACAAGCATGTTTGTTGCATGTAGGAGACACAAGCATGTTTTGTTGCATATGGGAGACACAAGCATGTTTGTTGCATGTGGGAGACATAAGTATGTTTGTTGCATGTGGGAGACATAAGCATGTTTGTTGCATGTGGGAGACACAAGCATGTTTGTTGCATGTGGGAGACACAAGCATGTTTGTTGCATGTGGGAGACATGAGCATGTTTGTTGCATGTGGGAGACACAAGCATGTTTGTTGCATGTGGGAGACACAAGCATGTTTGTTGCATGTAGGAGACATATGTTGCAGGTGGGAGACATAAGCATGTTTGTTGCATGTGGGAGACACAAGCATGTTTGTTGCATGTGGGAGGCATAAGGATGTTTGTTGCATGTGGGAGACATAAGCATGTTTGTTGCAGGTGGGAGACATAAGCATGTTTGTTGCATGTGGAAACACAAACACGTTTGTTGCATGTGGGAGACATAAGCATGTTTGCATGTGGCAGACATAAGCATGTTTGTTGCATGTGGGAGACACAAGCATGTTTGTTGCATGTGGGAGACATAGGCATGTATATTCAACAAACATACTTATTTCTCCCACAATAAATAAACACACTTATCTTTCTAACATTAAACAAACATACTTATGTCTCCCACAAGAAGTAAACACACTTATCTTTCCCACATTAAACAAACATACTTATGTCTCCCACAAGAAGTAAACACACTTATCTTTCCCACAAACATACTTATGTCTCCCACAAGAAGTAAACACACTTATCTTTCCCACATTAAACAAACATACTTATGTCTCCCACAATAAATAAACACACTTATCTTTCCCCATTAAACAAACATACTTATGTCTCCCACAAGAAGTAAACACACTTATCTTTCCCACATTAAACAAACATACTTATGTCTCCCACAATAAATAAACGCACTTATCTTTCCCACATTAAACAAACATACTTATGTCTCCCACAATAAATAAACGCACTTATCTTTCCCACATTAAACAAATTATTTCCTTCTTCCTCAAATGTCGTACCGAGATACCAGTGACTTTCCTCTCTCGTATTCTCACCTTACTACCATTTGCATTCATACCTTTACTTTGCATTCATACCTTTACTTTGCATTCATACCTTTACTTTTAAAGCCCCGCCCCCATCCCCATTTGGTCCATACCTTGT